>BPLT01000195.1:0-571085 GCA_019656295.1 Rhododendron mucronatum var. ripense | reverse complement strand
TAATTGAAATAAATTTAAATTCAGATATTTCTGTGACATTTGAATACAAAATTCAGGTGCCATTTTAAAATTTTCCTCATAGAAAAATGGATCTTTAGAGCCAAAACACTTTTACTCACAAAAAATGGCACCAGAACTAGAGCTTTTTGTTTTGGCGGCTTCTAGCTTCCCATTAATATAGTTGCAGCATCTTGGAATTCAACCCTGCAAAACTCTCCATCTCAAGTCAATTTTTTTGGCTTTTAGCCTTTGTCCTTTTCAAGGTTAGTGTTTCTCTCTTTTCTTTGATTTCTCTAGCTAATGAGAACACACACACACACACACACACACACACACACACATATATATATATATATATATATATAGTGTTCGTTTTGACTGGAAAAAAAATGTAGTTCGATCTCATATTTTTTAATATCCAGTCTCAAATTCATTGTATTGTATTTTTAAATTTGTGTGCAGATATGTTAGATATATATGCCGCATAGATGCAATGACGTTTTATTTTGATTTAATGCACACATGTTGATTTCTCTTCTCTCTACTGATATACACATGTGATTTGATATGCTAGTTTATTTTTTAACCAAAAAGGTCATAGATTTATTGTTTTCGATTTGGGAATTTATGATATTTTCACTTATATGATAGAGGACTCATGACGATGACTACGATGAGGAGATAAATTTCTCTTGTGCTGCTATTGTGAATGCTGCTACTATGTTGACTTCGAATGCATATTTTGAAATATGATAACCAATTATTTAGCTCTCAAAGTTACTTTTATTTAAAATTAGTCATGAGAATAAAAATAAATTTTTTTTTCATAAGTATTTTTTTTTTGGCAAATGAACAACTAAACTCTAGTTTTTTTTTGCAAAATTCTTTAGTTAAATGAACACTCGCAAAAAAATAGATTTCTTATTCATTTACTTTACTTTTCTTGAGAACAACTTTTCTGCACAACATTCCTGACAACTGAACGAAGCCTTAGGATTATTGAAGGCAAAGTCGCACAGTTTTATTTTGAACAGAGTTGCAAAGGATTACCACCATTATCATTTTAGCAATTTCTTTTCTACCGCCTAGGAGTTTGCCAGCTTGTGTTCATCTTGACGAGTCAGTAGTAATCTCAGGATCCATGAAGTTAATAATGACCATGCAAAACCTTCAATATCCTTGGCGGTGAGAGTTGAATAGTTTGGAAACATTAAAACCCTTACTTGCAGTTATGCTCCTACTCAATCAACCTTTTCGATTCATAATCTTTTTTAGTATTGGGAATGCCTTCTAACAACCAATAAACCTGCTTAAAATTCAAATCCAAAATTCGATAGAATCAATCAATCAAACAAGCTGATAGATAGACAACAACATATATACCACTCATCATAAAAGTGATTCACAGGATATATATATATATATACACACACACACATATACATATACATATACATATACACATACACATACACACACACACAACAAGAGAAGTGTCTTCTTCTCCTTATTCTTTGCCTTTCCACCCTTTTCTTCATTGTTTTTTAACCATAGTAAATCGTTTCCAAAGTTGTACTGTAAAATTGAGCAATTTCATGTGAATTTGGGACCTGGACAAGATTCGGTACGTAGCAGCAGATATTTCGGTACGAAGACGGACGTGGCGAGTTCTGAACCTTCAATCAAGGAGATCGACGGACGGACCTGATGTAATCCTCCAGCCCTTCGATTTGCTCCTTGGATGTCGGCGTTTCGTTGTTCTTGATGGATCTGTGCACGTCGTACGTCGTTGATGCCAAGAACAGAACCCTGTATGGCAGTATCATCAATTTATTTTTGCGTATATATAGATACAAGTAGTAAGATATGGAATCCAGGATACCCTATCAGAATTGAGAGAGAGAGAGAGAGAGAGATAAATACCCCGAACCAAAGAGTATAATTTGCCTCGGGAATATGTATTTGCCAAATATCTTCATGCTTCTCTCTCTCTCTCTCTCTCTCTCTCTCTCTCTCTCTCTCTCTCTCAGTGTGTGTGTGGTGCCAGAAAACAGTGAAATATTTTTATAGCCAACGGTTTAGAATTTGAGTGGGCTCGAATTCGATTCTTGTATCAGTAAATTTATCATTAGATAGGTGAGGCCCATGGATATTTTGGGCCTTCATGTCATTAAACCGGGAAATTGCTAGGTGTGAGAATGCTGCATTTTGGGGTGTGAAATGTGTACAAGAGAAGTTTAAGGGGTGTGCATTATCTGTTATATAAGGTGTGAATTGTTATTTAAGGGTGAATTGTGTATAACAGGGGTGTAAATTGTTGAATATGAGTGAATCGTGTACGATATGAGTTTAAGGGAGAGTTGAGAATTGTTTATTACGGAGTATATGGGATGTGAATTACCTATTGTAGGAGATGTGAAATTTGCATTTTGGGTTGTTAATTGTGTATTTTGGGGAGTGAGTTGTGAAGAAGATGTTTGAATTCTAAATTAGAGATGTGTAATTTTTTTCATTTTTGACGATGTGAATTATCTAGAGAGGGTGTGAATTATTGATCAAAGGTATAAATTTTCTACGTGTACACAATTTCATATTCAAAATGGATCTTATTTGAAAAATCTTATCGAGTAGGTTTGAAAAATATTTCTTTTTCCAAAATTGGAATTACACAACAAAACTTATAATTGCTTAAATTTTTTGGGAGCTGATAATGCCAAAACCCCTTTTATTCTTGAAAAAACTCAAGGTGTGCCTTTTATTGCATGACTTAATTGCCTTTTATGGCATTTTCGTAAAGCAAGTGGTGTAGTAGAGGGCAATTAAGTCATATAATGAAAGGAACATTTTGCTAGGAACAAAAGGGGTATTGGCAGGAACAAAAAAAGTTTTAGTATTATCAATCCCTAATTTTTAACTATATATGAGCTATATATATATATATATATTTATGCATGTATATGTATGGACAAGTATATGTACGTGTACCATTTGATAATTTTAGAGAGAAAAAGTTGTGATCAGAAGATATTATTTGGTGATTTTTTCAAACAATGCTCCACCACTCATCAAATGCCAAATGCCAATTTGTATCTTAAATCATTAACAAAAGATAATAGATCCCGCAATATTAACTAATAATACATGAGTTGGAACACTACAATATAATATAATGTTACATTTGCATAGGACAACTTTTTCTAATCCTAAATTCAAAAAGCACACGGTACGATAAGAAATCTGAATAGCTGAGATATTTTTTATAATTTACTTAAGACAGAGCTTATGCGAGATGGGCTTGATATGTGGTGAATTTAGACGGGTAAAAGGTGACAAAATATGACCGACTAGTAACAAACCCCTCATTAAGAATGAATGCCCGAAATATCGCGGGCTAAAGATTTGGGCCTAATGTACCAAAATAGGAGTAAAAGAAAAGAGAGATTTGGGCCTCAAATGTCTATATCTTGAAAGGGTTTCTTTGTTGTTTTGCGTAAGAGATTTTTGAAAAATTTGCTTTGTTTGGATTGTGATTTGAAAAGTGTTTTTGAAAAATAATAGTTGTAATGAGTGGAGAGAGATAGAGAAAAAAAAGTGGAAAGTAGGAGGAATCTAGGGGGAATTTTTTGAAAAATTCTTTTTGAATCGCGAAGGGAACAAGGCAGCATTTATAAATGAAATGATTGTATTCCAATGACTTCGGTGTCCCCAGTCATTTTGGGGACACCGTAACTTTTGGCATAACAAAATCATTATAAGCATAACTAAATTCATTACAAGCATAACCAAAACCATTATAAGCATAACCAAAACCATAATAAGGCATAACTTGGTTGGTTATGCCTTGGTTGATTTTTTGTTATGCCTTGATTGGTTTTTGGTTATACCTTGGTGATGCCATGTTATGGTTCTATTATACTTGTAATGATTTTTGTTATGCTTCTAATGGTAAAGTTATGCCAAAAATTACGGTGTTCCTAAAATGACCGGGGACACCATAGCATCATCCTAAAAAGATTGTATTTCTAAATTAGACAAATAAATTGAGTCTGACGAGGAAGTAACTGCCAAAAAAGAGAGAAATTGACGGATGCGGATCCTCTGTCCAACTCTCACTGACCTACCCTCTAAATCTGTCACGTTACCCACCCTCCCTCTCTTTAACTTCTCCTTAACTCTTCTAGCTAGTTAACCCCTAATTACTCAACTGAACATATGCATTATCCAGTTAAACTTTGATAAACCGTAAAGAAACAAGCTGCGGTTAAGGCTACGTTCTGGTTTATTAGAAAATGAACTTTTAGAAAAGGAAGACAATTTTAAGCTTAAAAATTATGTATTTACGCAACTAATTTTTCTACTAATATGGATCTTGTTTGATAGATTTTATTGAGATTTTTTAAACGGCGTAAAAAAAATTCAAAAATTATTTTTTATTTTAATTATATTTGAGCTTGAAATTACATTCTTTTTGAAAAAGAAGATTTAAAAAGAAAGCGGAACGGCACCTAAGTTCCGCTAAGGAATTTTTTGTGTTTTTTCTTGTTTGGCTTTAATTTAATTTTTTTTTTCATATTTGTTAGTTCTGTGCCTAACTTTTTTGAATTATTGATTCGTCTTGTCAGGACGAATCAGAAAAATAAAAAAATATGACTTTTACCCAGATATTTTTTAAAATAATAATTCTTGTGACACACCCAAACTCACACCCAAACACACACCCACTACTCACATGAGTGGTGGGTTCCACACACACTACACTAGAGAGTATAGCGTGTGTGGAATCCACCACTCATGTGAGTAGTGGGTGTGTGTTTGGGTGTGGTACTAGCACCACTCTTTTTAAAATATCCAAGATGAAGCCCAAAAAACCGGCTTTTTAGATTTGAATCGTCATAACGAAGCAATAATTCTCAAAAAATCGAAGCAAAATTAACAAAAACTAAACAAATTGAATAAAGACAAAATAATCTATTTGGATTATTAGGCCAAAATAGGCCTTAGTCTACGACTTTTGTCGCCAAATTTTTTTGCACACATTCACTCTCTTTTTTGATTTTCACTCTTTCTTCTTTTTTAGTGTCAAAAGTGTATATATAGTAATGATTAGAAATATGGATAATGATTGAAGAGTGATAAAAAAAAAAAGGGTGTGAATCATTTCCAAAAAAAGTGTGAAAGGAAAGTTTCATTTTGGGATTTTGAATTTAAATTTGTAGGTAATGAGTATAGAGAGAAATATAGTAATTATTGAAAATAAGAGTAATGATTGAAGAAAGATAGAAAAAAATAAAAAAAATGATTAAATATAGTGATAATAAATGAAGAGAAATAAAATAATAATTAGGATCCAAAACCCTTAACCGAACAATGTCAAAGTCTAAAAGGGTATATAGAGTTATGGGTTAAGTAGAAGAGTCAAGGGGAAGTTAAAAGAGAGGGAGAGAGGGTAACGTGGCAGGTTTTGGAGGGTGGGATAGAGAGAGTTGGACAAAGGATCTACGTTCGAAATTGATGCACAATTATTGAATATTAGGCTTTGTCCGTACCTATGGTAGTACGCATGTCGACATGACCAATTACTCGAAAAAAAAAATTGATGGCATTTTTATAACAAATTTGAAAGAGTGTGGGTACATTCTTAACAGTATGAGAATACATATCAGCCATTCAATCAATTCAATCCTAATCATTGCAACAAATTATCTTTTGGGGGCCCTACACCCTCTTGTTTTGTATAATAGAATAGATAGATACTACATATCCTTGTTGAGAAAATCCTCTTTACGGCTGTTTCGTAAAGAAAAAGTTACGAAGCTCAATTGTGACCGTTCAAAGTGTTTTTTTGTACAATCCGGATTGAAAATCAATTATGACCGGTAATAATTGATTGTGATTAACTTTTTTTCAAAAAAAATTCATTAAAATTTAAACCGTTCAAAACCGAAATGAACGCACAATATTGAGCAGCTCCAATAGAATGTTAGCTCCAATAGAATGTTCACAGAGCCTCCGTAAAAAGACTATCATTCTTGTCCTCTCGCTCCACCGAATATGTGGTCCAAATCATCAAAAACAACATGGTCATATGTTCATTACGTGGAGGATACATCACTTTCATCTGGAAAGGATCAGGTCTGGTGATGAGTAGTACTGGTTCAAATAATGATGGGTGAGTGCAGTGGTGTCTGGTCGTCTGACGACAAATTAACCATTGGCTGAGAGTTTTTCCTGGGAATCCCATTCGTACGTAAAGTTTCCGAAATAATTTTTTTTTTTTATAAACAAAAGGGTAGGAGGGGGCGACCAGCGTAGCAACCCCCCTTGGACATAACCATAAGGGCTCCCAACCTGCTGTGGAATGTTCGGTTCGAGCCATAGCTACTATCCGTGAGGAAAGACCGTCACCACAGCACCACCTAGGCGCACAGCTGGCACATAGCCCTCCACGCGTCCCTCCAGCCTATATAAGTTTTTTTGCCACTGGAGGGGCTCGAACCCAAGTGCACATGGAGGGAAAGACACTCAAGCCCCATCACCCGTGCCAACTGGGCTACCACCCTCGGTGGTAGTTTCCGAAATAATTGAGAATGGGAGATTGAGAAATGCTACGTGCAAAGAAAATATGTAAAGAAACGACCCTTAAAGTGTACATGAACGGTTCAGATGCACTGCGCAGTGAATCTGGGCCGTTCATGTACACTTTAAGAGTCTTTTCTTTGTCAATTTTCTTTGTACCTAGCCCTACTTTGGGAGATTTGTACGTGTCATTTTTTTCACAGACCATATTAATCTTCTCTGTATCACTCTAATTTTATCAGATTTCTCTGAAGGGACATTGAGAATGGGAGATGGAATCTGGATAATACAGCTCGATCGTATAATAGTAGATGATATGATAGAATTACTCCATTATCCTCGGTGTTAATATTCCCATGTTTTCGCAAACTCCTGATCATCTCTGTTGGATGGCCGGATCCCCATCTGGTTATGTTTTCCGCAGCTTTTGCTGATGATTTGATCAACAAAAAATGAAACAGAATTGGAAGGATGGAGCTGGTTCTGGAAATTTTTACATACAACTTTTGTGTGGTTGATTTTGCTGAATAAAACTGCCTAACTACGAATTCCCTCAGAGCTCGTAGAGGAATCACGGATTGCGATCAGTGTCCCCGATGTAACGATAGCCCTGAAGATTTAGACCACCTGTTTAGAAGGTGTAATAAACTTACAGAGCTTTGGGAATGAAAAGTCGTCTATGGAGAGATTGAATTGAAAGACCTGTGAATGAATGGCTATCTCTTTTCATCTTAAACCTAAACGAAATGTTTTTTCTATGGGGAGGGATTGCCTTAACTCGAACATTGTGTTTTGTGAAACCAGTTGGTTCCATGACAATAATTTCAAATCTTCTCTTTATAACGGCTTTACACGATCTATTCTAATTGATCACTGGGTACCACCATGTGCAGGAAAAAATAAAAACTGTGATGTGAGATTTTGAGGAATTTTCAGAGACGATAAGGGAGAATGGATATTGGGATACTATGGCAAGACTCTGTGCGAGACGGGCATGAAAATTTGGAGAATCTACAGAGAATTGACTATAATACTACTAGAGAAAAGCATGTCTGGAATCACCATTGAATCTGATTAATGAGAGTTATTCGGTTAACCACCCTCAAAGGGTCATGTTCGATGACGCACATGTTATCCTAAGCCGGACAGAATCAACGCTAACACACATATACCGGAAGGCAAACCAATGTGTCGACCATTTGACAAGGCTAGAAACTGAACAGAATGGAGACTTAGTGGTTTCGATGGACAAACTACGTAGCCCTAGGGAATTCTGGCTTTGGGATCGCAATTAATTGAAGGCAGCTCCTTGATTAGTTAGGGCTAGACTTCTAGGTCGGTAGTAATTTAATAACTATGCTCACACATTTGATGCATAACATTTCGATCGATTAGTTTTATAATATTCCGAAGTATAAAAAAAAATGATCACCATTATTCTGAACGGGAATTCAGTATTAAAGTTTTGTTTTGCTATTTATGGATCGGTTCCTCGTCCTCTATCCTCCAATTTTGAGGGCTCATTCCAGATCCACAGACATTATTTGAATCCGTTATTTTGCGGGACCTATAAAGAAACGATTCAATGAAAAATCAGTTTGATCGAATATTTATAAGTTCATGAATGAGTTGCATTTTTTGTTCCGTAAATTGTAAGGCTTAAGTTGAAGTCATTCATTTTACATGACAAAATGCAACTTATTCACGTAACTATCGATATCTGAATGCATAATATTTTTTTTGAAGACATGTATGTTCTTCTTGCATGATGAAAATCTGATCCCAATATTTTATGGTTGTTCCACGAAAGACCCCGATGGTGAGATTGGCGTGGAATGGAGACTCAACCACACGTTATTCAAACAGATGGGTACTTGAACTTTTCTCTATCATTCATTTCAACTCTTCTATAACCACATGTACTTATTATACACATAAATATACAAATTCCTTTCACACTAAAAGTAGAGTCCACATACACTGTACCACGCACACTTACACACACAAATACACAAAACTCCTCAATTATGTGTGGGTTCCACTTCTCATATGAGAAGAGTTTGTGTATTTGTGTGTGGTTATAAATTAAATACTTAATTGCATTCCCTTTGCCTTACCAAACTTTTATTCATTCCTTGGATTGAAAATGTGGTTATAAATTAAATACTTAATTGCATTCCCTTTGCCTTACCAAGCTTTTTATTCATTCCTTGGATTGAAAATGTGGTTATAAATTAAATACTTAATTGCATTCCCTTTGCCTTACCAAACTTTTTATTCGTTCCTTGGATTGAAAAAGGACATCTTTCCATTTCAACCACCAAAGATTTGTTTGTCGATTTGCTAGTTTTTTTTTTAGTGGAAGAGTGAGAAATTCATTGATGAATACGATGATTACAATCTACCTTGTACAACTGTTACAAAGATCTATTACATACAGAGAGACAGATAACATGTCTAAATTAGATGGAGGATTCCAGTCTAGCAATAAATTTATCAGACAGGTGCAATTTGTCGATGTCCAACTGCCACAGTAGTTTCACAATTGATGATACTTTCCACATAGACTGATCGATGCCAACCTAGCGTGACTGATGCCACTATAGTGGCTTTTTTTTTGCACTTTTGGTAGAGAGCACTGCGTGCATGAAAGAGCCGTATGCAACTAGATGGCCGATAAGCCAACTACAGTGCATAATTGATAGAGAAAAAACAGAACCACACCATAACCATGGTTATTGAAAGATAAACTATTGAGTATTGATAACAGATTAACCACCACCGGAATCATATGCTACCCACCCCAAATTAACCACAGAAAACAACAGCTCAACGTAGGAAAACCTAAACTGATGCATCGCAAAAAAAACTGCAATCGAGATTAGCATAAGCCACATCAACGAGTAAACTAAAAACTGATTAGCCCCGTTCCCCAACTCGATTTAAGAACTTATTTTTTAAGAAGACAATTTCAAGCTCAAAAATAATGTGTTTAAGTAAATATTTTTTCTAGCAATATGGATCTTGTTTGATAGATCTTATCAAGATCTTTTATACGGTGCAAAAAAAATAAAAAAATTATTTTTTAATTACATTATTTTTGAGTTTAAAAATGTGAAATAAGTACTTATTTTTTAAGAAGGTGTTCTGGAACGGAGTTAGTCCAACAAGCCCCACCACACAGACAAAGCACAACAACATTAATTTCTGACATGGGAACACAGATTTCTGACACTAACAACATTAATTTCTGACACAAACAAATAAGAAAACACATTATTAGATCACACAACTCCAAACATAGGAGTATTTGGTAACATATATTGTTAGTGTAGATGATATTGTACACTGGATGATATTTGGTGACATATTTGGTAACATATATTGTAGTACTCCGCAGTAATTGGAACTATTTTTACTTTTCTTGGGTGGAAGACATCAGAGTAGTAGATGATAAGATGATGAGGACCAAAAAAGTTTAGTGCAACTTTTATAATTTTTTTGGACTAGCAAGTAGGCCTATTTTCCTCGGTCTTTAGGTCAAAGTCACCCAATTTATTTTTGACCGCCACCATAATTTCTAGGGAAAATTACAGTAAGCCCCTTTCAACTATACCTCGGTAACGAGTTGCCTCCTTCATCGTTTAACTCGGACACTTAACCCCCTTCATCTTTTATGGCGTGACACTTAACCCCTTGCCGTTAGTGAGCCGTTAACGGAATTGCTGAAATTACCAATTTACCCTCTTTGAGCTATTTTTGTTTCGCTTATAACTTTTCGTAGGAAACTCTGTTTCAGCCCGTTCTTTTTTCAGAACTCTTGTTTTTTCCTCTATTTTATGGGTTTATAATAATTTTAGTATGGTTACTTTACGCTTTCTAAGGTTAGAGTTGCGTCCTAGATATTCATTGATCAGCAGATTGGATAAACTTAAAAGACCCAGAAGTGCTCTGTTTTTTTTTTGGTAGTAGGAGAGAGAGAGAGAAAGAGACAAAGCAAAAAAAAAAAAAAAAACGCTACAATCCAACTGTTGCATCTCCACCAACACCGCGACTCTCCGCAACGTCAACCCAACACCGTGACTCTCCGCAACGCCGTGGTACACT
This sequence comes from Rhododendron mucronatum var. ripense, assembly GCA_019656295.1. Taxonomy (NCBI): domain Eukaryota; kingdom Viridiplantae; phylum Streptophyta; class Magnoliopsida; order Ericales; family Ericaceae; genus Rhododendron; species Rhododendron mucronatum. The sequence continues at coordinate 560,402 of BPLT01000195.1, read as the reverse complement.
GAACCATTCAAAACACTTTTAGACAACCTGGATGTGCCAAGCGGACACCACGTGGTACACTCGACATTGAAAAATTCCTCAAGAGAGAGTAGCTTCCACTGCCTGGGAGAGGGGGGGTGTGCAAGGAAATAAAAAAAAAGACCTCAAGAATTTTTTGTTTCTAAAATTAGTGAGATTTGGATTTTGTTACTCTCTCAAATTATGAAAATAGTGAAAGTAATTACCAGAATTTAAAAGTGAAAGTAGCACACCAAACAAACTTTTAAAGTTAATTTTTGAAAATTCTGAAAATAAAAACAGAAAATAGAATGGCTACCAAACATAACCTAAGTGATTAATTAACCAATTTCACAGATCATTCCAATTGACCACAATGGATCGATTTCTTTTATTAAGTGTTGACCAATTTGAATCAATCCACATGATATAATTAGCAAGTATAGTAATTCTGGTAAGACAACTCCAAAATCTTGCCCTCAATATAATTTATGGCATCAGACAAATTGGAAAAAAGTTAAAATCTAAAACAAATTCCATTGTAGGTAATCTTATGAGGGAGAGACAGGGCACAGGAGCAAGAGGGAGAGAGTTCTAGCCTTTAGGAGGGTAGCGGTATATGATGACGAGAGGCGTGAGAAATTTGGCGATACACGAGATTGTAACAGTACATGGAAAAATGCTATCCCTCTCTCATGCACACTAATCTCAAGTACTTGCCAATACCATTCTACTAATGAAGTACACCAAGTACATCTACAATTTTAATTTCACTTCTAATATCTTTTCAAAACTTACAAATAGTGGGCATTTGGAAGTAGGAGAGAGAGAGAAAGAGACAAAAAACAGAATGCTCTGTTTTTTTTTTTTTTTTTGCTTTTTGGCAGCCCCCGGATGAAGGCCCTATGGCCGGTTGACCTATATTCCAACCACTACACCATTTGCAGATGAACGATTAGCTAGCTGCACTGAACAGACAATAGCTAGCAGTATCCAATCTGCTGATCACTGAATATCTAGGACGCAACTCTAACCTTAGAAAGCGTAAAGTAACCATACTAAAATTATTATAGACCCATAAAATAGAGGAAAAAATAAGAGTTTTGAAAAAAGAATGGGCTGAAACAGAGTTTCTTATGAAAAGTTATAAGCGAAACAAAAATAGCCCAAAGAGGGTAAATTGGTAATTTCAGCAATTCCGTTAACGGCTCACTAACGGCAGGGGGTTAAGTGTCACGCCATAAAAGATGAAGGGGGTTAAGTGTCCGAGTTAAACGATGAAGGGGGCAACTCGTTACCGAGGTATAGTTGAAGGGGGCTTATTGTAATTTCCCCTAATTTCTATGACCAATTATATATATTGTCCTTGATTATATGATATATCAATGTATGATTAAGATGATTTTTGAGTTCAAATGCAGTGTTCAACGATTTATATATATACTATAGTAAACAAAACAATTCAGATCACGATGATGAAATTTTGATTATGCTCCTTTATGTCAGCGCATTACAAGGATCCCCTCTTCTTTTAAAAAGGATGCTATGTTAAATTAGCTTACCGCACGTGGAACAAAATAGGAGAACTGAGGTAGTAATATGTTTGAATTTAGAATTTAGGGTCCCAAGTGTACAACTTTTAAAAAGTGGGGTAGTTAGGTCACAATCAATGAAGAAACCCAACTACTTTTGTTGCTAACTTTAGTAAAATCCACATAATTCCTATCTAACAATTGGTATTTTTTTGTTTCGTTTCTTCGTTGTAGTTTTTAGGCTAAATAATCATTCATTAAGACAAGAGAAACCAGAAAGGGTATAAAAATGTAAACCGAATGTAAAAAAAGTTCATATTAAACGACACTTTAGACAAAAAGACAAATGTTTATTTATATTTGTCTTTAGTGAACCTTTTTTTTTTTGTTGGCTTTTTGTCATAATTTTTTACATTTTAGACTCATTTCGATGAGACGAAAAATTAATCCAAAAAATAGAACAAAAATCTAAGAAAAAATCAGGAAAAAATGATTAAAAATCCCAAAACAAAAAGACAAAAAAAGTTAGTAGAATTTGTTCCGGTTAAAGACAAATTGCTTCCTAGTCCAAACGTAAAAACATCAAGAAAAACTTAGTAATTGATTTTAGTTTGTTTGTTTGTGAAATTAGTAATTGATTCGTAGAGGGTTTAAATTAGTAATTGATTTCAACTCTATGTCACTGTCACATAGAAACATCAAGAATAACCTTTTTTTACAAACAAAATCTTTTACTTTTTTGATTCGACATTATTTCTAATTTAAAAGTAAAGAAAATTGTCTCTAGTATCAAATCAATTGAATGGTTCAGAGGATTACTGAAGTACTCTGTAGGGACTACATAAATATCAGTTCAATTTGGATCACATAATTTATCTTATTTTTGACTGTAGAAAATTGGTCAATTGTAAGGGTTCAATTAATCACCATAGTTTTTGTTGGTGGGATCAGCTAAAAAACTAGTTACTGTTGAGATTAAAGAATTGAAACACTTTTGGTATTTTTGGTTGGTGAGTGGGAATGGCAATTTGGAGAAGCTTTTGAGCATGTAGTTAATTCACTTGATGACAAGGCAAGAGCACATTTTTTACCTACTAAGGGCGGCTACACTACTTGTGAGTAAGTCGATCATATAACTCAATGAGACCAAAAAAAAAAATTATTTTCAACCAAAAATAAATTGTCTTTACTTTATATTTAGTGGTTCATATGCGAAAATATTTGAAAATATTTTTGTCACCGTTGACCTAAAAGTCGGCATCTGGCCTGTCTTAACTCCTATCTTTAGGTAGTGATAGAATTAAGGTTTTATACAAGGAATCGTAAAAATATATATAGTGTCAATGTTAATTCCGTATTTGTTCCTCAGTGACCATGAAAGCAGTGTTTGAGATTTATCACACAATAACAATAAAACATAACATTAGAATGTCATGGAACATTAAAATCATGAAAAAAAAAACAATCAAATATATAAAATAAAATAATAAGAGTTAGAAAAATAGTCTGTGAGATCGATGAGAAACATATCGATCATTCGCTCTTCTAGAGTCATATTTACGCCCCACAATCCAAACTTTTCCAAAGGGAACATGGCCAAGAGCTTAGTAATAGTCACATATGGCACATTAATGTGTGGGATTATTTTTAGGAATGATTGAATAAGATGGAATTAAGGATGGAAAAAATTATTTGGTGGTCTTCGGGCATCGCCACGTGGTGCCCCACATGCTTATCGATCCATCACACATTTTTATGAATCCAAGAACTAATTGTATAGTGCTCACAGAAATGTGTGATGGATAAGGATGTATAAAGCTAGTTCACTCTTTATTCACCAGTGGTGCTCCAAGATCATTGAATAATTACTCCTCTACCGACTACCGTTCAAAAAAAGAAAGAATAATTACTCCTCCCTGCTTGGTGACCTTGTTCCGCTAAGAGTTTAAAAAAAAAAAAAGTACTTATTTGTAATATTCAAATTTAAAAATAATGTATTTAGGAAACAAGATTTCACGAGATGAACCGGAGCTGTCCAGTCCGGCCCCGTTTTAATACCGTTTGGCCTCGTTTGATTCGCGGACTGAAAATGATGGGATTAACAGTCCTGGGATTAATAGTTCCTGGATTATTTGTCCAGGATTAATTTCATCCCTAATTTCACCCAATCCCATGTTTGATTCGCGTGGGATTAATTATGGGATAAGGAATAGTATTTTTTTTAAAATTCAAAACCATTTTTCAAAAAAAGAAACTTTTGAAAAATAAACATTTTTAAAAAAATAATTTTGTGAAACATTTTTATTACAAAACAATTTGGGAAATTTTTTTTTGAGCTAATTTTTGAAAAAAAAAAAACAAATTTCTTAAAAAAAAGTTTGAAAATCAATTTTCTGAAAAGAAAAAAAATATTTTTTGAAACTTTTTTTTGAAGAAAGAGGTTTTTTGAAAAAAAATTTCAAACAAAATAGTTTTTGAAATCATTTTATGAGAAAAGAAAGTTTTAAAAAACATTTTTTCGTATTTTTTAAACAAAAATAATTTCTGAAAACATTTTCGAAAAAATGAAAGTTTTGAAAATAGTTTTTTTCAAAAAGTTTTTGTAAAACATTTTTGAAAAATAAGAAAGTTTTGAAAAAATATATTATATAAAAAAAGTTTTTTTCAAAAAATTTTCTGAAATTAAGATTTTTTTTAAAAACATTTTCTGAAATTAATATTTTTTAATTTTTTTAAAAATCATTTTCTGAAATTAATATTAAAGAAAATAATTCTGAAAATACTTTTTGAAATCAATCTCAATATCATCGAAATATTTTTGAAAACAATTCCTTATTTGTTAATCCTACATAATCCCACCTCCCCCCCTAGGATTATTTAGTACCCCCCATATAGGGATAAAATTAATCCTGGGATTAATAATCCCGACAGTCATTTCGGGAACCAAACGTGGGATACTCAGGATTAGGTACATTTAGTCTTATCCCAGGCAATTAATCCACGAATCAAACGAGGCCTTTGTGTCAACACACTGGATTAACAAATAGTAAAGGAAACATGCGGGTTCCCATGTTCCCCAATCCCAATCCTCCTCTCCCTTTATGATCAAACAAGAGTTTGGATACAATAATATTCCCCCAAGTACAAAACAAAAATAGTAAAAAAAGAGTTTCGATACAATGATTTGCCACTTGATTATATCCTACTGAATAAGTAAAATTAATTGCGTTTCCAATAACTACAGTGTCGTGTAATCTTCATACTGCTCATTAGGTGGGTAGTGGATACCATAGGGCTCCCAGTGCGTGGAGTTAGGTTGATGTGTTATGACGGAGCCCAACCAGTGTTGTGAATTCTGTACCGTACCGATTGGTACGTTTCGGATTTGTGAGATTCCGGTACCACCAGCCCCAATACCGTCTCGGTTTAAATACCGGGTCTTATCGGTCGGTACCGGGAATCTCGGAAAATACCGGACGAGACATGGTTTCCGCCGGTTTCGGCCGAAATTTTGCAGCCCTGTTTACTGTGGAGGAACCCAACGGTCAGGGGAAAAAAAAAGTTCTGCTGTGGAGGAACAAAGTTCTGAACCCAACTTCAGGGGGAAAAAAATTTAGCAAAACGTGGGCTTATCTACAGTACGTGTGGGAGGTTCAAAATCCCGGATTTGCACCTCTCTTGTGCCCGAATAACCTGTAACGCGCACCTGGCTAACTGTTTAACAAATTGCCTTCGGCCATGGCCTATTTTTCCGGGCGCGCGAGACCTCTCCTTGAGTCCTCATTCACAAGCCCACTAGTGTGCAAAGTCATTTAATGTGGAAAAGAGTTTTGTAACTAAGCAATATGGGCAAGAGGCAAACACAATGTTTTATGACTTCACACCAAAGTCCCAACAACAACAATTTATTTATTATGATCGTGAATCAATAACGTCGTCTTATGACTTGTGTTATTGTTAACAGAATTTTTTTGCGCAATTTATAGTTTTATACACTTACAATGTTTGATTTTGGACTCCAAATGGTGAATTTTGTTGTCTTAATATAGGTATTTTATGATGAATTGCATGGTATGTGGGATTTTTTTGAATTATAATTATATATAATTATTATATATATTATCTGAAATGGTATCCAGTATTTGACCGGTACCGGTACGTACCGTATCAGTAGGAAAATCGGTACCCTGGCCAGTACAATATTCAGAACATTGAGCCCAACTACTATACTCAATATCTAACCGAAGTCCTTCTCAGCATTACCAAACATGACTGTTAGTGTTGAGAACATGCGTGAAGGATTGAGTCGTCCCATATTAGATTAATAAAAAAATAGTTAGACCTTAATATATATATATATATATATATATATACACACACACACACACTCTCTCTCTCTCTCTCTCTCTCTATATATATATATATATATATATATATATATATATAACTCGATCACCACTTGCAAGACTTATTATTTTAAGTAGATATGGATCATTCAATACATATTGGGTCTAGGTGATGCAGTGTCAACTCCGTACTCATGAACTTTTATGAAGATGGAGAAGAAATCAAGAACGAGGTTTTGGATGTAAAAAGTTGTTAATCACCATTACGACAACAAATTAACTGAAACATACACAGACAGCTAGGAGTATAAAATTAAGATGGCAAAAAAAAAAAACAAAAAGAAAAACCATCGCAACTACTGTACGTACATGTGAAACCTGTTTAATGGTTTGGTGCCTTTTTGTGGGCTCTGCAAACTAGTACTGTACTAATATTTAATTTATAATAAAAACCCATGTGTAAAATGAGGAAACAGTAGAGTTTTAAAAATCCCATGGCAATTGTAGAAGATAACGGGCTCAACTTCTAAGAACACTAATGGGCTTGTAGCTCAGTTAAATCCTAAACCAACCAAATATAGTACTCCCTCCGTCCCTTATTTATAGTCCGGTATTCCATTTTGGGCTGTCCCTTAATAAGTGTCCATTTTGTAAAGTTAGTGGATAAAAGTTGGTGAATTGTCTATTTTGTCCCTAAAAGTATATTCCATTTTGAAAAGTAAGTGAGTAAAAGTGTAATGATGATGGGTAAGTAGGGAAAGTGGAGAAAAAAGTTGATGTGAAAGGTATAATGATGATGTCTTTTTAATAAGTTGGAGTTACGAAGCAGGACACTTAAAAAGGGACGGAGGGAGTACTATTTTGTAGTATAAATTAAATATGTAAACTAATGAAAAGACACCCCTAGAAATTGTGTGGTGTCGCTTGAAAAAACTCCTTTCATTTGGATTTTTGAAATAGTCCTGTCCAGTCAAAATGTCGAGAATTTTCAAACAAGCGAATTTTCTTATTTTGTATTGTATTTGTATGTACCAAGCAAATAACTAGTGAATCAAGCGGACCCAACTGCTATTTACTCCTTGGGCCTATTTTTTTAGTAATAGTCGTAATTAGCATTAGAAAACAGTTGAACCTCAACAACTTTTTGTTGGGTGTGCACGTTCCCCCGCGGGCCAACTATCGACACTAATTTTGAGAGATCGATCACCAAACAAACGGTCTACTAGTAGATGATCCGAGGAAAGTTAGAGCAAAACTTCATATAAACTAAACCCAAATGATCCGATAACACATTAGTCAAGGTTTTGATGCTCAATTAATGTTACTTTTTCTTTACCATGAAGAAGAAAAAACATAGTAGTAGAAAAAAGATAAGTTTAAAAAGTGAAGCCATTTTCGAGCAAGGTTCTGGGAAGTTTGCCCCCTCAGTCATGTATCATGATTTCCTCAACATTTCCACAAGACTCGTTGTCTGTAGTAGGAGTACTACTACTAGTACTCCCTCCGTCCTATATTATTTGGACTTTTTCGATATTTGTGTCAGTTTTCAATCGCTTATATCTTCCAACATGAATCTCCAACAATGTGCAATATGGATCTTGTTTGATAGTTCTCGATTAGATCTATAATACAAAGTTTTCAAAATTATAAAAAATATCATAAATTTAGAGATATAAGAGTTTAAAAAATGGTGTGAATATCGAAAAAGTCCAAACAATATGGGACGGAGGGAGTAATAAATTCAAAAGTCTCTTACGCAAACTGTTGAAGAAATCAAAAGTCAAGGTACGTGTGAATGTTGGCCACAAAAGTACGAGACCGACCATTATTATGTATATATACAAAGGATTGTTTGAATGAATGAGGTGGACGTTCTTTTCACCATTAGTGATTCATAATATCGTTTTCTTTGACCACAAATTTTGAGGATACGTACACAGAGATTAGAGAATCCCATTGTTAATTTAAAAAAAAAAATGTTTTTTATGCGGCAGAATGTGGTCGGTGTATTTACTCCTTTTATAGTACCAGACAGAAATACGAAAGGCAAATAAAAATCTCTGCGGTCAAGCCGCCATGGGTTGGGATTCCACTGTACTATTTTTACTGCTTGATTTCAGAAAGACTAGAGTTCTGGATTAATGAAAATACGTTGGGATTCGGATGAGACATGTATTCTGTAATAGGTCGATTTACCCCAACTCCTAATTATTTTGTAGGATCGATTTACACACAGTCAGTCTTAAATGAGGTGGTTCATATTTTAGTTGAAATGCGGACGTTCTCTTTTATTCCATATTCTGATTGAATTTCGATGATCCGAGCCGCTCAATGTGTTCAGAACGTGATTTTAAGGGTATCAGTAGGAAATCGGCAAAAAAAATGATCGGGAAGAGCTTCATTGTTTGAATCCTTAGATAAAAAAAAAAACAAAAACTGCTTGGATGAAACCATTTTCAGTCTTTTTTATTTGCTGATTTCTCGTGAGTAAATTTAAAATCACGTTCTGAACACATTGAGCGGCTCGGATCATCGAAATTCAATCGAAAAAGGAAGGTCCGCATTTATTAAAATGAGGTGGTACTTGCGGGAGACGGACTGATATGTGTGTGTGTGTTCGAATCTATACACAAACATATACAGGCGCATACAAACTGCAGTTATTACGACTGTATGTATGAGCTATGAATTGTGAATATGAGATCCTTTTAAGTTGCTTGCTTTTGTGGTTTAAAGGTTGGGTTAGAAAAACAACCACTTAAAAGTGAAAAAATGATAGACAGATAACTTGAATAGTTTTAAATCATTGATTTTTATTTTTATTTTTTAACTTCTGCATCATCATAACTGTAATTCGAGATGCACGATTGAAAAACAATAAAATAAAGTTCAAAATTAATCATGCTAATATAATTGAGAGAATGGATATTTCATATCTGTTATGTTATCTTAGTTCTAGCAATTTGAAAATTATTTCTTCCAACTTCAAGAAAAATATTTGAGTTGAAATATTTGTTCATAGTGTGTATTAGTTTTCAATTTACCTTTACAAGATACGTCTAGGCACGGCATGACATGGCTTGTGGAGTTGGCTAGACAATCTAGTTTGTCTTTTTCTAGACAACCTTGGCACGGCAAAAAATTAACACCATAGGCACGAAAATAACACGACACGACCAGGGACGGATTCACGCAGGGGCACGTGCCCCCACTCGAAATTACATATAAATCAGCATAATTATGAAAGTGTGTTAATATATAAATATACACACTTGTATATATCCCTAAAATACACATACAAAATTAGTTTTATGCATGAAAATTTCATCATATGGTGCATTTATACTTGTTATTTTACGAATTGTTTGTCTATTAGGAGCTATTCTTTCTTAATTCTCTTTATTTTTAACTGTTTGAAAGAAATATTTTGAACTAAAGACATTAACAAAACTGGCTCGACCATTCTAAAATTTGTTGATGTTCATTTAAATCATACTTTAAAAATTTTGTCTGAGATTTTGTGCTCATTTTCACCTAATTTAACTTAAAGTACGCGTTATAAACTTTTATAACTAATAATGTATGCTTTAGTTTTGTACGATCTTATTATGGTTGACTAAAAAAAATGAACTTTAGCATTAACAAGTGCCACCACTAGAGTATATTCCTAGATCTATCCCTGGACGACTCATTACCTCTAGTCCAGTCTTTCTATATTTTCCTATAGTTGAAAATTCTATTAGGGCAATGGGGAAGTTCCAAGCAGAGTCCCAACTACTTTCATTTGAACTTCTACACCATTTCCTGTTTGAACGTGTGGTGATGCATCCACTTTGTAACTACTCATGTTTTGTTTGCAACTTCCGAATATAAAGAATAAGGGGTGAAGTCTCCAGTTCAAAAAGAAAAAAAAGAATTAAGGGTGAAGTCTCTCAAGTCAAGCAGCCCGAGCCATAATGGGGATGGAAAGTGGGAGCCCATTTATCTTCTTCTTTTTTTTCCGACCGTCTGAGTGTCGGGACCAACTTACGCGCACTTCAACTAATCACCTCTCCAATCCGGTTAAATGGCAGGCCATACCGTGACTAAAGAATTACTAATAAGAAGTTAGTGTTTTATTACGGTAGGACTCCACGAATCAAATTGTGATCAATTGGGTGGGGAGCAAATTTACCAACTAACCGTACTTATATAATGCTTCTGGCTTATGGAACCACTGTTTTTCTTAGTACTCAAAACTGGTCTTTGTTAAAACACAATCAATTTGTCTTGTAACTATCGTAGCAGTTTCCCCCTCAATTTCCACACAATGCAGATCTCCCCCCTCTAGAATAACGTGGTACTGGCCCCACACTGCTGCCTTCCTATAAATTCCCACCATAATTTTGTGCGTATATATATCTCCCTCCCTCTCCATCTCACTCACAAAACTATCTTCCCATCTCTCTCTCTCCCTCTCTCTCTCTCTCTCTCAAATCTTGTTTGCAACTCTTGAGAACCAAATAAGGAAAAAAGAAAGGACCAAAGACATATTATTCTGCAATGGACAGGCTACCAAAATGCGAAGCAAACTATGTGCCTCTCACTCCTCTCACTTTCTTGAAAAGAGCCGCTATGGTTTACGCCAAGCGGACCTCGGTCATATACGGCCGAACCCGTTTCACGTGGCGGCTGACCTACGACCGCTGCCTCCGCCTCGCTTCCTCCCTCCGGAACCTCAACATCGTTAAGAACGATGTCGTAAGTTTCTTTCTAACATATCCAAATCAAATTTTGCCCGTCGATATAAGCTCTTGAGTATTTTTTCCTTTAACATCTGGTTAATAAAAATTTCTTTGTTGTTCAAAAAACAAAAAAAAAAAAATCCAACATGTCATACCTCTTGGACAAAATTGCTGATCGTAAGTGATTTTTTTATTGTATAGGTATCAGTGTTGGCGCCAAATGTTCCAGCAATGTATGAGATGCATTTTGCAGTGCCCATGGCTGGGGCAATCCTGAACACCATCAACACCAGGCTGGATGCCAAGACCGTTGCCAACATTCTCAAGCACTCTGAAGCCAAGGTCTTCTTCGTCGACTACGAGTATGTGCCACTGGCAAGAGAGGCCCTCCGGCTGATTGCCGAGTCTTCCATGCCCCTTGTTGTCGTCATCGACGATGTAGACTCGCCCACCAAGGTCCGCCTCGGCGAGCTGGAATACGAGCAGCTGGTATCTAGCGGCGATCCGAGGTTTGTCCCGAACGAAGTTCAAGACGAGTGGGACCCTATCGCCTTGAACTACACTTCCGGGACTACTTCGGCTCCCAAGGGGGTTGTGTACAGCCATAGAGGTGCTTACCTGAGCACTCTGAGCCTGATTCTCGGTTGGGAAATGGGGAGCGCGCCTGTTTACCTATGGTCCCTCCCCATGTTCCACTGCAACGGTTGGACCTTCACGTGGGGAGTGGCAGCACGAGGCGGGACCAACGTGTGCATACGCAACACCACGGCCCAAGAGATGTACGCGAGCATAGCACTGCACAAGGTTACGCACATGTGTTGCGCACCAATAGTCTTCAACATCCTTCTGGAGGCCAAGCCTAACGAGCGTGTGGCAATCGCCACCCCCGTGGAAGTGCTCACTGGTGGGGCGCCACCACCAGCTGCTCTCCTCGAGAAGATTGAGAGGCTAGGATTCCACGTCGTTCATGCCTATGGCCTAACCGAGGCCACTGGGCCTGCCTTGGTCTGCGAGTGGCAGGCCCAGTGGAACCAGCTACCACGCCAAGAACAGGCGAAAATCAAGGCGCGGCAGGGGATAAGCATACTGACACTAGCCGATGTTGACGTGAAGGATTTGGAGACCATGCAGAGCGTGCCGCGCGATGGCATAACGATGGGCGAAATCGTCCTTCGGGGTAGCAGCATCATGAAAGGGTACTTCAAGGACGAACAAGCAACCTCGAAAGCCTTCCACAAGGGGTGGTTCGTTACTGGCGACGTGGGTGTCATTCACCCGGATGGGTACCTCGAAATAAAAGACAGGTCCAAGGACGTGATCATATCGGGCGGCGAGAACATCAGCAGCGTCGAATTGGAGGCGGTACTATACCTCCACCCGCGCGTGCTCGAAGCGGCAGTGGTGGCTATGCCTCATCCTCGTTGGGGGGAGAGCCCTTGTGCTTTCGTGGCTCTAAAGAAGGACTCCTCCGGAATAACGGAGGCCGATATCCTCGCACATTTCCGGAAAAACGTCGCCGGGTATATGATGCCAAAGAAAGTGTATTTCATGGAGGCGCTGCCCAAGACTGCAACTGGCAAGATTCAGAAATTCGAACTAAGGGTTTTGGCAAAGACACTAGTGGTTACAGAGACCAATGAATTGCCCAAAAAGAAATCCTCCACTCAAGTAAACAGGGGATCTCAACCAACCCATTACAGGGATCAACATCATGAACAGATTCTTGCGATGTCCCGCCTTTGAAAGCCCATATTTACTGCAAGATTTAAAGCAATATTTAGAATAAGTGAGTGTACAGAGCTTGTTCTATATGTTTAATTAAGTGGTATAAGGGGGAGGCTTCTTGTCCTTTTTCTAAGGAAGTTTGGTTGTAATATATTTAACATATAGCAGTGTTTTTTTCAAGACTTCGTTGAAGTTCGAATTAAGCTAGTTGGTTGATTAAGCAGGATAAAAATTGAGGAAACGACAGTTACAATTGACCTAAAGTTCACTTGCCGGGCAATGCTACGATGACCAGGTTTAAGTAGATACCGCTTTACGTGAATTTGACACATTAGTTGAACAGCGCTGTAATGAAAAAAGTCTACCAATTCAATGGCAGGACATTAGATTGTCTTGCATCCATTCATTCAGAAATTAACAGTTATTTATTTATTTATTTTTGACTGGAGTTATGGCACTAGTTGATTACCATGTCCTAATCAAATAATCGAGATAAAATTTGTGGGGAAAAATTGTACTCCTTCGATACATTAGGTCCTGTTGGTGGTCTGATAAATATTGTGCCAATATATCAAACCACGAGAACACACCAAGATTTTTATGTGGTACGAATAAATTGGGTTTTAGCCAAATTTGCCTATTCCGCAATAGCATCATCCATTAGAATTAATAAATCTCAATCAGTGGTAGAGCCAGGATTCAAAGTTGGGAGTGACACTATTCAAGAGGAGTCTACTTTTGTTGTTGCGTGTTATTCGTAAAAGTGTGAAGAATAATGTCATGTGCATATGTATTTATTAATTAAATTATGGCTTGAGCTTTTCCTTTGTTAAAAGGAATAATAGTTTGGCCAAAGTCTCTTGTGGTCTTATATGATGCAAATAATAGTCAATGAAGCATCAAATATGGAGTACATTATATATGATGCAAATCGTTCCATTTTTTAGAAAGATATCCTTACATTGACTGTATAAGATAGTATGAACTTATCGTAGGTGTCTAACGGAATTACCTTAGTGTGATTCTGTATAAGATAGTATGAACTTATCGTAGGTGTCTAACGGAATTACCTTAGATGGTGTTCCACTTTCTCTTCTTTTTTAAAAAAGTACTTTTTTTTCAAATTTCAAACTCAAATATAATGAAAATGAAAAATAATTTTTCAATTTTTTTTTGCACCGTATAAAAGATCTCAATGAGATCTATCAAACAAGATCCATATTGGTAGGAAAATTATTTGTGTAAATGCATGATTTTTGAGCTTGAAATTACCTTCTTTTTCTAAAAGTTCCTTTTCCGAGAAACCGGAACACCACCTTAGTGTGATTCCGTACAGATATCCACTTACAAAAATAGAGTTGTGCTACTGGTACAGCGGCTGCTGTACAGCAGCCGCGTACAGATCCCTTTGGCACCCGTCTCGGGTTCCGCAAAGATGATCGGAGCCGCTCATTTTGTTTAAAATACTTCGTTTAAGGTCCCTATAAAAAATCACCTCAATCCGATATAGGGAAGGGTATTTACGAATCATCCAACTTTGCTTCAAAATTTAGCCTAAAATTTGAAGTAAAGTTGGATGATTCGTAAACACCCTTCCCGATATCAGATTGAAGTGATTTTTTACAGGGACCTTAAACGAAGTATTTTGAACAAAATGAGCGGCTCCGATCATCTTTACGGAACCCGAGACGGGTGCCAAAAGGATCTGTACGCGGCTGTTGTACAGCAACCGCTGTACCAGTAGCATTTTTGTTTTCGAAAATACAGTAATGAATATTTTCCATCAATGCAATACTGTCTCCTCCAAAATACAACAGCTTGTCTGACTATTAAGTTCTATTCACTCGAAGCACTCTATACAATTAAGCTTGACTTCAAATCTCCACCACAAAAACACCCTTATCACTTTGCTGGGCATTCTCTACAAAATCAATTGAAAATGAGACCAATATGGAGCAATAGGGGAAGCCTTCACAGGAAGCCTTGGGCTCTCAAAGCCTCTTGCTCCCAATATTCAAATATGATTATTCCACAAATTTTTTTGTAAGAGGTATAATAACTAACTATAAGTTCTTATTTAGTTGTTACGGAATCTTTGTTTAATTACTGCTTTTGTTGGACAATTTTTTGTGATTTCCTTGTATAGATATCAATACTGGCACCAAATGGTCCACCAATGTATGAGATGCATTTTGCAGTACCCATTGGCTGGGGCAGTCCTGACCACCATCAACACCAGACTAGAAGCTAAGAAAATTGCCTACATTCTCAAGCACTCTGAAGCCAAGGCCTTAAGCGTCGACTAGAGTACGTGTGGCTGTCTGGCTAGTGACAGCTGACTTGCAAGGCTTCCCGGCGGCCAATTTTACTATGGCCCTTCTCATTGTCGTTGACAATCGCCCACCTGGGTCTGCTCTGGAGAGTTGGAATACGAGCAGTTGGTCAAATGTGGCAATCCATCTTTTATCCCAGACAAGATTGATGACGGGTGGGAGACCCAATCACCCTGAATTACACATCCGACGTCAGCTCGGAAGGGAGTTGTCTACAGTCGTAGAGGTGGTGCCTACCTGAGCACTCTGCCTGATTTAAGGTTGGGAAATAGCAAAGCGGACCTTTTTACTTATGGTCGATCGCTCCCCATGTTCCACTGCAACTGGTGGCCCTGCACTGGTGAGAGGCAACACACGATGGGACCAAAGTATGCATACGCACCACCACGGCCCACGTGATGTACTCGAACAAAGCACAATGCCACACGTATATGGGTTGTGAGCCAATACTGTTCAACATCCTCCTCGAGGCCAAGCTTAACAAGCTCTTGGAAATGACTACCCCTTAGCAGATACTCACTAGTGGAGTGGCTCCACCGGCTCCGCTTCTCAAGAAGATTAGATGGCTCGGGTTTCATTTTGTTCACGCTTATGGCATCACTGAGGCTACCGGTCCTGCTCCTGCCCGAGTCTGCAACTGCGAGTGGCAAGGTCAATGAAACCAGCTACCGCATCAATGACTGGTCTTGGGCTCACTTCAACTTTCGATCTTCGAATGTATTAATGTCCCACCACCAAAGCCAAGACCTGATCTCCATGCCGCCGCATGGTGTGGAATACAAGACAGCAAATTATTTCGTTCACCTTCCCCCGTGGAAGTTCAAAACAGGTCCACAAAACCTTCCCCCGTGGAAGTTCAATTACTCCTACATCGCCCTCATTCCCAAAGTTCCATCGCCTTTAACCCCGAGTGATTTTCGCCCCATCAGCCTCTGCAATGTCCTCTACAAGATCATCTCCATAACCTTAGCAAACCGCTTGAAGCATGTTCTCCCTTCGTATATTTCAACTGCACAAAATGCGTTTGTTAAGGGTCGCCTAATCTCCGATAGCTCCCTTTTGGCAAGTGAATTCTCCAACCTTATTGTCAAACGTTCTAAAGGTCATAAGTACTTGGCAGCCCTTAAATTGGACGTGAGTAAAGCTTTCGATAGAGTCAGTTGGACCTTTCTTTCCACAATTCTACGCAAAATGGGTTTTTCCGATCACTGGATTCGACTACTCCACCAATGCTACTCCACTGTCTCTTTTTCGGTCCTACTCAACGGTGCTCCATCTTCAAAGTTCCTCCCTCGTCGAGGTTTGCGTCAGGGGGACCCTCTATCACCTTACATATTCATCATTTTCATGGAATCCCTCTCTTGTGCTCTGAATCACCTGGACCAATCCAATCTTTGCAAAGGCATTAAACTCTCCATAAATGGACCATCTGTCTCGCACCTATTTTTTGCTGATGATTGTCTTATCTTCTTCCAACCTACCCTTCAGGCATGTGCCTCTCTTCGCGATACCCTGCAGCAATTCAGTCTTTTCTCGGGTCAAACTGTTAACCGACAGAAATCCTCCATCACCCTTAGCTCTAACATCCCTCGAACCTTTCGACGTCGGTTCCAAAGCTACTTCCATATCCCTACCCGCTGCA
Organism: Rhododendron mucronatum var. ripense; assembly: GCA_019656295.1. Taxonomy (NCBI): domain Eukaryota; kingdom Viridiplantae; phylum Streptophyta; class Magnoliopsida; order Ericales; family Ericaceae; genus Rhododendron; species Rhododendron mucronatum. The sequence goes on along the minus strand of BPLT01000195.1, from coordinate 544,103 downwards.
ATCTCGCGTCTTATTTGGGCCTTCCTCTTGGAGTCTCCAAACACAAACGGGGATGTTTCAAATTTATCCTTGACACCAGCCAAAGAATCCTGGCAGGGTGGAAATCGACCATGTCTCAAGCTGGGCGCCTCACTTTGATCAAAACAGTCCTGTCCACCCTTCCAATTTACCTCTGCTCGACGTATCGTCTCCCCTTGGCCATATGTGATAAGCTTAATGCCATATCTGCGGCTTTTTGGTGGAAGACAGGTGACCGCAAACCAATCTATTGGCTATCTTGGGACAAAATTTTGGCTTACAAATCTGATGGTGGTTTGGGCATTCGGGATTTTCGCCTCCTTAATCAGGCTCTCCTAGCTAAGCAATGCTGGCGTATCCTAAACAACCCAAACCTCCTTATTTCCAAGGTTCTTCTCCCAAAATACTGTGCTCGGTCACACCTCCTCTCCGTTAGGCCTCACCCTCAGTCCTCATGGGCTTGGAAAAGTTTGCTTTATGGCCGTGACCTTATTGCTAATCACATCTCTTGGACTGTTGGTAACGGGGAGTCAATTGACCTGTTCTCAGACCGATGGATCCCCAACAGCCCCTCTCTCAGTCACATCCTCCCCGCCACTGGTCCTACTCAACTTAAACTTTCCAGTATCCTCAACCTTACAGCGAATAACATCAGTTGGAACCTTCCAAAAATCAGAGAACTTTTCCCTCCGGAGATTATCCCCAAAATCCTCTCAATCCATCTGCCTTCGGAACCACGTACAGATATTCGCATTTGGCCACATACAACTTTGGGTCACTATAATACGAAATCGGGGTATCGGTGTTTGTATGACGCCAAACGAAACTCCTCGGTTGTTCCAGTTGTTCCCCTGAATCTACATAAAGGTGTTCACGTTTGGAAAACCATTTGGCATCTGGACCTTCCTGAAAGACTCAAAGTATTCATCTGGAAATGTGTTAAGGGTATCCTGGCTGTCAGAAAAGGCCTGTCTTCTAGAATGCACCATCTCTAACCCACCTGTCCATTGTGTGCGACTGATGAGGAATCCATCACCCACCTTTTTTTGCAGTGCCCGTTTACAATCCCGGTTTGGGCAGGAACCCCATTCCTAACCGCCCCAGCGGACCAATCGGTGGATTTTTCTTTTAAGAATTGGCTATTGGATTGGATCTTACAACTCACTGCCTTTACCACTGACTTGGACACATTCCATCACTTTATTGCAATTCTTTGGGCGATATGGAAAACGAGAAATGAGCAAGTCTTTTCCGCAAGGCCTTTTGCCTGTAGCTCTGCCTTAGCTGTGGCTCATGACAGCTCTCTCTGGTTTAAGCGTGCATCCCTATGGACCACTCAAACTGTTCTTACCAACCGAAACCACATTCCGCCTTCCGCACAGCCACGTCCAACCTTTGTTCTCAAGCCCTATCCTCCTTTCATCATGTTTGAACAACGAGTGGTTAACTTGCATATTGATGGGGCTTGGAAAGCCAACAACCCACGGAGCGGCCTGGGCTTCTATGCCACCCATCAGGATGGAACTATCTTCCAACAGTGCTCTGTAGCATGCTACAGTGCCTCACCCTTACAAACTGAACTCATGGCTATTCTTTTGGGTGTCACATGGTCCATACTTCACAATTTCAATGTTGTTTTCATTTCTTCTGATTGTTTGAATGCTGTCATGCAATTAGCAAGGCGCTCTGAGCCGCACTTCGCCAACACCTTTTTGTTGTGCAACCTTGATTTGGAAATTTCGAAGTTAGCTGTTTGCAGGATTACCAAGGTTGACCACCAAGACGTTCATCTCGCCCATGGCCTAGCCAAGCGAGCAACACTAACGTCTTCTTCCTCAGCAGCTGCCAGAGGCACACCGTTTTGGACTGGCGCTACTGCGGATCTGCATGCTTTATGTTTATGGTTGTAGCTTTGTTGTTTGTAGTATTTTGTTTCAATTATGGACCCCAATATCTGTACTTTTTATTCCATCAATGCATTTCTTGCCCTTTCACTAAAAAAAGAAGAGAGAACAAACGTCGAATACTTCTACTGAGTACTTCCTATCGTGAGTACATATTAAGTGCTGAAGCTTACAAAATGGAAAGACTGCAGAGTCTGCAACTTTATCACCACAAATGCGCGCGCATGTGCGTTTGAGAGAGAGAGAGAGAGAGAGAGAGAGAGAGAGAGAGAGAGAGAGATATTTATTTTTTAACTTTTACATTTCAGGACAAAAGCATCCATAAATCCTTATACATGTCATCTACAGGGGAATGGGAATGAAATTGTTTCTCGACTTCTTTATGACCAATAGTTTACATCAACAACTCCTTACCCAGTCAATTCATACACACAAAGCAACTAACCATTTCCAGTGATCAGCAATGACGACCGAGATTTCTGCAATTCCTTTGTATAATAAACATAGAGCATCATGTTCCTGCCAAACAAGGCAATGTTGATCATGTTATGACCCAGAAAGAAAAGCTTTTTCAGCACATGGGAACAAAAGGATACACAAAGAACCCACAATAAGTAATGGAAATCATACAATAAACAATCAGGTTCTTACCAAACCATTCTCACTAAAAGGGTAATTAGTGACCCTTCTACACCCACCCTAAACCTTCGACATTTAAGAATCTAGCAACACTCCTGCACTCGGAAGTTTCTAGCCCGACTAGGACCGAGACTGCTAGTTCGTCAACAAGTTCCAAAACGACTAACAAATTTTATGCAGGTACACTCATGTTGCGCATCAAGTGGGAGATAGCATTATAATATCTTTGACTGAAGAAATAAACTACAATATTATACATCAACCAAAATGAAGAAAAAAAAATGCAGAGTTGCAGACACCCCAACACTAGCAGGACAAAACGAGGAAGGGTAATGTTCACCCTCTTCTAAGGAGGGTGAACAAAATTGCACTCAAGAAATAAACTAAAAAATATTATACATAAACCAAAATCAGAAAAAAAAAAATGCAGAGTTGCAGACACCCCGACACTTGCAGGACGCATGTTTCACGACAACTCTTATTTAATCACCCATTCATGCTACTTTCACCAACATACATTACTTGAAGTGCATTTCAGACAGAGTAGAGTACAATCGCCCAAACATACGATGTTCTCCTATGAAAATGATTGCAATTTTACGTAAATCATACCAAGTACTCAATTTGATTTTCAAAGGAAAATGCTAAGCACAGTGGCAGTGGTCTACGTTACATGGATACGGGTACTTGAATCGGGTGCGGGTACATATCCAAAGGGTTGGACACCTCAAAGCTGAAAATAGAGGATTCGGTGATACGTATCCGAATTTGGATACGGGTGCGGGGATCCGCTGAATATTTATATATGCATAAATTTATTATTATTATTTATAGGAATATATAAAATTATTTTCCAAATTATCATTATTTAATTTGAATTTTTATTAATTCCAGCACAAATATTAAAAAAAGTACTAAATAATAAAAGGTAAACTAATGTCTTTATGGCCCATTATTAAAGAAAATGTCTTTATGGCCTACTAATTGAAAAATACAAAGTACATGCCTTGCATAAATGGCCAAAACATAAATGTAATGACCCAACTTTTTAAATGTCCCAAACATAAATGCAATTACCCAACTTTTTAAGTGGCCCAAACCAAATAAAGCAGTAGCCTAAAACATATCTGCAGTCACTGATTACCATATGAATCCACCTCAGCAGCGACTGCTCTCTCTCTCTCTCTCTCTCTCACACACACACACACACACACACACACACACACTAAGTTCGTCATCCTCTTCAAGTCTTGCTCAAGCCAACATGTCCGCCTTATCTTTTTGAGAATCCGGTATAGATCCCGTACCCGTGTCGACGTCGACACGGGTACTTCGTCAAAATGGGGGATCCGTGTGTCATAGGCAGTGGTACTTAAGGTGCAAAAGTGCGTTGGAATTTGATAAAATATACTGACATGCGTGAAAGTGCATTGAAAGGTGTGAAGCATATATTGAAATTTTAACTTTTATGCTTTATTTATACCTTAACCACAGACTAGTGGATAGTTGTTAGCATGACCCATTTCTAAAACCATACATCTATAGGACGATGAATAAGCAAAACAAAAAGACAATAAAACGAAGACAGGGAAAAATATGAGTGAAAGAAGATTACAGGCTATGTAAGACTATCCTCAGGCACAGCATGAGGCAGCTTGGGATCCTTCTGCTGGTCTGTCCACAAGAACCATCCCTGCTGGATTCTGAGCAGGCTGAGCTCTAGGCAACCTCTTAGCTATTTACAAGAACGACAACGATTCCAATCAGAGGAACAATGGCACCAAAAAAAGTTAAGAAAGAACATTCACCTCATCAAACTGCAAGAAATAATATTAACAGGAGGCTACAGGTAATGTCAGAGTCATACAGAAACATATCCTGGGCAATAACGTATGAGTTGATGTGGTTATAATAGATCCTCTAAATAACAGTAAATACTGAACTAGCTTCTACGTCATATCTAACTTTGACTTTTAAAGAAGGAAATAGCAAACTCAATTTGGTGCATAGGTAAATGTTATGATTGTACCTTTATTATCCATTCACCACAAATTCGTCAATCTCCTAGCCAAATAAAACTACCTTAGCACACCAACCAGACAAATTCTGAATCGGATTTTACTTCTCCTTGAAGCATCATGATGACCTAAAACAATATTCCCAGCTCTCTTTCAGTGCCCTAGTTCCTTTACATTTAGACAAAAAGGGTACTTTCTCCAACCAGGGTAATTCAATTCCAGTAGATGAATAATACTGCTTGCAACTCTAATATCAGCTGACCAATGGACAGAGGAGAAGGTGTAATGATGCATTCGAGCAATGTCTACTTGTGTTATACTAATCCTTGATTAAAAAAAACAAGCAAGCGAACTCTTCTCCTGTCTTGACCGTTAACAGAGGATGCGTTAAGGATGTTCTCCTTGTAATTAAAGTAGCACACCTATAGTGAAATCCTTGTAACGACAAAACAGACCAAAATAGCACAACTAAGGACTACTTAATAAAGAACTAGAACAAGTCAAACAACTTTCAACTAAGATCAACATCTATGGATAAACGGGGACCGGAAAGTATAGCAGTAATTACACAACTAATCATCAAATTCCACTTCTAAGGTCCATAACAAATACTCCCTCCGTCCCGATTTGTTTGTCCCTTTTCACTATTTGGGACCTCTTACAAAATCGTCTATATGTTTCAATTTATTATGTTTTTTATATGCAATATGGATCTTGTTTGATAGATCTCAATTAGATCTAAAATATGATGTTTTCAAAATTATGTAAAACATTATAGATTATGAGATATAGACAATTTTTTAAAAGGCAATGTCGAAATTGGACAAACAAACTGGGACGGAGGGAGTAATAAAGGTCTGTCCCCATTCAGCAGCAAAGAGACTTAGAAACAAACCTATTTCATAGAATATGTCATTGACATTAGCAGCAGTTTTGGCAGATGACTCCTTGAAAAATAGACCATTTTCCTCTGCATACACACGTGCCTCCTGGAAAGTTATATAGTGCAAATAGATTAAACATGCAACTATAGCAAATAACAAGTCAAAGAGAGCACGGAAATCAAGTCTATATCAAGTCTTCTACTCTTCCATTCAATCCATTGTATAGATGTTTGCTACAAAGAGTTAAGCAAGTCACTGTTTATAAAGTATGATGGCGTCGAATAAGAGAGCAAATGAGAACCATAGAGTTAGAAAGTGCTAAAAGATGAAAAGGGTGGAGGAAAACAATTGCAAAGCTATGATGGATTCCATCCAAACCATGTAGACCTTACCTCTGATGTCACTTTCCTTTTATCCTCCAAATCAGCTTTATTCCCAGCAAGTGCCACCACCATGTTAGGATTACCTATATTAACCACATAAAATGGTCACATGACTGCGATATAAAAAAGTTCTAAGACAGAAGAAGTCTTCCTGTCTATATGAACAGGGTAATAATACCCGGCTTCACGTCCACAAAGAAACACTAGCATGTTAAGTCAATAGATAATTAAATTAAGGCTTTGGTTTGTCCATGGAGAGAGTCGAGAGACTCATATATTCTGCAGCGATGGTTCCTTCCTTTGAAGCAAATAGGTCTAGCGCGGAAGGGAAATCAAAACCCACTACACTCTACTTTACACACTATCTAAACGAACTCAACAAAGTCCCAGCATAAGCACCTTGCTTCTGAAGTTCTTGCACCCACTTCTTAGCCCTCGCAAATGAATCCTAATCAATTCAAAAGGGCAGAAATAGTTAAGCAATATGAAAAATAAGAATAAGATATCAAACTTGAGAGACACATTGCACCCACTTCTTAGAGACACTATCTACTTAGTAGATAAAACAAACAGCTTTAACAAAAGTGCCCAACAAATAAAGAGAAGCGGCAGGTACTTCTCATTCGAGTACCCACGATGCAGGATAGGAATTGAAATACTCCGACAAAGGAATCAGAAGGAAATTTATAGTATCCAAAGATTCCAAACCCATAACTAGTCTCAAGTCAATACCACCAAACCACACCGAGCCTTGTGTCCTGACCAGTAAGGGTCGGTTACACAAACTCTTCTTCACTGCCCTGCTATATCCTCAAACCAAATATCTCATTTTCAATAACAGCATCCCATACCAGTTTGAAGTCCATATACATATAGACATATGCAAAACGCATTTGTATGCACTCGCAAAAGAGGGAGATAGTCTAACCATGTTAGTGATGTCGTAAACAATGATAGCAGCAGCTGCACCTCTGTAGTACATTGGGGCTAAGCTGTGGTACCTCTCTTGTCCAGCTGTGTCCCAAATCTCGAACTTCACCGTCTCGTCGTTCACTGCCAGCGTCTGCGAGAAGAACGCCGCTCCTATTGTTGATTCCTAAACCATCATAATATCCAAACATCCAATTACAAAAATACGAGCAGAATAGGAAAAGAGCCAGGAGCAGCGATTCTTGCAAAAATACGAAAACATCCAATTACAGGGGAGATAAAATGTTACCAGTCTATCCTGGCTCACAGATCGGTAAGGGTCTTCAAATAGATTGAAAAAAACAAAAAAATCACAAAAGTTACTTAACGGATGTTCAATATTTGTCTTTATTTTTTCCAGGGAGTTTACATTGGGATCCCAACTAATTTGAATGTTGAATGACATCACAACTGAAGGCTTTCATGCTGTTGTGATAGTTGGGTATGGGATGTTTAGGGGCATTTTGCTCTACAAGGTTAAGAATAGTTGGGGGGTAATGGGGTGAGGGCGGCTATGGATAGGTTGCTTGGTATCAAAAAGACTAAGTCAATCAAAACCCTAGAAAGTCAAAAGAAAAGATCTTCATAAGAGCAATCAAGTAATACCTGGAATTCAAGGAATTGGCCCTTGACGAAGCGCAAGACTAGGCTCGATTTACCAGCTCCCATATCGCCGAGCAAAACCTAATTGATCAAAATCGCCATCGGAATTCAAAAACCGGTTTCAAAAAACGATCAATTTGAATCATACAATCGCGTATACCCTATAGGCTATGTAGAGGAACTCACGAGTTTAGCGTTGAGACTGTTGTGCCCAGTTGTCGCCATGGGATCAAAGAGGTCGACGGATCGAGAGGTTTTCCGTTTTCAAGAAGTTTGATTTGGAGAGAGAGAGAGAGAGAGAGAGAGAGAGAGGGGTTTTTGCTTGGAGACAGAAGACGTGTAATTGCGGGGGGGATTTTGCCGATTTGGAATAGAAACAGTTGTTTTTGGTACGAAGAGTGGGGGGCTAAACTGTATTTATGGCTGTTGTTTTCGGGGTAATTGCACTGGTTGCCCTAAGGTTTCTAAAATGTGCAACAAGCCATTTTGCTTTTACCTACGGTGTATTGTACTATGCCTGGCTTATATGTTTTGAATTTTGAAGTAGATTTAAGTGCAGAGAGATAGATAGGGAGAGAAAAGGGAAAATGATGGTTCAGAACGTGTTTTTGATAATTAATACTCGTTAAGGACATGCTGAAAACATTTGTTAATACTGAAAATATCTTTAATGAGTATTAATTATCAAAAAAAAATTTTGGCCGTTAATTTCCCTAGAGAAAATGCATTGGGCAGGGTTATGAATCCCATACCGTGCCAGCCGGTGTCGATCGGTGTTGTCCATATTCGGTACCCTATACCTCTAATTTCATTTCAGCTCAAATACCAGTTGGTACCGGCCAAGACGGGATAGTACCGGACTACTTTTAAATTTATTTTTTTCTTCAAGTACCGGATAATACCGGTCAATACCGGACGGTACCGGACAAATACCCGAATATTTTTTATTTTTTTTGTTTTAAAAAGTGTATATTATACTATAAATTCTTTTAGGTAGAAAATTAACACTAATAACGATCAATTCGAAACGGTACCCGGTATTTAATCGGTACTAGTACGTATCGTACTAGTAAGAAAATCAATACTCTATGCGGTACGGTATTCAGAACCTTGGCATTGGGGAACCGTGCACATGGGCTTTAAAGCCCCCAAACAAGCCTGCTAGAATGATTTCAAGATGGAAATGGATCCTTTTCGGTCCATGCTTGGACCGGAGGAGGGCAGTCCTGATTGAGACTGTTCATTTGCTGCAATTAGCAGTTTGGATTTATTCTTACACTTTTTCCGATAAGAATGTATTCTTATCGATAAAAATATATGAAAAAATCTGAATTATTAAATCTACCGATGAACAATTCCGATCTGGGAGCCACAACCTTTCAAGAAGGAACGGTATGGTCACAACTTCACGTCCCACAGCCGCTAGAATGGCCACTTTGATTGAGGTCGTAAATTACAATTTCACATATGTGAGGATGTTTCAACTGATTTTGGTGACGTACTGTCGTTATGCGTTCCATTCGTTTTTCAGCTAACTAAACATTAGCATGAGCGTTCGGCCCTCCACGGTACAAAATTTAGCTCCGTCGTTGCCTCCAACAAACCAAAGCAAAAAACCACCATTACTCAAGTAAAATTTCTCGGAACAAAATATCTTCTTACATGTGACGAACCACCGAGTTACAATTATCGAGTCTAGGGATGGCAATGGGGACGGGTCGGGGACGGAGGGTACTACCTCCACCCCCTACCCATTATCCTCTACCCCATCCCCATCCCCGACCCGATCCCCAATGGGGATTTGTTTTTTTCCTCCATCCCCGACCCGAACGGGGAACGGGGATCCAAGACGGGGATTTGGGGATTCGGGGATTCGGGGATTTGTATTTGTGGCACATAATAGTACCTCCATTTCCTACACCTGTATTTCACAATTTCAGCATATACTATCAATTTTCAGCGCATAACAACATATGTTATTCATTGTTTTAGCAAGTACTATCAATTTTCAGCACATAATAACTAATTCCAGCACATAAGTTAATCTACAACATTGTTTTTCCAACATTAAGTTAATTCCAGTCAGCACTAATTTCATAGTTCCATAGTTTTTCCAACACTGTTTTTCCAACATTACCAAAACAGGACTGATATATAATATAGTATATATTTCTTTATTTTTATATATAAATATATATTTCGGGGATTCAGGGACGGGACGGGGCGGGGAACGAACGGGGAACGGGGACGGGTAGGGTTCGGGGCGGGGACAGACCTATCCCCGTCCCCTACCCGATCCCCGAATTTTTTTTAAAAAATTCCCCATACCCTACCCGATCCCCAAACGAATCCCCGAAGTTCGGGGATTTTTCGGACGGGGAACGGGGAGGGTTCGAACGGATCGGCCGAGATTGCCATCTCTAATCGAGTCAACTTAAAAAGTTCTATACAAACTAGGGCTGTGCAAAATACCCGCGGGCCGACGGACCCGCCCTGCCCCGAAGGGTTTCGGGAGGGTCCGAACATGTGGTCGGGTCGGGGTCGGGTTCAATTTTTCGAAAAAATCAGTTTTCGGTTCGGGGCTCGGGTGCTGTTTTTTCGTACCCGACCAAACCCGACCCGACCCGACCAAAACATGAACAATTCATGTAGCTTTACTTCGGTTTGGTCGGACCCGACCCGACCAAAAAAATCGGGCACACGGGCGGGTGTACACCATCGTTCGGTTCGGGTTCGGATTGGTTTTTCTCCTACCCGACATGGTCGGGTCGGGTTCGGGTGGCGGGCCATACCCGACCCGCCCGACCCGTGCCCACCCCTAATACAAACTAATCTACACTCCTTACTCTGCGAAACAAATGAAAATGAAGCGAATCCTCAGAGTGAGTCATGTGGTGGGCCTTTTTAGCAAAATTCTACCCAATCTAACTAGAGAGCGTTCATGTCTAACAAGGCTTTTATGTGCTGGACGCTACCTAATTAATACACAATCATCCTCGTTTATCCGGGTTTGGAACCGGCTGTAAAAAAAAAGCTAAGACTCTGCGCAAGGCACATGCGGAGTTAACTAGAGAGCTATGAAATCTTAAAATAATATATATTATTAAAAAAGGGAGTTGATGGGACATCTTCGTCCCTCACAAACTTAACCACATAATGGTGTTTACGGCAATAGAAGATTTCTTGTTTGGTAACGCGACTGTCACCGATATACTCATCAATATTTAATTGGACCTAGGATGTTGTACTGTACCCCGACACTATAGCATGTAGTCCGGTCAATCTGGCCGTCTTATTTAGGCACAGAAGTTTTAGATTTAATCCGAACTTCTATTGATATGAACCATTTATTGTTCTAATTAAAATCCGAGCCATCCATTGCCGAAATGGATGGTCGGATCGGCTGCACTACACGCTGTAGGGCGGGGTGTGCTATTGCATCTCTAAAATCTTATATATATACTCCTATATATAAAACGTTTACATTTCATCCAATCAAGCAATTTCATTTAGTCTTCTGGACCTGGTGGTTGGGTTGAAGGAATTTATTTACCAGGCAAAGGCACAATAGGTGGACGTGCCGGAGTGGTTATCGGGCATGACTAGAAATCATGTGGGCTCTGCCCGCGCAGGTTCGAATCCTGCCGTCCACGTTTTGACTGAATGGAGTTTTTCTGTTTGTTTTAAGGTAATTTGATTTTCACTCTCCTTTTAGCCACCCACTCTTTTTTTTTGTTTGTATCTACTTGAATTTAATATCTTGCTCTTTATTCAATACATTTTTTTACACATTCAAAGAAAATATTATAAATTCATGTGGATAAAAAAAAAAAAAAAATGTGGGTGGCTAAAAGGAGAGTGTAAAAATCATTTTCCTTGTTTTAATTCTCTAATACTACGGAGAAAATAAGAGATTAACTTGTTTCTTGTTATTCCACTTTTAGGAAACTAAGAATTTGCTTGAATATCAAAAACCCAAAGGACAGATGAAAAAGAGTGAAAATCTTCGATGCAATTTGATAAAACTGAAAGCGAAAAACTGGAAATTAATTAGTGAATGCAGAATTTGTTAAGCTGAAGAAAAGTCAATGCTACAAACATTACAATACGTTAATGTGGCATTACTTTCATTGGGTGTTGAACAAGTATCAATATACCGAGATACCAATGAAACAATGCCACGCTATCATGTTGAGTACAATACTACAATGTTGTGCAAGGTTTTTAGACTCTCCTGCTGAAAAATTATTTAATAAAAAAACAAGAGGTAAATTGATATACTCCTATTTGATTCCATACAATGATTCAAAGCTAAATAAATCTTAATAATATTTTTTTCAATAATTTTCTTCTAATTTTACTAAGTCACCAAGGGGTTGTGGTGGCAGCTGTGGAGTGGTGGCAGTGGAGAGTTGGCAGCAGTGGGGGTGGTGCTAGTAATGACTATGGCGAGTGGTGGTGTAGTCATGTAAATGAAGAGCCGTGGGGTTGCAGGAGTGGAAGGTGGAGAAGAGATCAAGACATGGTGTTGGTGGGGTGGCACCAATCAAGATGGCAACGGTCAAGTGGTGGTGGTGGAGTGATTGTAGTTGTAGAGCAACAATGGTGGTGCCGAATGGCGGTGGAGTACTTGTAGTGGAGAGTGGTGGCGGCGGCAGCAAGGGCAATGAAGTGATGATGGTGGTGGTGGTACAAGCGACAACAACAGTGGAGTGGTAATAGCGGCAACAGTGGTGAAGTAGTTATGATGGTGGGGATGGTGGTAGACTACTGGTGGCGGCAGCGGCAACAACGACAACAACAATGGAGTGACAATGGTGAAAAATGGTGCTATTAAAAATTTATTAAGCGCCACGCTACTTCATTTCTACAAATTTCTTAGCTTCCATATTTTTTTTTGAGGCACCTAAAATTTAAGTAAATGTGACAAAACATGATTTAACAAACCTACTTAATTACTTACCACTTGATAAAATCCAATTTTAAGTGCTGAACCATATTATCCAACACCACCTTACTAAATCTCTTTTTCCCTTCAATATTTCTTTCCCTTCCAGTTTTCTGAAAAAAACAAGAAAACTAGTACACCATGAACTGAACACGGTAACATCACAAATCCATACTTCAAACAGATTTCCTCGAGCCAAATGTTGTTCTGTTCTCTCTCTCCTGCTTCATGAATTGCCAACTCTTCTTCATCCCCTTGGCTTCTGTCTTCTCTGATTGTTCATTTTGGACTTCCCTTTGTATCTGGAGTCCCTTCACACAGCAGTGGAACAAACAAGTGAAAGTTATAGCATAAAAACTCGGTCCAAATAGCAGTTCGAAACAAATACTCACTTGGTAATCGACGATCCTGGCTCATCCTTCATGCTTAATGAAGCTAATCGACTTCCTAAGAGCCGATAATCTGCATTAGCGCGAGAAACCTCCGTACCAGCACTTGAGTCGGCTGGCCATGTCACTGGAACAACTATATTCCTGCCGTAATGGAAAAAAAAAAACATACAGAAGAGTAAAAGAAAAGCTTTTACTTTTTTCATGAGCAACATTGCAACACTTCTAGAGCATACCCTTCGAAGCTTCTGCATAAGCAGCGGTTCATCTTATTAACTGTGTAGTCCCCAAACATGGTGTCTAGATGGTCTGCTAGATCTGGTATCCCGGCCGTAGGCAAAATATCCCAGACCTTTAGAACCTGAATGTCTTTTGAACTTTCGCTGACAACGTCAACACTCCACATAAGATTCAGCGATTCATTGACTCTGTCCAGCTCCAACAGTTGAGAAGAAACCCCACCGGGCCTATTTGGAACGGTAACCTTTCGGTGCTGATCCCAGCCACTTGAAAGCCTTTGTAAGACGGAAAGCACTTCCTTACGGACACCTATATTCTTGATTCTAGATATGGATTTCATAAAGTAGTCACTGAAACAAACCTACAAAAACGAAAGAAAAGAAGATCATCCCTTCCTTATCGTTCCATATCAGAAACGAACCTAGCGCAAAGGGAAAATGGTTAAACCACTTGTCAGTGTCACTATTTAGGAACCAAGTTTTTTGATGTTACCAACCTATGATTTCTAGTTAATTCAATGAATCAGAGACAGCTTTAGTTAGTGAAACACAAAGTGCAGTTTATTTACAAACATGGACTGTCACCAACAAGGAATGACTACCTACTTGGAAAACATAAATAGTTATAAGCTTTATCGTAATCTTCCAATTTTATCAGATCATGAAAATTTCATGGTTTTTGCAAAGAGACTGATATTCAGTGCTTCTATTTCAGAACCTAGAGAAAAAATCTCGGAGAAAATCACTCGCACACAAAATTGTAAATAGTAATACGAGGATGAATGTAAATATGGAAATCATATAAACAAAATGGTAAAAAAACTCTTCTCTGTTTTACAAATAAGGGAAGCATACCTTCCACCTTGTATTACGGAACAGCAATGAATCAGTTCTGAGGACTGTGTCAAGTTGGTTAAGCTCAACTAAGGCACCTGCAACAGCTTGGGCCAAGTTCTTTTCGTCAATAGCATCATAAAAGCAACTTCGAGCCTTGGCATCAACCACTAGTTTCTTCCAAACAGAGCCGCTGTTAGTCAAAGTAGCACCATTGCCCAGTATCCAGAGACAATGCCTATGCCATGAAAGCAGAAAAGCACATTACAACCCACTTAGGGCGGAGCTAGGATTTCTAGAAGGACTCAATATCAATAATTCTACCACCACACCCATTCACACACCCTCACTCACAATAAGAGTGGGGCCCACACACATTAGTGGGGCTGTGTAAATGGGGTGGTGGTAGAATTATTGATATTTTATTTCCTTGGGCGAAAAGGAGGGAGATAATTGCCGAGGAGGAAAAAAAAAGTGGGAGATAATCAATAAAATTTTGAGCCAGTGCACTTCACTCAACATCGGCATGGTAAAGCTAGTTAGCACAATGTTTTTATCCAAGGACAATGTCCTATGTTCAGATATACAGAAACAATACCTAGCGCGAGTGAGAGCCACATTTGTCCTCTGACGATTGGAAAGAAAGCCCACAGATCCACCCCCATTGCACCGCACAGTTGAAATGATTATGAGATCCTCCTCCCCACCTTGAAACCCATCAACTGATCTAACATTTACAGAGAAGTCACTGTTTGAATCTGTATTGTATGTTTTCCCAAGTTTTTCTTGGAGTGCAAATACTTGAGCTTTGTATGGCGAAATGCAACCAACCCGAACCTTTTGTTTTGAAGCCACAGATTCTGTAGTCAGAAAAAATGCTTTCTTGTTTACCACAATTTAGGCAATAAATCAAACACTTGTACCTTAGAATACCGTATCAGTAGTGTAGAATACTATATCTACGAGATTTTTAATGAAAATAGAAAGAGTACCTTTAAAGAGGCTTGCAACAATCTCGGAAACCACAGCCACCTCTACCATGTTTTTCCTGCTATGCCTGCTATCAAATTCCTCTTTTCCATGGGTTACGTTGATGAAAGAATAGGATCTGTACATACTTCCTTGAAGAAAACGCCTCTCGTAGGTTCTTTCTTTGACATTAGGACCATCCAAAATCTTGCTGTCGTAGAACTCCCTATTTGGAAACAAGCTTATTGATGGATGCATTCGGTACTGGATGTTAAGAAGGTGCCTCGTATGTCCTAATATTACCAGCCTCTCGAACAAGCTTCTTCCAAATTCAGCCAGCTCGCATAGCTATTATTAATAGATTCACAAAGTCAACTAAAAGAGATGCACTTTAATTCAAATCAAAGAGTAGGCTCCGTTTGCTTAGACATTGATTTAAAACAAAAGAGTGAGGTATCAGAAGTAGAGTACCCAAAACATGAAGGAATAAAAGCACGACAAGTAAAGTACCCAGCCATTTCAAACCCATCACGATAAAGCTTTCGAACTCAATATAGAAAGGCCACACGAAAATGATCAAAACTACACTTTAGCTAATTCTCATTGCACAATCATGTCAAGTCCATAATTCCAAATGGAAGGTTTGGTGAGCAGAAAGAATAACGAAAATAACAGACCTTGCTTTGGACCATTGCAGGCAGTTGCCGTTCATCCCCAATGAGTATAGCATGACAGAGGCCAGAGAGCTGCAATGGAATAGTGGATTCACATTCTTTGAGTTGAGCAGCTTCATCAATAACCAACAATTCCAGTGGTCTCATTCCTTCAGTATGCAATTTAGCCGAGCTTGAGGCCGTGCAAAATATCAAGTATGCGTTTTCCAAGCAAAAACTCCGAATTTTATAGGGTTCAGTAAAACTAGGCAGACATAATTCTTCAGAGAGGAACTTTAGTATTTGGAGGCACTCTGTTTTGGAAGAACTCAACTTTCCATAGTGTTTAATCATGTTAACGACGTCGTCAACTCCATTCACGACTTCTATCAAACCCTTATTTACAACAGCACGGGTACACATAGTTCCAATGGATTTTAGCAAATAGAGAGCCTTAATCATCTTCTTTACCACTTCCACTGAAATGAAAGAAGTTGGCATATGTGTGTACAGATTTGAAATACAAAAGATGAGCTGATTTTCGAAAAGTTTAAATCTCTTCATGAAAAATTCCTCAAATGTCATCGGATCTTCATCCTTCTCCACCTTTTCTCCTTTTTCTTTGTTACTTCGAGTTGAGTTGTCGTATTTCCCTTCTCTCTTTGAAGACTCCTTCTTCTTCTTTTCTGTTTTCTTGTTTTCCTTCAAGGTCTGAACAATTTTCCTCCTCCAAATTTCCCTCTTATCCCCATCATTCAAGTCCTTATCGCTATCTTCCTCTTTGTCTTCATTGTTATTTGCCATTTGATTTCCAAAACTTGCCTCTTCCTCCTCCTCCGCCTCCTCGTCCTCCTCGTCCTCCTCCTCCTCCTTATTCTTGTTCTTTTCTTCTCGTTCCAAATACAAGCGGTACATCTCTTCAGGGTCTTCGAGTAAACATATCATCGATTCTACATTATGTTTCCACCCAGACCTCGGAGCAAGACAACGGGCAAGAGCATAAACACGGTAATCAAGAAACACATCGAAGAGGTCATCATGATCGTCAATCTTCATTCTCTCCCCATTACCAAATAAAACTATGTCGCCCAATCCATAAGTATCATACTCAAGTGCACCACTCACCAAACTCATAAGCCGTGAAGCAACTCCTAACACTGCAATGTTGGTTGGAGCACATGTCAGTGTTCTGCATTTTATCCTCAATAGAACAAATAGTAATGAAGCCACTGTCTTTGTTTTCCCAGTGCCGGGAGGGCCCCAGATTAGTTTGACAGTATTCTGATGACGACATTGTCTTGTGGCAACACAACTTAACACAGCATTCAGTTGGGAAGTGTCCAACTTAAAGGAGCTGATAGTATTCTTGACGATGGATATGACAGCAAGGTTGCTCTCTTCAGACAAGCACTTGGTACAGCAGTCCTCGATCTGTGAAGGGTTATGACAAGTGAAATGATGCATGCATACGTGTATATGTTTCACAAACCAGACGAAACAATGGCAGTATGTATTCAAATGGTTACAACAGAAAAAGTAAAATAAAATTGCTGGCAACAAACTTAAAAAATGTATTAAAAAAAAAAAAAAAAGAAGTGAGGAAAAAACTCTACCTACGAATCAGCCGAAGGAAAACACAACTCAAAAAAGAAGTGAATATCATCAACTGTAAAATCCGATTTGTTGTTTACATGGACATGTCCGAGGGGAGATTTATGGTTAAGAAAGATAAATGAAAACAATACCTATTTGTAACAGTTTGTTGTCCATTTAGCTCAATAAAACATGGATCGCAATATCTTGGTGCAAACATTTTCCTTATACTACAATGTGTCACGCAAAGTTGGAAACTAAATTTTCTACAAACTCTCTCTTGCAAATCAAACAAGTAGAGGGAGTTTGATAGTTATATGCTCTCGTTTTCTTTCTTTTCCTATATTCATGAGATATTTCTGATAACAAAATTCATATTGTAACAATAAAACAAGTGAAAAGACTGAATTGTGATTCTTACAGTGGAATCAGTTTGCAGCACTCTTTTAATGATGTTCATGTTTCCCCCTTCCAGCTCTGACTTCAATGCAGTCCATATTCTCAGATTAGTTATCATGTTTGTAAGGTGAACAACAAAAAGTCTTCTGTTCTGCTTATTCCCTTGTGTACCTCCATATTCACCGGGCACGATAGGCTTGGAAGCCCGTATTTCAATTTTTCCAGAACCATAATCGTCTACCCTTTGGACTAAAGCAATAAGATAAGGACTTTTAGGCCTGTCTAGATCGTCAATACGTCTTGGTCTCACCTCTGTAAAGGCGATGAGATCTCCAAACTCAGGCTCGTACATTCCTTCATCATTCGCCGTATCTCTCTTCCTATCCAATGAAATGTTGTAGTACAAGTCCTTGGGAGGTTTGAAGTCTTTGGATATTTTAACTGTCCATATTTCACGGGTTGGAGCACGATTCGCTGCCTCCACGCTTGAGGACAAATCAGCGTGTGTTTCTTCAATGAGAGGGTAGATAAATGAGTTCATGTACTCATGGGTTGATGAAAAGGTCTTTGGAATTAGCTGAACCTGTTAAAAGCATAAAGCTGTGAAGATTGAAACTACTTCCAGATACAATCACACAAAAAGGGTGAATATCCATTAAAGATCTAATGAGAACTAATCAATGAATTCAACCAATGTTCTAAATGGCGCTTGGTGCTAGTAGGGCGGAGACCCACCTCCAAGCGCCAAGCTGCCTAGGCGGCGCCAAGCAATTTGGAGGATTTTTTTTTTTTTTTTAACAAACTATTATCCAATCAAACTATATTCCATGTATCCATAATGCAAGTTCAAGCTTCAAAGTATAAACCCAAATGAAATTAAGTAGTAGCAACTAACAAATAAGTTGAATAAGACAATAAGTAGTAGGGCTTCGCTCACCTCCTTTGTATTATTTTTATATATATTTTTTTAGGCCGCCAAAGGCCTCTAAAGACGCCGACACCGCCGCCAAGGCCCCCAAGACCGCCAAGCTCCAAGGCCGCCTAGGCAGCCGCCAAACACCGCCAAACCTCCCTAGGCACCAAATCAAACGCCAAGGGCTATTGGCGTGGCGGCAGGGCACCTCCAAGCGCCTAGGCGGCTACCATTTAGAACAGAGTTATTCAACAAGGTTTTCCCTCATTTAGAGATGGCATAAAATTAGGAATATGCATGTGGTGGCGGACTCACTGTTTTCCATTTTATTCTTACCTAATAATGCCAATGCCACGTATCGTGTTACGTAATAGTAACCGTATTCAATAGACGCGCGTATTGGGCCACGTAGTAACGATAGATTTTCGTTACTATGAATATATTGCTGTGTAATGATAGCAAGTCGTAAAAACACGAACATGTAACCCCCCATAATTAAAATTTTAGCGTCCTTAATCCGACTATGAATGTTTGTTAATTTTCACAAACAATGTGCATGTTTACAGAGTAAGGCTTCTCTCTCATCCCACCAAATTTTTTTGTGGGCTCATTATGGACATCGCTCTTAACCATGCAAAAAAACAATTTGATCGAACATTCTAATCCATATAATCTAGACAATTTTTTTCGGCTTATTACTTATTAGCCGCAAACAAGTGTCATTCTCATCCCCAAACTATCAACTACTCGAACTTGGTCCCCACAACTTAAGAAGTGTGACAAAGTGGTCCCTCTAACTAACGTAGTTCAAACCTTCCGTCAAATGATGGGCAATGGCATTCATGATAATTTTGCGCCTACAATAATTATGAGCTTATGTCCTGTTTATGTGCATATAGGGTTTTGTGTTTTTCTTTGTGACAAAAAAAAAAAAAAAAAACACGAAGAAACACATGTACATAAAGGGCGTGTTTGATCCTCTTGGAGGGAGGGATTGGGATTGAGAAGGTGATAGGACTGTTAATCCTTTGTTCGGTTGGCATTTGTGGAGGGGGATTAGTTATCCCATGGGATTTTTTAATCTCCCAAAATTGGGGTATTAGCAATACCATGGGGATGCTATTACAAATCCCATCCCCATGGGATTGAGCAAGAGTAGTTTAAAAACCCACCTCAATCCCAATCTCAATCCTAATCCTAGCCAAAACAAACATGTTATTTACATTCTCACCTCATTTTCAATCCCAATCCCAATCCTAATCCTATGCAAAACAAACATGAATATTCATCCCCTCATTAACAATCCTACCTCATTCTCAATCTCAATCCTAATCACATCTCATTACGAATCTCCCCAAAACGAAATTTGCAATCAAACACGCCCAAATAAAGAACGAAAATTCACTTCTGTTTGTGAAAAAAAAAAAAATTGCTCGGCAAATAAAGAGAGGGAATATTTATAACAAGGTAACTAAGGGGCGTTTCCACTAAAAACTTTGGACTATATTTTGTTATGTTATTCACACTATCCCAAAACTCCATCCTCTTCCTATTTTCTCTATTTTTTCCCTTTCACTCCCCATATACTAGAAAACAGGGTGCATATGCGTGTTGGGCTGAATCGGGCCGTTCATGCTCGGCGATGAATGAATTAGAAAAATCTCGGTTGGACATCTGAGATGAGATCTGTTCGGACGGATGACATCTGAGCTATCCATTGCCGAGTATGGAAAGCCGGATCCCCTTTTCCCATCTACGATTCCTAGGTAAGTGGAAACAACTTGATTTATAGGTAAATGAAAATAACTTGACATTTTCAAACAACAAGAATTGTTCATAACTTATTGGCCAGTAGATACACCCCTTGTCTATAAGAGAATAGGTAAGGAGAGTATATAGATTGCAAGCCAGACCTTGGCCTTGTAAAGATGTCTGTTGAGCACATCAGAAAGAGACCACGAGAAGACCAAGTCAATCAACCCTTCACCCTTGGATTCTCCCTTCTTCACATTTGTTCCCATCTTCACCACAAAACTATCGATTCAAATCAGGAAACCCACTTACAAAAATATGCTCATTTACGTACACAGACAAACACTATGAGAGAGAGAGAGAGAGAGAGGATATATCAATATGTAGCTCCCCATTTCCTAGTTTTCAAAGTTTCAGAAAAGAAAAAGGAAAATGCCGTACAAGTTCGACGTACAAGTTCATCAGCAGTAGAAGAAAAGAAAAAAGCAAGGGCACTTGCGCAAACATAATTAAAGGAGGAGTAAATTTCTTTTGATGTGGAGCCTTGGCACCGGGCAAAACCAGCTTGCAACGAAAAGGTTCTGTGAGAGAGACAGAGAGAGAGAGAGAGAGAGAGAGAGAGCTTTTGCGTGAGAATACAGAAAGGCCGTACGCGGTGGAAGGTCATGAACATGAAGAATGACGAGGGGGAGAATTCCCAAAGTTTTTGCAACCTTACTTTTGGTTTTTCATTTTTGACTTTTTAGATTATCATCATAATGTATTTTAAATTTAAAAAAGAATTTGAATGATATGTGCAGAACATATTTTACAATATAAATAGTAGTATTTAAAAGATATGTGCTGAAAATGAATTTTGAGTTGATTTTTTACCATGTTGCCATTGATTATTTAGTATGAGATATAAATCATATAATGGGAATAAATGACGGTTTAATCAATTTTGTAAAAATTATATTATGAAATTATATTATTCTTAGTTAATTAAAAATCTCCAACTAAATTTTAATTTTTTTGATAATTAAGAAATAACGATAATTTAAATCCAAGTTATTGCAAAAGAACATGAACAGTTTCCACCATCATTAATCCAAAAAAAGAAAAAATGAACAGTTGTTTTAGCGTCATATATCACCATTAGGACGGTTGTAATATCGATACACATTCGAAAATATTATTCACTTTTCTCGAATATATGTCAAAGCACTTGTTTTAGCATTGTACATCATCACCATTAGGACGGTTGTAGCTTTTTTGTCAAAGTAAAGCAAGGGTTAGGTAGTCCGTAGTCAGTGACAAGGAAATATAAAAAGGTGCTCATGAAAATGTGAAAGGGCGATGAGAGACGACCCAGCGGGGTTTGGTTTTCCGAGGCAGGAAGTTAGCCGGGTAGGGGCAGTGGTAGTGGATAACGGGGCCGCCTCGACATTGCGGGACGGAGTGGGGGAGCCTGCTATGAGCGTGGGACAGCAATGGAGCGGGACAAGGTGGGACAGGTTTTGTTGTACGCGATCCCAACCTTAAAAGTATCATAAGACCCTGACCGGGTAATTCATGGGGTTTTTTTTTTAAATAATACCAAAAAACTCTTAACATTGTGCCGCCTTTTTTTTAGCTTGTGACATCTTTTTACCACAAAATTCGTAACCACCACCACAAAATTGGTGAAAGTTACCAAAGAAATTCGTAAAAGTTCAATATGAATTAGACCACAAAAATTTATAAAAGGAGATACATAAGTTCGTGGAATAAACTATCACAGACTTTATATCTCGGGCCACAAAAATTTGTAAAGGATGTATCATGTATGATACACACAAAAAGGCGTGTCTATAGGAGATTTTTCCAAATAATTATGCTTCAATCGAACTTTTGGTTGGTGGTGTTTGAGCAAGGAAATGGGAGTTGATGAGCTTACTGCAAAAGAAATTTTTTGGTTGATTAATACCACAACTCTCACCGATATTTTTTCTCGCCATTAATTTCATCAGAAAGTAGTATTCTTGACCTGGTAAATTTCTCGAGCAAAAGCCACATAAAATAAGAGCTTTAATGGATGGTTTGGCTTATTTTTTCGCTTTTATTAAAAAAAGTTCACATTTGCTAGTCTTGCGTCTATTTTGTTGTGGACTATTCGTTCATCTCGATGGTAGAAAGCTTGAAAATGAAAAATTATGATCAAAACTTGAAAAAAAAATATTAAAGATAAAAATAAACCAAAACATACAATTTTTTTTTTGAATGATTTTTATCTTTATTGTTTTTAATATAATCCATATCTTTAAATTTTACGATTCCCTCTTGCAGAGATGAAACAATAATATAACTAAAATTGGCGCAAAAGTAACCAATGCAAAATAACCACTCCTAAGTTTAACCAATAGATTAACAACAGGTGGACGTGCCCGAGTCGGTATCGGGCATGACTAAAATATCATGTGGGCTCTGCCCGCCCAGGATCAAATCCAAAACAAAGCATCTTCTGTACCCAAAAAACAACAGAAAAGCAAAACCATCTTCCAAATTTCCTCAAAGCTTAAGTCTTGTTCTGTTTTTCCTCCTGTTTCACCACTCGCCAACTCTTATTCATCCCCTTGTCTTTTGCCTCCTTAATATTCACTTTGGCATTCACATGGTATCTGGTGTCCATTGGTAAAGCATTAAGACGAACACATGAAAACTACATAGAAAAACTGTGTCGAAGTAGCCATTTAAATCCAAGTACTCACCTATTACTTGACGATCCCGGCTCATCCATTATACTTAATTTAGCCAATCGGCTTTCTAACGGCCGCACATAATCAGAATCAGCTGTAGAAGTCTTCTTAGAAGCACCTGAACCGGCTGGCCATGTCACCGGGACTACTAAATTCCTGCAGCAACCGAAGTAACATGAAAAAAGAAATAAGTAAAGGAAAACTCCTTTTACGAGCAACATATCTAGAGGATTGGTGGTATTTTTTTCTTTCAAGCCTTATGAAGTTGCTCTTTTTCTCCACTTATCCTCACCTCTTGGTCCGAAGTAAACCTGATGCACAGAATTGCCTCTCAGGAGGCAGGTTGCTTGTAAGAGAAATTCGAAAAACTAAAAACACGGGATTTTGTATATCAGCTGATAAGCAACGGGATTTTGGATCTCTTATACCAATAGTTAAAACACTGGTTGGAACCCCAGTGAGTATCAGCTGATATTCAAAACCCAAGGATGGACGGTGACAGTTTGGTTGTCCCAAGGAGTTTCCGGTCCGAGGGATAGAGTGTAGTCACACAGTGGGAAGAAAGGTTGTAGAGATAATAATAATAATGTGTTGGCGATGAAAGAGATCATATGGTTGAGGTAATGGAGATGAATGCAGATAGAGAGGGGTCAAACATCTCATTTCATAGGCAAGGAGGGGTTGGGGACAGCTTGGTCTTCGCACCTTAACTCGTCTTCTGTTCATGCTACTCGGTTTTTTCAAGTCATTTCAATTCCTCTTAAAGGTCATATTATCAATTAAGGTAAAGAAAATAGATGTGCAAAAATATGAATACTTTTTCGTGTCCCCGTGTCTTAGGAGAAAGGACTATTTTTCTGTGTCCCCAATTCAATGGTACATAGCTATATGTCTTCCAATCAATAGATGTGAAACATTTTTGCATCATTGCTTAATCCAAGAAAACATATGATTGGCATTTCATACTTCAAAAAGTATCCTAGATTTGTACGTCAAAATAGTCTTGGAGGAAATTACGTGAAAACAAGAAATAGCATGCATACCCTTCAAAGCGTCTGAATTTGCAGCGGTTCATCTTATCAAGCGTATAGTTCCCAAACAAACTCTCTAGATGCTTTTCCAGTTTTGGTATCTCGGCCATAGGCAAAATATCCCAGAACTTTAGAACCTGAAAGTCTTTTGAACCTTCCCTGACAACGTCCACACTCCAAATGAGGCTCAGCCATCCATTGACTGTGTACAGCTCCAACAGCTGAGGAGAAGTCCCACCCTGTTTTTCGAGAATGTTAGCCTTTCGACGCTGATGCCAGCAGCCACTTGAAAGCCTTTGTATGATGCAAAGCACTTGCTTTCGGTCATCTACGTTCTTAATTCTAAAACTGGACTCCACAAAATTGTCACTGAAGCAAGCCTACGAGAGAAGAAATGATCCAGTCATTATTGTTTGGAAAACAAAGACCCTTCTGAAGAAAGGAAGATAGAGCGAATGGAAAAGGTTAGATCACTTGTCACTATTTAGGAACCAAGTTTGTTGGATATCACCAACCTAAGAAGTTAATTTCAACAATGAAGAAGCAATGTGAAACACACATGGTTGAGTTTGTTAACAACCGTGGTTTTCCACCATCAAGGATTCACTACCTACTTGTAAAACATAAATAGTTATGTGGGTTATCATAATCTTCCAAATAAGATTATACTTCTTGGTTTTCACAAAGAAAGTGATGTTCAATGTTTCTTATTAAGAATTTAGTAACACGATTCTCAGAGAAATTACTTGGACAATTCCAAATTGGAATACAAGGTTTTAAAGTAAGCGTGGAAATCATTGAGACAAAATGGTAAACAATAATTAATGCTGTTTTACAAATAAAGGAAGCATACCTTCCACCTCGTATTGCGAAACAGCAGCGAATCAGTTGTGAGTAACGCATCAAGTTGGTTAAGCTCCACCAAGGCACCTGCAACAGCTTGAGCCAAGTTCTTGTCCTCAGTGGCATCGTAAAAGCAACTCCGAGCCTTGGCATGGACAACTAGTTTCTTCCAAACAGAGCCGCTGTTTATCAATGTAGCACTATTGCCAAGTATCCAGAGGCAGTGCCTATACCAAGAAAGCATAAATGCACATTACGAAACACACCAGGGTGGAACCAGGATTTCTAGACTATGTGGACTCACTGTGTTCAAATACTGAGACTCACTCTTGGCAATGGTAAAGGGAAATTTTTGTTATTTTAGTGGGATCTTTGGGACAATTTTTTATGTCTAGGATGGCAAATGAGGGAGATAATCAAGAAAATGTTGACCTATTATATGATATTTTTTCACTCAACTTGACTCCACAATGACATCATGACATGGGGTAAAGCTAGCTATCACAATGCTCAATTATGCAAGGACAATGACCTGTGTTCAGGTATACAGTACCTTGCGCGGGTGAGGGCCACATTTGTTCTCTGACGATTGGAAAGAAAGCCCACAGATCCACTCCCGTTACACCTCACAGTAGAAATTATTATGAGATCCTCCTCACCACCTTGAAACCCATCAATAGATCGAACGTTCACAGAGAAGTCACTGTTTGAATCTGTATTGTATGTTTTCCCAAATTTTTCTTGAAGTGCAAATACTTGAGCTTTGTATGGCGATATGCAGCCCACCCTAACCTTTTGTTTTGATGCCACAGATTCTGTTGTGAGGAAAATGCTTTCTTATTTACCAAAATTGAAGCAGTAAATCAAACACTTGTAAGTTAGAATACGACTCATATTTTACCACATTTTTCATTGAAAAAAGAGAAAAAGTACCTTTAAAGAGCCTTGCAACAATCTCAGAAACCACAGCCACCTCCACCATGTTTTTTGTGCTATGTCTGCTATCAAATTCCTCTTTTCCATGGCTTATGTTGATGAATGAATAGGATCCGTACATATTTCCTTGAAGAAAACACCTATTGTAGGCTTGTTTTTTGACGTTAGGACCATCCAAAATCTTACTCTCATAAAACTCCCTATTTGGAAACAAGCTTATTGATGGATGCATTCTGTACTGGACACTAAGAAGATGCTTCTCATGTCCTAATATTACCAGCCTCTCGAATAAGCTTCTTCCAAATTCAGCCCGCTGGCATATCTATTAGTAATAGATTGGCAAAGTCAACAAAAGAGATGTGTTTTACTTCAAATCAAAGAGTACGCTACATTTGCATAGACATGGATTTCAAACAGAAGGGTTGGGTTTAAGATTTACTTCAATGGCAAGTGGAGAGGTAGCCAAGTGGTAGGCACCATGTACTCCCTTGCACTAGACAGAGGTTCAAACTTCACCAATTATAACTAACGTTGCTGACTTTTGCTAATTAAGAAAAAGGGTTTACTTTCAATGAAATAAAAAATAGAGCCATAAGTGACTACTAAAACTAAAGTGGAAGATGCATCAAAAGTAGAAGAGATGTATATTTTTGATGCCTTGTATAACTAAAACATGAAGCAATCAAATCACTAATAGCATGCAGTCATATCAAACCCATGATGATAAATAAAGCTTATGAACTCTACATAGAAAGGATTTATGAAAACTGTCAAATATACGTTTTAGCTAATTCTCATTGCATAACAATTTCAAGCCCTTCATTTGGAACCTACGTTTATCCTAAAATGAAAGCCTTGGTGAATAGAGAGAAAATTGAGAATAACAGACCTTGCTTTGGACCATTGCAGGCAGTTGTCGTTCATCTCCAATGAGTATAGCATGACGGAGACCAGAGAGCTGCAAGGGAATAGCGGATTCACATTCTTTGAGCTGAGCAGCTTCGTCGATGACCAACAGTTCCAGTGGTCTCATTCCCTCTGTATGCAATTTAGCGGAGCTTTTTTTTGAAACAGAATTTTTTTTTGAAACGGGCAATTTAGCAGAGCTTGAAGCAGTGCAAAATATCAAGGACGCATTTTGCAAGCAAAAACTCCAAATGTCGTAGCGTTCGGTGAATTTTGGCAAATCTAATGTTTCAGAAAGGAATTTGAGTGTTTGAATGCACTCTGTCTTGCAACTCAGCTTTCTATAGTGTTTAATCATGTAACCAACCTCATCAACTCCATTCAAGACTTCTTTCAAACCCTTGTTTGCAACAGCACGGGTATATATAGTTCCAATGGTTTTTAGCAAATCGAGAGCCTTAATCATATTCTTTACCACTTCCAATGAAATGAAAGATGTTGGCATATGTGTGTACAAGTTTCTAGTGCAAAAGCTGAGCTGATTTTCTATAAGTTTAAATCTCTTCAGGAAAAACTCCTCAAACGTCATCGGATCTCCATCCTTCTTCACATTTCTTTCTTTCTTACTTGGAGTTGAGTTGTCCTTTTCATCTCTTTCATCACCCTTCAACTTCCCTCTTCTCTTCGAAGTCTCCTTTTTCTTCTTCTTTTCCGTTTTCTTGTTTTCCTTCAAGGTTTGAACAATCTTCCTCCTCCAAATTCCCTTTTTATCCACATCATTCAAGTCTTGATGACCGTAAATATGTGCCTCTTTGTCTTGATTGTTAATAACCATTCCATTTCTGAAACCAGTCTCCTCCTCCTCCTCCTCCTCCTCCTCCTCCTTGTCCTCCTCTTTCTTCTTCTTTTTCTCTTCTTTCAAATAGAAACGGTACATCTTTTCAGCATTTTTAAGTAAACATATCATCGACTCTACATTATGTTTCCACCCAGAATCTGGAGCAAGACAACTTGAAAGAGCAACAACACGGTAATCAAGAAACACATCGAAGAGATCTTCATGATCGTCAATCTTCATTCGCTCCCCATTACCAAACAATACTATGTCTCCCAATCCATAAGTATCATACTTGAGTGCACGACTCACCAAACTCATCAGCCGTGAAGTAACTCCCAAGACTGCAATGTTGGTTGGGGCACATGTCAGTGTTCTGCATTTTATCCTAAATAGAACAAACAACAATGAAGCTACTGTCTTTGTTTTCCCAGTTCCGGGAGGGCCCCATATTAGTTTGACAGTATTTTGATGATGACATTGTCTTGTGGCAACACAACTTAACACAGCATCCTGTTGGGAGTTGTCTAACTTAAAGGAGCTTATGGCATTCTTGACAATGGACAAGACAGCTTGGTTACTCTCTTCAGACAAGCACTTGGTACAACTTTCCTCAATCTGTAAAGGGTTACTAAAGGTGAGATGATGCATGAATATGTTTATCTTCACAAACCTTACAAAGCAATGGGTGATTGATGAGGAGTGAAATATGTATTCAAATGGTTACCAATGTACCAATCATAAAAATTGTATAAATCGATTGTCAACAAGCAAATATTCAATCGAAAGCGGAGAAAATGTGCAAAAACAGAAGGGGTACAAGAAGTCCGCCAACGGAAAATAGAACTCATAAAATATGTAAGGAAGAAATTCTACATATGGATCACACACTGTCTTCCAATCCTAGAGACAAGAACACAATATATAAATCCATTTAGAAGGATGTGAAACCAATCCCAAACAAAAGATAAACACCACATAGTATTTCTCACAGAGTCGATATCATTACCCTCAAAATCCCATTTGTTGATTACATTGACAAGCCCGACACGTGAGATTTGAGGACAAGGAAAGGTGCGTGAAGTTGATACCTGCTTGTTTTCCATTTACCTCAATAAAACAAGGATCCCAATTTGTTGGAGGGAACATATGCCTTGTACTACTATGTGGCACCCGAAAGTTGGAAACTAAATTTTCGAAAAACTTTTTTTTTGCAAATCATATAAGTCATGGAGGTTTAATACTTGCACGTTTTCGTTTCCTTTCTTTTCCTATACTCGTTGATCTTCCTAATCACAGAATGCATATTGCAATGAACCAGTAAAAGGACGGAACTGTGATTCTTACAGTGGAATCCGGTTGCAGCACTCTTTTAATGATTTTCATGTTCTCCCCTTCTGGATCCGACTTCAAAGCCGTCCAAATTCTTAGATTAGTTACCATGTTTGTAAGGTAAACAACAAAGAATCTTTTCTTATTCTCATCCCCTCGTCTATCTCCATCTTCACCCAACATGATGGGCTTGGACGCCCGTATATCAATTCTTTCAGAACCATATTCGCAGCCTTGAACCAAAGCAATAAGATAAGGACTCTTCGGCCTGTCTAGATCATCGATACGTTTCGGTCTGACCTCTGTCAATGCGATAAGATCTCCAACCTCGGGCTCATACACTTCACCGTTTGCAGCGTCTCTGTTTCTATTCAATGAAATTTTGTAGTACAAGTTCTTGGGAGGTTTGAAGTTTCTGGATATATTAACGGTCCATGTTTCACGGGTAGGAGCACGAGCCACTGTCTCCATGCTTGAGATCAAATTGGCATGTGTTTCTTCGATGAGGGGGTAGATGAAGGAGTTCAGATACTCAGTGGTTGATGAAAATGTCTCTGGAATCAGCTTAACCTGTTAAAAAGTTCACAATTGTGAAGATTAAAAGTACTTAGAATTATCATCAAGCAAAGAGCTAATATTCACTAAAGATGCATGAGCAAAGTGCTCAACGAATTAAACAATAAGTGTCAAAATTTCTTGCAGATGGGATTTTCCCCGTACAATTGGTTTTTAAAAGCAGAGCAAGAAAGAAAATAAAAAGAGTGATTCTTGAATTCCGAAGCTCTTATATTTCGAAAAATTTAATCGTGGGTCGAGTACTCATGCAAATATGTATTTTATCAGAGAGACAGACTCATTAAATTTACACAATTGGCCCCCATGTTTTCTCATAATGCAATTGTCATTTTTAATTTATATACCTTGAGACGTCAAAAAAAGGGAAATGCAGTACAATTTCCACCGGCAACAAAAGAAGAAGAAAAAGCAAAGGCATTAATCTACAATCCTACGCAAACATGATACGAAAAGAATTTCTATGTGGAGCCTGGGCGGGTAGAGAGAGAGAGAGAGAGAGAGAGAGAGAGAGAGAGAGAGAGAGAGAGAGAAGAGTTTTAATTGTGTAGGAAGACAAAAGGACCCTCGTAGAAATAGGTGATGAGAGAATTAAGTGGGAACTGGGAAGGTCGGCCATGAACGTGAATGATGACTAGAGACCAGCTGAGAGACATGTATGTTCCTCCATTTCCAATAATTATATAAAAAATTGGCCTAGGGTCCACTGTACAATATTTCTAACCCACTAGGTCCACTGATCAAGTTTTTAACCCACTAGGTCCACTAATATGTATTTACTAAGGTATAAAGTCCACTACATTTAAAAAGGGAAACAATGCCTGACAAAATTACCCTTTTCATTCAAATCCCATACTTTTAGCCCATTATTCCCCATTATCCATTATCCGTTCTACGTTTCGAAATCCCGGCAGTTACGTTGGAATAGAGAGACATAAGATTCTCCTTTTCTGATACACTGTATATAAGGTTGTTGCACATATATAACGTTATATACTCGTTCATTAGTTCACACTAAACGTGAGCTACTTACATTTTATGTTATATATACTCATTCATCAGCTCGCATTTAACGTTACATACTCATTCACTCATGACAGAAGACCACATATAACGATATTAAGGATGCAAACCTAAAATGATTTTGGTTGTTTAGGTTTAACCTTATATAATGTTATATGTTCATTTTTCAAGGGATACACATGACAGAAACATATATTTAACATTAGCTACTCATTCATCAGAAAAAATGAAATTTTGACCTGGCCTCATATAACAATGCAAATGTACAGCCTACAAGGGGCATACCCCCGGAGGAAAGGAAAAAAAAACAGACGACAAAGATTGAGAAAATTGATGAATGCCAAGTGGCTACATTGATCTAAGCCAATGGTTGATGTCTTGATGAGTTTGCTTTCACTTGACTGCTTGGAACTGCAGAAGGAAAGACACGAATTATCTTCAATACAGTATGGTCTTTGCTGGTATCATGTCAAAGAGATGCCGAACAGCAGCTTGTTGATGAGAAGGCACGAGCAGCAATTATAGAACCGACACTGATCTGATAGTCATCAACGGGTGCAAAGCTTGCTCCAGAAAAAATGTGAACCCCACCTCGTAGAAAGAATGCACTGATAGTTATCAATGGGTGCAAAGCTTGCTCCAGAAAAAATACTCTAATAGTCATGCATCCCTAGGAGATTTGTTAATACGATAATATTTGCAAACTATATCATATGGAGCAATCATTTCTAGTCTAAGATCATATATAACGTTAAATCAGTAACTATATACTTTGTCTAGAATTTGTATAGTTGCCTTGTAAACAATTTCTTTGGTAAAATGTGTCCACTTATTAGTGACTCAAGGCCAATGAGTCATACGTAAACAATTTCTTTTACTCAGTGGTAACATAACAATACTGTTGTTTCTGTATGAGCAAAAAAATAAAAAAGAATGAAGACAAGAAAGAGTGCTTGAGGCATAGCCCAAACAACCAGAAAAAATTGACCTAGTACTACACTTGGAAAAAAACAAAACGAAACAAAAGAAAAGGAAAGGAAAGGAAAAAGATTTGGTACTTGCGCTGTTTTTTAGTACTTGAGAAAAGAAGAGAACATAATTAGTTTAGCTATATCTCTATAAAACCAATGAAATTAGATTATTGAAATGGTCCGCGCAGCGGAACATGATTGGTGAAAACATGATATATAACCTTCCACAAGTCTACTGATCATATATAACATTATATCAAAGTTAATATGGAACATCTAACATTTGTATGCTGTTGCAATACAATGAAAATGATACAGATTATCATGTATATAACCATATATAATTCAGGTAATAGCATTATATATAACCTTTCACAAGTCAGTATGTCATATATAACATTATATCAATGTTAATGTGGAACATCTAACATTTATATGATGTTGCAATACAATTAAAATGATACTGTATATCATATATAATCATATATATTTCATGATATAACTTCATATATAACCTTTCAAATGTCAATATATCATATATAACATTATATCAATAAATCCATTTACATATAACCATATGTCATTACCTGTACTGAATGGATGATAGTCCACATACACCCAGATTTTTGCATACAATTAATTCACGTTTCCAACATATAACAGGGAATTCGTATCTAACCATCATTTCATGATCATGTCTGTTCAACAAGCAAAACCCTAACTTTACCAAATCCTAACCTAGAAAATTTATATAACCATATATAACATAAGTTCACATGTAATTGGCTAAAAAACATATCTGCCAAATGATCAAAGTGGATAACAGGAGAGAGAGATAGAGAGAGGGAGAGAGATAGAGAGAGAGACGATCGACGTCGATAGATTTGACAAACGATCAAGGTCGATCTTCGTCCTTTGATCTCGTTGGAGTATTTCTCTCGTTCTTCATATTCGGAACGAACTGTACGTTGGGCTAGGTCGCCGATCGACGACGAAGAAAGTTTGGGACGTGGGTTGATCTCTGCTTTTTGTCGGTAGATCTCGATGTTGGAGTGACGACGGCAATCGTGGGCTTGACGACAGCGACAGAGACGATGCCGGTATTTGAGCGCTCGAGGACGGCGATGACAATCGAGTGGTTGAAGACGAACTCTTTTGTTTAGGTTTGGGAACTGGGCTTTTCTTCTGAAAATGGATGAAACGGGATAATTTTGAAACGGATGAGATGGGGCAAAATATTTTTTAAAATTAGGGGTATATTGGTCTTGCCGGATTCATTTAATCCCTAATAATAGGCTAGTGGACTTAAGGGGTTATGAAACTTAGAAGTGGACTAGATGGGTTTGGAAACTGCTATAGTACTACTAGTACTAGAATTTGGAAAGTAAAAGCAAGGAGGGGTCAAGTGTGAGAAGAATAAGGTAATCATGGAACGAGAATGTGAAAGGACGTGAGACGACCCAAGTGGAAGGGATGGATATTGTTATCATTAACGAACGGGTTTGGTTTTTCCAAGAGAGTAAGTTACCCCCGCGCGCGCTGTACGTACAAAGCCAGAGAATCAGAAATGCCTTGCTTGGCCCCTGCCATGAGATTTTCTTGCTAGGGGTTTGTTTTCTTTTAAAAGTCTCACGTTCTCTTTTAGAAGTCTTCGATTCTTCTTAATTAATTGTTGGGACAGCTCACCCCATGCGTCAGTAGAGCTCATCCCATGCGAAAGTGTGTGAAACGGTTGTTGCCTGTAGAGCTCACCCCATACGTAAGTGTGTAAAACGGTTGGAGGCTATATGCATTAGTTTGAAGTGCCCGCAGGGTGAACCGAAACATCTTGCATTACGAAAAAAGACAAAAAAGAAAGAAAAAAAAAGGCCGTACTCACGTCAAGGTTCACGAGTCACACCATTAGTCACAAAGAAATCTAAAGCTTTTTTATTCACTATATTTCTCCATTGTTTAGTCACTATCAACGTAGAAGATAGATTGCCCGCCCATTAACTTAAAATGTAAGGAATCTTTAACGACTAGTTAATTATGATTCCCACTTCTGTCCTATTCCTAGTCAAAAATACATGAGCTGGGACTTTATTCCAACAATGAAGAGTAAGGAGTGTCCTAATCAGGGCCCTGGTCCAAAAATTATAGAGAGAAAAATATAGGTCTCTGCATAAACACTCTCTCAATATAGAAAAATTGTTCCCCCTCTCAGCGCTATTCAATAGAAAAATCGTTCTTTTCATTTAAATGGATTTAAAAATAGTTACATCACCAAAATATCCAAAGTAACTCCATATTTAAACATAACAAGTTCGAACAACAGCATATTAACAACACAGAGGCCTACAGACAGGATTAGTTGAGCATAAATATACATTACCAACAATTACAACATAATGTCAAAAGTATGACTCTCTCATTCGAAGAGGACGATCTTCATCCAAACGTATCACTCTGATTCATTTCATAGGGATCATCTGCCAGCATATGACTTCACAAGTCCTCCTCCATTTCTTTCTCGAGCCGTGATGTTTTCCCTTTCAATTTCTAGGTTGTCAGTTTCATTGCACTCATTGATCAAATCTAAGTGAGGATAACGCTGCAGAGTTCTATTAATCGGCAGCCACATTTCAGAATCTTTTTTCATGCAACATATGAAATCAACCGCTTGTTCTTTAAGCTTCTCAAACGAACCTGCCCGATAGCTATTAACTGAAGCACTCGACTTCTCCCTGCTGAGCCCACAACTAATAGCCGAACACTCTTCATTAACAATAAGGCTTCCCTTCCCTGTCCTTCATCGCGAGGTCATGAATTTGCCTTCTTTACACCCAAACACAAGCAAAAGAACAGTCAAAATTACAAGGAGCAATTAACAACCAGAATGATCACTGAAGATTCTTTAAAAAATATGCACACTATGCAATGTAGTCTGAATCTAAATCTAGGAAAATGAAAATGGAGGTGTAAGTTGACCAGTTTCTTGTCTGCTTTCACTGTTTTTACAATCAGGAATCCGAAGCTTCCTGAGCAAAAGGTGTTGGCTCTGACTGCTTGCTGTTCATAAGCATTGCATCAAACATAAACGCAACATTACCGGCTGAAATCAGTCCTCCAAATGCAAGGAAAGGGAATTTTTTCAATTTAGCAAGGCTGTTTAAAGTGTTTATGATTATTATTATTGCTCTCCGTAGCGTACATAGCAAAACAGAGAAGGAGGCAAGCACTGGTAGAACTGGTAAGTCCTGTTTTCTGAAACAGACAACACATTTGGAAGTCGGAACCATGCCCGCCCACCCCACAGAAGCGAACCAATACCAAACAACACACTCGGAACACAACACAATTTGAGAACTGGGAACTAATTAAACAACTTACTTCACAAGGCGGGAAATCATAAGCAGAGGGAGGGAGATTCAGAGCAAGTTTGTGATCCAAATCCTGAGATCACGAACAGAAGCCGAAAAATTTCCTGAGAGATTTATACCTGTGTAATGCAAGACTTGATGTTGTGAAGGATCAGAAGCAGAGAGAGGAAGATTTAGAGCGAGGGCCTTCGAGAGAGATTTGCATTTGTCTAAAGCAAGATTTGATGCTGATTCTAATTCTTGGGGAGGCAAATTTTTGAAGTACTCTAATGCACTATGGGGGCAGCCTAAGAGACTAAGAGTAGATTAGGGAAGAGGAAGCCAACGTCCGCCATGTGCTATACTATGAGCTTACCCAAAAAGCCCCTCCAAACCACAACAGATCACAGACACATTCACAGGACACAAACGGAAAATCTGAAAAGTCTGATAAGGGCAATATAGTAACCCGGAAATACAATGCAAGAAAATTACTCAATCATGAATCAACCCTCAACCATCCACCGAAGACAAACCACCAAAGGCTAGAGGCAGAGGGGCATTTTCGGGGGAAAACATGCACAAAATGGTTCTTCATCGAATCATCGCTTGCACCCAAAAAAAGGCGTGTCTACCGGAGATTTTTCCGAATAATTATGGTTCTATCAAACTTTTGGTAGTGTTTAATTGACAGCCGGCCCTAACTTTTTGGGGGTTTCAAGCGAAAATTAAAAATAGGGCCTGTTTTTTTGGTCTATAATAAGAGAAAACAAAGTAGGAGGAGCTTTACAATTCATAATTTTTTGGAGGCCTAAAGCGGCTGCATCATTTGCTTTAGCTCAGAGCCGGCTCTATGTTTAAGCAAGAAAATGGGAGTTGATGAGCTTATTGCAATAGATTTTTTTTTTTTTTTTTTTTGTAGATTAATACCACAACTTTGCCGATATTTTCTCTCGCCATTAATTTCATCTGAAAATAATATTCTCGACCTGGTAATTTTCTTGAGCAAAAGCCATCACTTTGTCAACTTCTACATAAAATAAAGCCTTATAGTAACGGGCGGTTTGGCTGAATAATTCTATTGGATTACTTTTTTGCCTTTATTAAAAAAAAATCACATTGACATTTCACATTTGTTGGTCTTGCGTCAATTTTTTGTGGACTATTTATTCATCTCGACGATAAAAATCTTGAAAATATATAAGAATTATGATCAAAACCCGGAAAAAAAAAACCCCAAAGACAAAAATGAACCAAATCATACAGGTTTTTTGAATTATTTTGGTCTTTATGTTTGTTTAATATGATTCATATTTTTAAAATTTTACAATTTCTCTTATCGAAATGAACCAATAATATAAGTAAAATTGACGCAAAAGTAATAAATGCAAAAAAAAAAAAAAAAACCATTATTGAGACAAACCACTCCTAAGTTTAACCAATAGATTAACAACAGGTGGACGTGCCCGAGTCGGTATTGGGCATCAGTGGCAACGCCACACTTGAGGGTGTGGAGTCGGCTGACCCCATGGGAATTTTTTTAACTATTGCAAAATTAATTGTTTTTCCAAATTAATAAATGACACCACACTATATAATTTTTCAATCTTAGAAACAGATTTTCACACTCTCTTGTTTTGTAAATGCACTCCTCTTCTTATCTTTTAGTGAACAAATTACACAAAAATTTCACTAAACAACAAAAAAATGGGGTGCATTTATCAATAAAAGAGAGTACAAAAATCACTAAAAAAAATCATACTGAATAAAAGACGAATGGACTAAAACACAGCTCCACTTTACTGCTATGTTCTCTCTTCATTGCGTATTTGTCTTTCCATGTAATAATCCGAAGATTACTATGGATTTGCTCTTTCCTAAGCTCTCAAGTTTTATCAACTTGCATGTGGCCATTCCATACGGGGCTTTGCCTAGAGTTTAATCCCGGGGATTAGTTGAGATAACTGACCCGAACACTCAGAGTTATAAAAAAGATTTATACATAATTAATTAGTAAGAATATTGATGTTTATGAATGACCCCATGCTCCCAAAGTCCTGGAGTTGCCACTGTCGGGCATGACTAAAATAACATGTGGGCTCTGCCCGCCCAGGATCAAATCCAAAATAAAGTATCTTCTGTTGTACCCAAAAAACAACAGAAAAGCTAGACCATCTTCCAAATTTCCTCAAAGCTTAAGTCTTGTTCTGTTTTTTCTCCTGTTTCATCACTTGCTAACTCTTCTTTCATCCCCTTGTCTTGAGCCTCTTTAATCTTCACTTTGGCATTCACATGGTATCTGGTGTCCATTGGTAAAGCATTAAGACGAACAGATGGAAACTTCATAGAAAAACTCTGTCAAAATAGCCATTTAAATCCAAGTACTCACCTATTACTTGACGATCCCGGCTCATCCATTATACTTAATTTGGTTAATCGGCTTTCTAACGGCCGCACATAATCAGAATAAGCCGTAGAAGTCTTCTTACAAGCACCTGAGCCGGCTGGCCATGTCACCGGGACTACTAAATTCCTGCAGTAATCGAAGTAACATAACAAGTAAAGGAAAACTCCTTTTTATGAGCAACACATCTAGAGCATTGGTGGTATTTTTTTCTTTTTCAAGCCTTATGAAGTTACTATTTTTCTCCACTTATCCTCACCTCTTGGTCCGAAGTAAACCTGATGCACAGAATTGCCTCTCAAGAGGCAGGTTGCTGGTAAGAGAAATTCGAAAAACTAAAAGCTTTGACAAAAAAGGTTTACTCACTGATGTATCATATAGTACGGCACTTTGAAATAGGAAACTTGAAATGGATTCTTCTTGAATTTAATGATAAAGCCACCTCAGGTGAGTAGGAGAGATTTTTCACATTTGTTAGTTTGTGTAGCACTACTCTACTTGTAAATGATTGTCTAGAAGCATTGGAAGAAAGACTCTGTATATCAGCTGATAAGCAACGGGATTTTGGATCTCTTATACCAACACTTGAAACACTGGTTGGAAGCCCAGTGAGTATCAGCTGATATTCAAAACCCAAGGACGGACGGTGACAGTTTGGTTGTACCAAGGAGTTTCCTGTTCGACGGATAGAGTGTAGTCACACAGTGGGAAGAAAGGTTGTAGAGATAATAATAATAATGTGTTGGCCACGAAAGAGATCATATGGTTGAGGTAATGGAGATGAATGCAGATAGAGAGGGGTCGAACATCTCATTTCATATGCAAGGAGGGGTTGGGTGACAGCTTAACTCGTCTTCTGTTCTTGCTACTTGGTTTTTCTAAGTCATTTCAATTTCTGTTCAAGGTCATATTATCAAGGTAAAGAAAATAGATGTGGAAAATTATGAATACTTTTTCGTGTCCCCATGTCTTAGAAGATAAGAATATTTTTCTGTGTCCCCGATTCAATGGTACATAGCTATATGTCTTCCAATCAATAGGTGTGAAACATTTATGTATCATTGCTTAATCCAAGAAAACATATGATCGGCATTGCAACTTCAAAAAGTATCCTAGATTCGTACGTCAAAATAGACTAGGAAGAAATTATGTGAAAACAAGAAATAGCATGCATACCCTTCAAATTGTCTGCATTTGCAGCGGTTCATCTTATCAACCGTATAGTTCCCAAACAAACTGTCTAGATGGTTTGCCAGTTTTGGTATCTCGGCCATAGGCAAAATATCCCAGAACTTTAGAACCTGAAAGTCTTTTGAACCTTCCCTGACAACGTCCACACTCCAAATGAGGTTCACCCATCCATTGACTGTGTACATCTCCAACAGCTGCGAAGAAGTCCCACCCTGTTTTTCCAGAATGTTAGCCTTTCGACGCTGATGCCAGCAGCCACTTGAAAGCCTTTGTATGAAGCAAAGCACTTGCTTTCGGACATCTATGTTCTTAATTCTAGAATTGGACTTCACAAAATTGTCAGTGAAGCAAGCCTACAAGAGAAGAAATGAAGATGATCCCGTCATTATTGTTTGAAAAGAAACAATTTCCGAAGAAACGAATTTAGTCGAATGGGAAAAAGCTTAATCACTTGTCAGAGTCACTATTTAGGATCCAAGGTTTTTTTATTTATTTATTTATTTTTAATGTTACCAACGTAAGATGTTAATTTCTACAATGAAGCAGAGACAGGTTTAGTTTGTGAAACACACGCGGCTCAGTTTGTTAACAGGAGTTGATTTCCACCATCAAGGAATCACTACCTACTTGTAAACGCAAATAGTTATGAGCATCATTCTATTCTTCCAATTTTATCAGATAATAGTAATACTTTCTTGGTTTTCATGAAGAAAGTACCATTCAGTGTTTCTAATCAAGAATTTAGTAGCATGATTCTCAAAGACAATTACTTGGACAATTCCAAATGGGACGATGAGAGAGATGGGTCATAAAGCCAACTCAAATTTGGTGGCAGTGGTGGTTGATTGGTCGTTGGGTTGTGATGTTGGTGGAAGGAATGGTTATGAATTGATGGAGTTTTAGTGGTGGATAAAGCCAATTAAATTTAATAAGCTACCTCACGACTGATCTCGCTCCTCCGCGCACAGAATTGGACGATGAGAGAGACGGGTTTCTCTCTCATGCTCTGTTCTCTTATGTGTGTTTTCGATTGGAGGGTTTCTCTCTCTTCCTCTCTCCTGCTCTGTTCTCTTAAGTCTTAATCACAAGAGAAGGGGAGTAAGAGAGAGATGAGAGGAAATTAAGGGAGGGAAGGGGAGTTGAGACGTGTCATATTTCAAGTAGGATGTGATTCCACGTTAGCACATTTAATGGAGCTCTACGTCTGACTCAACAAAAACCGTTGGCAATTTGACAGATTGAGACGGCAGGCGGTTAATTGAATGACGGGGCAATAGTTTAGTGTTGAAAATGTATGTATTGAATGACGGGCAATAGTTTAGTGTTGACGTTGGCAATTTGATAGATTCATACTCATTTTTTGATATCCACACTCTTTTTTTGTTTTTTAGTATTGAAAGTGTCCGTATTTTTTTTGCGCTAAAAGACAAAAAATGAAGTGTGTATATAAAAAATGAGAGTGTAAAAATTAATTCCCTAATTAATACTGTATTGTTTACAAATAAAGGAAGCATACCTTCCACCTTGTATTGCAAAACAGCAGCGAATCAGTTGCGAGTAACGCATCAAGTTGGTTAACCTCCACCAAGGCACCTGCAACAGCTTGAGCCAAGTTCTTGTCATCACTAGCATCAAAAAAGCAACTCCGAGCCTGGGCATCGACAACTAGTTTCTTCCAGACAGAGCCGCTATTTATCAAAGTAGCACCGTTGCCCAGTATCCAGAGGCAATGCCTATACCAAGAAAGCAGAAATGCACTTTACGAAACATACTAGGGTGGAACCAAGATTTCTAGAAGGTGTGGACTCACTGATGTCGGACGGTCTTAGGACACTCAAAATATTGCCGCCTACAATAAGAATTGTGGTGGTTTTGGGTGGGAAAATAAGAATATCGCTTGAATAAGTGCGCAAAGTAGAAGAAATGAGAGAACAGAATAAGTCGAGACTCGAGAGAGAAAGAGAGATAGAGGTGCTTCACCCTTGCAAGGATTAGGCAATTTTTGCATGGAAGGACCGCAGCCGAAACCCCAATTACAATGGCCTTAGCCTTGTAAAACTCAATTCATTAATCAACTCTATTCCAAATGAAAGATTACATCTCAATTTATAATTCATGGGAAAGACTCTTCTAATTCCTAGAACTCCAAACGAAATGAACCTAATTAATAAATACATCCAGAAAGATATGTGAATGAACCTAGATATAAATGCATACTTTGTACCTATTGACGTGTGTTTAATGCATCTAGATGAATATTAATGCAAGCACTAAATTAACGGTGACCCTTTAACTACCAAACTACTATGAATGACCCTTGATCTACCAATCTTTGTACGATTCATGCAGCTCTTGATTAGAGTCTCTGTAACTATCAAAATACCCTCATCTTGTAATTTATTAGGTTTTGTTGTCCTCATCACTCACTGTGTTCAAATACCAAGAGTAACTTTTGGCAATGGCTAAGTGATAATTTTGTTATCTTAGCGGGGTCTTTGGGACAATTTTTTATGTCTATGGTGGCGAATGTGGGAGATAATCAATAAATTGACCTATTATAAGGGGTTTATTTTCACTCAGTTCGACTCCACAATGACATTGCAACATATGGTAAAGCTAGTTATCACTGTGTCAAATCTTGCAAGGACAATGTCCTTTTGTTCAGCTATGCAGAAACAATACCTTGCGCGAGTGAGAGCCACATTAGTTCTTTGCCGATTGGAAAGGAAGCCCACAGAGCCACTCCCATTACATCGAACAGTGGAGATAATTATAAGATCCTCCTCACCTCCTTGAAACCCATCAACAGATCGAACATTCACCGAGAAGCCATTGTTTGAATCTGTATTGTATGTTTTCCCAAGTTTTTGTTGGATTGCAAATACTTGAGCTTTATATGGCGATATGCAACCAACCTTGACCTTCTGTTTTGATGCCACTGATTCTGTAACAAGGAAAATGCATGCTTATTTACCACAATTTAGGCAGCAAATCAAATACTTGTAATTTATAATACTAAATCTTGGCACTTTTTTCTTTGAAAATAGAAGAAGTACCTTTAAAGAGGCTTGCAACAATCTCGGAAACCACAGCCACCTCCACCATGTTTTTCCTGCTATATCTGCTATCGAATTCCTCTTTTCCATGGCTTACATTAATAAAAGAGTAGGATCCGTACATACTTCCTCGAAGAAAATGCCTCTCGTAGGTTTGTTCTTTGACATTCGGACCATCCAAAATCTTACTTTCGTAGAACTCCTTATTTGGAAACAAGCTTATTGATGGATGCATTCTGAACTGGACGTTCAGAAGGAGCCTCTTATGTCCTAATATTACCAGCCTCTCAAATAAGCTTCTTCCAAATTCAGCAGGCTGGCATATCTATTAGTAATAGATTCACAAAGTCAACAAAAACGGAGGTGTTTTCCTTCAAATCAAGAATAGGCTCTGTATCCATAGACGCGGATTTCAACCGATAGGGTGGGGTTTAAGGTTTGCTTTCGGTGGAATAATAAGAGGAATAGCCCTAAGTAGCTAGTACAACTAGAGTGTAATATGCATCAGAAGTACAAAAGATATCAAACTCATCACGATAAAGCTTGCGAACTCAATATTGAAAGCCATATGAAAACTATCATATATCTATATTTTAGCTGATTCTCAATAGTCAATACTAAACCATGCCTTAAGTCCCAATCATTTACTAATTCTCATTGCAAGATAACTTCAAGTCCCTACATTTCAAATCTACATTTATCCTAAAATGAAACCTTGGTGAATAGAAAGAAGAATGAAAACAACAAACCTTGCTCTGGACCATTGCAGGCAGCTGCCGCTCATCCCCGATGAGTATAGCATGACAGAGACCCAACAGCTGCAATGGAATAGTGGATTCACATTCTTTGAGCTGAGCAGCTTCGTCGATGACCAACAGTTCCAGTGGTCTCATTCCTTCTGTATTCAATTTAGCCGAGCTTGAGGCCGTGCAAAATATCAAGCATGCATTTTCCAAGCAAAAATTTTGAATTGCAATGCGTCCAGTTATACAAGGCACACGTACGGATTCAGAGAGGAACTTTAGTATTTGAACGCACTCTGTTTTGGAGGAACTCAAGTTTCTAAAGTGTTTAATCATGCTACCAACCTCGTCAACTCCACTCAAGACTTCTTTCAGACACTTATTTGCAACAGCCCGGGTATACATAGTCCAAATGGATTCTAGCAAATCGAGAGCCTTAACCATCTTCGTTACTACATCCAATGAAACAAAAGAAGTTGGCATATGCGTGTACAAATCTGTAGTACGTATGATGAGCTGCTCTCCAATAAGTTTGAATCTCTTCATGAAAAATTCCTCAAATGTCAACGGATCTTTATCCTTCTCCACCTTTTCTCCTTTTCCTTTGTTACTTTGAGTTGAATTGTCATTTTCCACTCTTTCATCACACTTCAGTTTCCCTTTTCTCTTTGAATGTTCCTTCTTCTTCTTCTTTTCCATTTTCTTGTTTTCCTTCAAGATTTGAACAATTTTCCTCCTCCAAATTCCCTTTTTGTTCGCCTCATTTACGGCTTGATCATAAATATTTGCCTCTTTTTCTTTGTTGTTATCAACCGTCTCATTTTCGAAACCAATCTCCTCCTGTTGCTGCTCCTCATTATCATCATTCTTCTTTTCTTGTTCTATTAAATACAAACGGTACATCTCTTCAGGGTCTTCAAGTAAACATATCATCGATTCTACGTTATGTTTCCACCCAGACTTTGGAGCAAGACAACTAGAAAGAGCTTTAACACGGTCATCCATAAATATATCAAAAAGATCTTCATGATCATCAATCTTCATCCTCTCTCCATTACCAAACAAAACTATATCTCCCAATCCATAAGTATCATAGTCAAGTGCAGGACTCACCAAACTCATAAGCCGTGAAGTAACTCCTAACACCGCAATGTTGGTTGGAGCACATGTCAATGTTCTGCATTTTATCTTCAATAGAACAAATAGTAATGAAGCGACTGTCTTTGTTTTCCCAGTTCCGGGAGGACCCCATATTAGTTTGACAGTATTCTGATGAAAACATTGTCTTGTTGCAACACAACTTAACACAGCATCCAGTTGGGAAGTGTCCAACTTAAGGGAGCTGATATCATTCTTGAGAATGGATACGACAGCTCGGTTGCTCTCTTCAGACAAGGACTCGGTACAACTTTCTTCAATCTGTAAAGGATTACGAAAATTGAAAAGATGCATGTAAATATGCTCATCTTCTCAAGCCGTACAAACAGTGGGATGATTGATGAGGAGTGAAATAGGTTTTCAAATGGTTAGAATAGTGAAAACAAAATGAAATTGTTCAGCGAGAAGCTAAAATTGCAATAGAAACTGGAGAAAACGTATAACTAAGGGGGACAAGAAGACAGCCACTGGAAGATACAACTCAAAAAACAAGCAAAGAAAAAACTCCACCTATGAATTACACACTGCCTTCCAATCCCCAGAGATAGAAGACAATGTAGTCATTTTAAATGGAGGAGAAACCGACCCCCAAACAATACCACACCATATCCCTGAAAGAGTCGATGTCATCAACCGTAAAATCCATCATGTTGTTTACATGGACAAGCACAACAGGTGAAATTTGCAGTCAAGGAAAGGTAATGGTAAGACAACACCTGTTTGTTTTTCATTTAGCTCAATAAAACATGGATCCCAATTTCTTGGAGGAAACATTTTCCTTATACTACAATGTGTCATGCGAAGTTGGAAACTAAATTTTCTAAATTTTTTTTCTTGCAAATCAAATTAGTAATTGATATCTAATACATGTTTTTGTTTCCTTTCTTTCCCTATACTCGTATGATCTTCCTAATAACAGAATACATGTTGTAACAATAAAACGAGTAAACTGTGATCTTACAGTGGAATCCGGTTGCAGCACTCTTTTAATGATGTTCGTGTTCATCTGAGAGTTCAACGCCGTCCATATTCTTAGATTAGTTACCATGTTTGTCAGGTAAACAGCAAAAAGACTTGGCTTCCTCTTATCCCCTCGTCCATCTCCATCTTCACCCAACACGATGGGCTTGGACGCCCGTATTGCAATATTTTCAGGATATT
Source organism: Rhododendron mucronatum var. ripense (assembly GCA_019656295.1). Classification (NCBI taxonomy): domain Eukaryota; kingdom Viridiplantae; phylum Streptophyta; class Magnoliopsida; order Ericales; family Ericaceae; genus Rhododendron; species Rhododendron mucronatum. The sequence continues at coordinate 499,775 of BPLT01000195.1, read as the reverse complement.
CTTCGTCCACCCATTTGACTAAAGCAATAAGATACGGACTTTTAGGCCTGTCTAGATCATCAATACATTTCGGTCTCACCTCTGTCAAGGCCATAAGATCTCCAAACTCGGGCTCATACACTTCACCATTTGCAGTGTCCGTGTTTTTATTCAATAAAATGTCGTAGTACAAGTCATTGGGAGGTTTGAAGTGTCCGGACTTTTCAACGCCCAATATGTCGCGGGAAGGAGCACGAGGCACTGTCTCCATGCTTGAGAACAAATCGGCATGTGTTTCTTCGATAAGGGGGTAAATAAATGAGTTCAAATACTCACTGGTAGATGAAAATGTCTTTGGGATTAGCTTAACCTGTTAAAAAGTTTGCAATTGTGAAGATTGAAAGTACGTGCAATTATGATCAAACAAAGAGTAAGTAATATATCCACAAAAGATGAAATCATGAAATGCAAGCTACTCAACGAATTAAACAAACATTTCCCACCCCCCCCCCCCCCCCCCCCCCCAGTTAGTTGATATCGGCTAAATGGATCCATAGATATTCCAATTGATCAATTTTGTTCGAAGATGGTATGTAAAAGATAATTGCACGGAAAAATCAAGTGTCATGACTCATGACGTCTTACAGATGGGATTTACCCCTTACAATTAGTTTTTAAAAGCAAAACAAGAAGAAAATAAAAGAGTGATTATTGAATTCCATGGCTCCTATGGAGCCAATTTTTTTTCCCAAATTGGGTAGTGATAATGCTAAAACTGTTTTTGTTAGTACCAAAAGTCTATTGCATAAAAATTCTTGTACATTACACACGATACAAGCCTTTTGTGCACTATAGTTTTGGTACCAACAAAAACAGTTTTGGCATTATCATTTTCCTAATTCATGGGTCACTAAAGTCCTCTTGCAAATATGTATTTTATCTCAAAACTCTTAAAATTTACAGGCCTCCCAGGTTCAGGCCCGGCCCTTGAGACTTTAGATGCCCCAAGCGAGATATGAAAATTGGGCTTCTCATATTTTTCTATTTAAGTTAGTTGTTCAATATGAGAAGCAAAATTGCCTTATGTCTTTGTGGCAATCTGCTTTGAGCATGTTCTCAGGTATCTTAGATTGCAAGTTTGACTCTCAACGCCATGAATTTGAACGATTTTTTGCACTACTTTAAAAAATATGCACGAAAAAATAGGACTCCAAGGATTGAACACGCAACCTCAAGGTTGCAGGACAAAGATCTTACTGCCACATTACACTCCCTCAATTCTAAAATATTTGACATACATAATATTTAACAAATTCTGCTATTTTGGGTCCGATTGGAGGCCCTAGGCAGTTGCTTGATGGGCCCATGCCAGGACAGGCCAGTTTTATACATAGTTAAAGTTTCCTGAACTGTTTTAATTTTATATAGAGTGCGATGAGACGGTAGACATGTCAAAAGTAATTATATATTGATCGACTAATTAACGAGTAATATATTTGCTGAAAGTATTTCTGTTGAGAAAAAACGCTGCCACACTAGATCAAACTCATTTATTTATTTATTAAAAATAAATCTGTAAATTATGTGTTGATCGATAATTAGCACAATTAATAGTAGTTTAAAAAACATAAACGATTGGCACACCAGAGAAATCTAGAGAAAATCTCTCTCTCTCTCTCTCTCTCTCTCTCTCTCTCTGCGCGCACATGTGGGAACGTACATACGTACAATATTATTCATCAATAATGCTATATACATAACAATTCAAATATAATATCATCCACAATCTCTTACATACACGTGGAATTGTCACCATTCACAACCCCTCATAGGTATGTGGGTGCGTGTGGAACCCCTCACATGTATGTGAGGGGTTGTAGATGTTGTTGTGTTTGGTGCGTGTGGAGCTCATATGTACGTGAGGGGTTGTTGGTGGTGTTGTGTTTGGATTGCGCATGTGGACCCCAAATTTAAGCGTGGAGTTGTGGATGGTATTGTGTTTGGATTATTTTAGGCTCCACATATATGTCAGAGGGGTTGTAGATATATAGTATTGCGTTTGAATTATTGTATACCTAGACTTTTTGATTATTTATACACCAATAAAGTATAGTAACAAGGTAAATCGAGAAGGGAGTTGATCAAAAATAAGAAATAAAATGAAAAAAGGTGAAGAGAAGGAGAGGAGAATATATATATATATATATATATATATATATATTAATATTCCAAACCTTGGCCTTGTAAAGATCTTTGTTGAACACATCCGAAAGAGACCAGGAGAATACCAAATCTAGCAAGCCTTGTTCATCCTTTGATCCTCCCTTCTTTACATCACTTCCCATACTAATTAATACTTATGAAACCCGGCCAGTAGTACTTGTTCGATCAGTTTCAACTCAGATGTTCACAATAAACTGAAAAAAACACAGAGAGAAATGAGCTCATGATCATTTACACAGTACACAAGGAAGATACGTATATATGTTGCTCACATTACCTAGCTCGCTTTTAAAAGGTTCCAACGCGCGTAAGAAGTACGTCGAAAAAGCGAAATGCCGGATGATTTCCACCAGCAAACAAAAGAAGAAGAAGAAGAAAAGCAAAGGCATTTATGCAAACACGATAAGAAAAGAATTTCTACGTGGAGCCTGCAGGCAGGAAGAGAGAGAGAGAGAGAGAGAGAGAGAGAGAGAGAGAGAGAAGAGTTTTATGTAGGAAGACAAATGGAGCGTGTAGACTCGGAGAAAGAAAGAAATAGGTGATGAGAGAAGTGGGAAGGTCGGCCATGAACATGAATGATGGATGACTAGAAACTAGAGAGATTATTTCCAATTATCTGCTTTCTCGTAAATTTATATATAATTTTTTGTTTAGTTTTTTATCGTAATTTTTGTGATTAATCGTTTACCTTGACATGACGAATCGAAAAAGTATAAAAATATAGTCCAATTTTTAAAAAAAATTAAATAAGACGGCATTTTAAACAAATAAAATATTTGTTTGATACTTCTTTCCGTCCTATGAACTGTTTTTTTTTTTTTTTGTTTTCCATCATAAATTTTTACTCTCTCCGTCCTATTTTTATTGTCCATTTTTGAATTGTGCGTCATTTTTTAATTACTTATATCTTTCAATCTATAATATTTTTCATAATTTTAAGAAGTTTGTATTATAGAACTAATCGAAATCTATCAAATAAAATCAATATTACATATTTTTTAAGATTCATATTAAAAGATATAGCCAAAAAATATAAAAGAGAAATAGAATAATGGATAATAAAAATAGGACGGAGTGAGTAACTTTTTTAGACTCTTTTCATCGAGACGGGTGATTAATTCAAAAAAATATGACACAGATCTAATAAAAATTCAGAAAAGACAATCAGACCATACAAAACGAATTTTTTTTTTTTTAAACAATAATGGAGCCACATGTGAGAAGAAAGGGTGTTCACACGAGAACGTGAAAGGACGATGAGACGACCCAATGGAAGGGATGCAAGGATAGCATTAAGGCTCCGTTCCAGTTTCTTGGAAAATAAACTTTTTGAAAAACAAGATAATTTCAAGTTTAAAAATTATGTATTTATGCAAATAATTTTCCTGCCAATATGGATCTTATTTGATAGATTTCATTGAGATTTTTTAAACAGTACAAAAAAATTAAAAAATTATTTTTCATTTTCATTATATTTAAGCTTGAAATTACCTTCTTTTTTAAAAAGAAAGCTTATAAATAAATAAATAAAACGGCACCTTAGCCATTTAACGGGTTTGGTTTTCCGATAGAGTAAGTTACCAGCAGCTGGACTTCTGCCGTACAAAGCCAGATAATCAATCAAAGAAATGCCCTGCTGTTGACCCCTGCCATGAGCTAGTGGTTTGTTCTATTTTACTAAAAGTGAAAATTGATTTCTGAGTTTTATTTTTATACGCAGGCGCTCTATTTTGTACATAAAAATTACTAGTAACTTCACGTTAAAAGTGGAGCACCTGTGTACAGAAGCGAAACACCAAAATCAGCATCCTATAAAAGTCTTGTGTTCGATTCTTCTTGTTAACTCTTGGGTCGGCTCATTCCCCCGCGTAAAATGTGTAAAACAGCTGGGGATGTAAAAATTGGTTCAAATGCGCGCAAATTGAACAGAAACATCTTCTTCTTTTTTATCCGCGAACAGAAACATCTTGCATTACAAAAAAGAAGAAATGACGTGTTCACATCAAGGTTCATGGGTAACACCCTTTTTTTTTTAATCAAAAGCAGAAACATAACATATATATAAATAAAAGGACACTATCGGTCCAAAGTACAAACTATAAACCAAAACAACAAACAAAAACAAAATACAACGGAGAAAAAAAACAAAAAAAGCCGCAAGGAATCAAAAACGTCGGAGCCGGACCTATCGATCACACTCATGAGGGTGGGTGGAGTGGTCAAGGGAGTGGCCAGGTATGAGAAGAGCAACTCTCGAGATAGACCCGCTGCACCAGTTGAGCACATGCCCGCCGCAGGATTCCAAGCTGAAGCCGATACCGAACGCCGCCACCGTCGCCTCTATCAGTGCCGGCCCCGACGTTTGGGTTGCCCAAGCCCAACTTCAAGCTTGGTTGCCCGCTTATTATTAAGTCATAAAAAATTTAAAAAATACAAGGCAAAAAAATCAAAGTCACAATGTGCTTTTAGTTTGAATTCTATCAAAAAATTAAAATTAGAATGGAATTCGGGTTATGGTGCTTTATAATTTAGCATGATTCGATTCAAAGAAAAAAAATAATGATTTTCTATTTATTTTAACTTTTATTTTTTTATTTTCATATTTTGATCATTGTTCTATATTTAATGATAAATTGAAAAAAGAAATATTATGAACCAACTTGAAAAAATACAAACCCGACTTTAAAAATGGTTAAGTTTTTCATTGAAGTTTTTTAAATTTTTGAGTTCTGTGTATATAGTACATACATATACATGTATATTTTTCATATTTGTATACATCACTATGTGAGTATGCGAATGCAAGTAGTTATTTTTGGAGGAGTTTGTCACGTTCCGTTAAGGTTTTTATTTTTTAAGTACTTATTTTCTGTTTTATGAGACAAGTCATTCTCTCATAATACATCATTTTTAATTTAAAAATAAATATTTATTTTAATAAGTGGAACACACCCTAATTGTTGATGTAGAAGAAGTATCTCCTAAAATAAAAAACGTACACCAACAACAAATGGCTCTGAACAAATCATAAATATTTTTAAAAAAAAAACAGAGAGGAGTGGGTGCAGTGAACGAAAAGAGGAGAGAGAGAGAGAGAGAGAAATTTAAAAGGAGGAAACATAAAACCTCATTGTTGGGCATGGATGGGACTTGAACCTGGGCGCGGGACTCCAGAGGAAACTAAAGTATTCCCTACCAGCCACCAAACCAGCACAAGCTTCTATGTTACATTTGGGTCAAAAATATATATATACGTATTCATATTTACATGGAATTTTTTTTTTTTGGGTTGCCCTAGCCCGGGGGGTTGCCCAAGTCGACGGGCTTGCGGGGCTTACCCCGGGGCCGGCCCTGGCCTCTATTGAACTGGTTTCAAAGGCCCTGATCTAGAATCCTAAATCTGGATAGCCACAAAGAAATCTAAGCTTTTTTATTCAGTATATTTTATCATTTTCCTCCATCTAGTCAATATCGAGAAAGAAGATAGATTGCCCAGCAACTTAAAATGTAAGGAACCTGTAACGACTAAAGTCAATTATGATTCCCACTTTAGTCCTATTCCTAGTCAAAAAACATAAGCTGGGACTTTATTCCGACAATAAAACCAAGGAGGGTCCTAATGGTAAGAAAGAAGCTCTTCCCAAACGCTCTCTCTCTAATATTTTCTATAAAAAAAAAAATTGGGTGTTTTGCGATACATGTAAAAAGATCTTCATGATGTTGTGGGGTTTTTTTTCTTTTCTTTTTCTTTTTAGTTTTTCGCTCGGATTGCCATAGGAGCTTATGGACGATCTTTACTTTGAATCTATCCCTTCCCTAAGGGACTTAATTTTAGTGTCTTTTATCTCTAACTCCACTATTGCCGCACTTGTTTCGGTTTGCAAAGAGAAGAGAGTCTGAGACTCAGACTCATGTCTGGCTATTAGACACAAGTTCTCCTTTTCTTTTATTGTAACTACGGCTACAAACTAGCTGAATTGAGCCAGCTTTAGAATGCCCAACTAGTACGTTACATTAATTTTAGACAGATCGCATGAGTTGACGATTTGGCAGACAAGAAATTGGCTTAAACAGAAGAGAAATTGGGGGGCTTTGCGCGACATTTGATGTGGTGATGAATGAATTGGACCTCTATATTTTGAAAATCTAGTCATAACACACGCGATAAATGGGTTTTGAAGCTGAGGCCAGTACGGAGCATTTCGGACCATCGCTTCACGAGGTGGCTCGGTGAGACAAAGGCCAAAGAATGAAAAATGAGGGATGAGTCTCGAAATATAATCAAGCTTAACGGGGAAATGTTGGATATTAAGGTTGATTAAGTGGCAAGGTTGACTGCGTTCGGGGAGTACTTGAGAATTAACAAAAGGGGTGCAGATAGATGCTAGGAGTTAAGGATATCAAAATTTCAACTCCTTTAAGGTGTCAATCTAACTATTCTAACAAGAAAAACTTTTGCCGAGCGCAAAAAATAAAGTGTTTCCGTAGCTCTTTTGACCCCTCGAAAAGTGACAATATCTTGGGTGGCTTTACAGGCTAGACCACCTGAGATGGACTTTATTCAGCGGGTGTTTATCCTCGGCAGATTACAAACGGAAATCGTTTGATGGCTTGAGGGGTCAAAAATGATGGAAGAGATGTGTTTTGTGACACGGAGGCATATATAGAGTCTCATGATCACTTGTTTTGGTTGCTAGTATTCAGCTATGGTTTGGGAATCTGCCAAATGCAAATGTGGTGTTTATTCTCCTATTGTGGACCTAGCTTCTGAAATCAGGTGGGGCATTCCAGATTGTTTAGGGGAGTCCTGTGCGGGCTGGTATCTTCAGCCATAGTCTTGATGCTACAATATGTTATATTTAGAGGGAAAGGAATGGTGGGATTTTCCAACAGATTCGTCGAGATTCTGGGACTGTTGGGCCGAAGATCGTGGAGGCTGTGGTGGCTTGTGGTTGTTCTTGGCGAACTGTTCCTCAGTCTGTTGAGAATCAAGGCTATCCCCGTGATTCTTTTGGGCTTGGTCCTTTTACAAAAACATCTTGTTCCAAAAAAACTACTGTGAGCCAAATATGGTACTATTACAAATTCATACTTCAATGTAAGATGATAAGGAAAAATTAGCACAAAAAGATTATATAAAGAACACCAACCATATCAATGTAGCATATCGAGTTCAAAAGAAGAAAAATGATGCACAAAGAGAAAATAGAGAGTTCATAAAGCTTGAAGGCGGCCATCAAAATGCACTCCAAAGAAGGCTTAAGCCATAAGTGTAAAACTACACCATCTTCTGTACCCCCACCCAAAAGAAAAGAAAAAAGAAAAAAAATTAAACAATCTACCAGATTTCCTCAAAGCCAAATATTGCTCTGTTCTGTCTACTGCTTCATCACTTGCCAACTCCAAGAAAACTATAGAAAAAAAAAAAACTGTGTCCGAGTAGCCTTTTAAAACCCGGTACTCACATATTACTTGACGATCCTGGCTCATCCATTATACTTAGTGAAGCCAAACGTCTTCCTATATAATCCGAATCAGCTGTAGAAGTCTTCTTACCAGCACTTGAATCGGCTGCCATGCCACTGGTACTACTAAATTCCTGCAGTAATTGAAGCAACATAAAAAAATTTAAAAAAGCCCCTTTTATAAGCAACATATCTAGAGCTTTGGTGGTATTTTTTGCTTTCAAGCCATAAGTTGCTCTTTTTCCCCTTATTTTCCCCTCTTGGTCCAAAATAGACCTGACGTACAGAATTGCCTCTCAGGAGGCAGGTTTCTTTATACTTGCTTAGAAGAAAATTTCAAAAACTAACTACTTTGACAAATGTTTTTACTCACTGAGGGATGATGTAGTAATTGCACTTTGAAACTTGAAATGGATTCCTCTTGAATTTAGTGATGAGGCCACTTCAGGTAAGTTGGAGAGATTTTTCACATTTGTTAGTATGTATGGCATTACTCCAGTTGTAAATGACTATCCAAAAGCATTGGAAGCAAGATTTTGTATATGAGCTAATAAGCACTGGGATTTTCGATCTCTTAAACAGATACTTAAAACACTGGTTGGAAAGCCAATGAATTTGTAGAGTCTACTGAAGTGCACTCTACTTAGTCACCCTTCAAAGTAGAAAGGTAGCAAAATACAGTTTCGAAGCTAACTTTTGTAAATTCTGCTAGAGATGCTCTAAACCTCTTATTGGGCTTAATATGTAAGTATTTTAAAGAGTGAGTTCAATTTGTTCATACTTCTTTATCCAGCATCATTGTGTTATAACATATACTTCAGTCTCTAAATAGCTTGCCAAGGTTACTGAGATACAGAAGTGAATGCAGCACATTCATCTACAACTTGTCACATAGGCTGAATAAATATTAATCTTTAATAAACTGGGCAGCAGTTAAAGGAAATAATTTTTCCCACTCTCTCCTGGTGTAATAGACTCACATAGTAGGTCTCATCTCCATGTCATTTTTCAAGTCATTGCGTTTTCAACCCACATCCCTCAGAAGCCATTTACAATAAGGTTCATTTTCTTCCAAGAGAGCAGGATACTACTATAATACTATTCATACTAAACCTTGTAAGAACACAATACAAAGTACAGGGACAACAAAAGACTAAATAAGAGTTACTCAAAACATATGCATGGGGTGTAGAAATCAATTAAATTATCCCAACAAAGATTAATTACCCCTTGGTTAGAAGATATTTGTACCCTTGCAAACTGCGAGTTGAGTCGGTCTTGGCGATTAAACAGGCCACCAAACTGTCCAGACGTTGGAAATGGAGCAGGCCGACCACGCCAATCACGGCCGCCTGGCTCGGAATGACGAATCTGAAATTGATTTTGCGGCTGCAGGAATGAAAATTATGTCACAACCAGTGAGCTCGCAAACTCAAAATGATTGAAACAAATAACCTTATACAAATTACATGTCCGGACTCAATAATGGCCATAAAACTTTCACTGCATCAAATTAACCACTGAGGAACTCTTGATGCAAGAAAAGAGTAGGGCATTACACAAAAAAGAAAAGAGTGATATGATAAGTGGAATAATTGCCATACTCTACACGGCATGCATTTTTTTGGGTTACATGGGTCTCATAATGATGTCAATGTACTAGAATGGTTTCTGTATTTAGTGAGCTTGCACCAGGGTGTGCTCCTTCTGTTGATTACACTGTTAACGGCGATTATTAAATACCTATTACCTCGCTGATGGTATACATCCACAGTGAAGCATTCTCTTAAACTGCAGTAGCCTCGGGCAAAACTATACAACTCAAATTCAATCACAATGATCCTTGTAGAGAATAACAGCAAATCCAATCAACAGTATCATGGCTGTACTATCTGTAAGGACTGCAAATTTCGCCCGCATAATCTCATGTATTTCGATTTCTGAGAGTTTAAAATAGTAAATCATAATTCAAAACTTGTCAATTGTCACTTATAACCCCAGAGCTTCTCAAATAACTTGCCAGTTGTCACTAATAAGAACCAAATTTCTTTCTGTTGCGGACTGAAGAATATAATTTCTAAAGTGAGTTTAATTACCCGTTTTACCAGATTACGATGTTTCAATGGTTTTTTACGATCAAAGTGGCAAGAGAAAAGAAGGAAATATAGAAACATGGAAAGTGGAAACGTAGTCGGGGAACAAGGTAATAGCTTAGACTTGCCGAAACAAATTGCCTAATGCAGAGTTCATAGCCTGCAAAGATAGTAATACTTAATGTTTCTTTTAAGTTCTCATGGAAAATATTTAGTATTTACACTCAATTCTAAATAGAGATACCAAGATTTACGTAAACACGAAATCTTTGACAAGAAATGCCAAAATGTGAAATTAAGGGAAGCATACCTTCCATCTAGTATTACGAAATCGTGGTGAATCAGTTATGGATAACGTGCCAAGTTGGTTAAGCTCAACTAAGGCACCTTCCACAGCTTGAGCCAAGTTCTTGTCATCATCAGCATCATAAAAGCAACTCCGATCCTTGGCATCAACTACAAGTTCCCTCCAAACAGAGCCGCTGTTAATCAAAGTAGCACCGTTGCCCAGTATCCAGAGGCAATGCCTATACCATGAAAGCAGAGATGCAAATTACAACACATCATTCGACCAATTTCTGGATAACAAGGAGGTGAACTGATCTGCTTCGCTAAAGGAAACAGCCCTTGGGGCGGAGCCAAGATTTCTAGACAATGCAGTCAAATACCTAGAGACACTTTTGGCAACGGTAAAAGAGGAAGTTTAATTATTTTAGAGGGGTCTTTGGGACAATATTTTTCATATCTGAGGGGGCAAATGTGGGAGATAATCAATAAAGTTTGACCTATTATAGGTTATTTTTCAGACTCAGAAGTGACTCCACATTGCCATTGCAAAACATGGTAAAGCTAGTTATCACAATGCTCATTTATGCAAGGACAATGACATATGTGCAGCTATACAGAACAGTACCTTGCACGAGTGAGAGCCACATTTGTTCTTTGACGATTGGAAAGAAAGCCAACCTCTCCTTTTGCATTACATCGCACAGTGGAGATAATTATGAGATCCTCCTCACCACCTTGAAACCCATCAACAGATCGGACGTCTACCGAGAAGTCAGGGTATGAATCTGTATTGTATTTTTTCCCAAGTTTTTCTTGGAGTGCAAATACTTGAGCTTTATAAGGCGATATGCAACCAACTCGGAGCTTCTGTTTTGATGCCACAGATTCTGTAGCGAGGTAAATGCATTCTTATTTACCACAATTTAGGCAGTAACAAACACTAGCAATTTAGAATACTAGTAAATCTTACCACATTCATCATTGAAAAGAGAAAGGTACCTTTAAAGAGGCTTGCGACAATCTCAGAAACCACCACCACCTCCACCATGTTTTTCGTGCTATGCCTATCAAACTCCTCCTTTCCCTGGCTTACGTTAATGAAAGAATAGGATCCATACATACTTCCTTGAAGAAGACGCCTCTCGTAGGCTTGTTCTTTGACATTCGGACCATCCAAAATCCTACTTTCGTAGAACTCCCTATTTGGAAACAAGCTTATTGATGGATGCATTCTGTACTGGACGTTAAGAAGATGCTTCTTGTGTCCTAATGTCACCAGCCTCTCGAATAAGCTTCTTCCAAATTCAGCCGGCTGGCATATCTGTTAGTAACAGATTCACAAAGTCAACAAGAAATGTGTTTTACTTCAAATAAAAAAACTAGGCTCCATTTACATAGACATGGATTTCGAACAAAAGGGTTTGGTTTAAGGTTCAGTTTCAATGAATAATAAGAGGTGTAGCCCTAACTGACTTATGGCGTGATAATGTTAAGTCCCTTCATTTGAAATACAATCATGGAAATGGTGAATAGAAAGAAAAACGAAAAACAACAGACCTTGCTTTGAACCATTGCAGGCAGTTGCCGTTCATCCCCAATGAGTACAGCGTGACGGAGTCCAGAGAGCTGCAAAGGAATAGTGGATTCACATTCTTTGAGCTGAGCAGCTTCGTCAATAACCAACATATCCAGTGGTCCCATCCCTTCTGTATGCAATGTAGCCGAGCTTGAAGCAGTGCAAAATATCAAGCACGCATTTTGCAAGCAAAAACTCCGAATTTCATAGTGTTCAGTGAAATTTGGCAAATTTATTGTGTCAGAAAGGAATCTAAGTATTTGAACACACTCTCTATTGGAAGAACTAGTGTTCCCAAACTCGTCAACTCCATGCCAGACTTCTTTCAAACCCTTATTTGCAATGGCATGCGTACCCATAGCTTCAATGGATTTGAGCAAATCGCGAGCTTTCATCATCTTCTTTACTGCTTTCAATGAAATGAAAGAAGTTGGCATATGTGTGTACAAATTTGTGATACAAAAGATGAGCTTATTTCCAATAAGTTTAAATCTCTGGATGAAAAACTCCGCAAATGTCAATGGATCTTCATCCTTCTCCGCCTTTTCTCCTTTTTCTTTGTTACTTCGAGTCAAGTTGTCCTTTTCCTCTCTTTTGTCACACTTAAAATTCCCTTCTCTCTTTGAAGGCTCCTCCTCCTCCTTCTTTTTTTCCTTTTTCTTGTTTTCCTTCAAGGTCTGAACAATTTTCCTCCTCCAAATTTCCCTCTCATCCCCATCATTTGAGTCTTGATCGATATCTTCCTCTTCCTCTTCATCTTCGTTGTTATTTACCATCTGATTTTCAAAATTTGTCTCCTCCTCTCCCTTATCATCGTCCTTATTCTTCTTCTTTTCTTGTTTCAAATATAAACGGTACATCTCTTCAGGGTCTTCGAGTAAACATATCATTGACTCCACATTATGTTTCCACCCAGACAATGGAGCAAGACAACTGGAAAGAGCAACAACACGGTAATCAAGAAATACATCGAAAATGTCTTCATGATTATCAATCTTCATTCTTTCTCCATTGCCAAATAAAACTATATCTCCCAGCCCGTAAGTATCATACTCAAGTGCATGACTCACCAAACTCATAAGTCGTGAAGCAACACCTAAAACTGCAATATTGGTTGGGGCACATGTCAGTGTTCTGCATTTTATCCTCAACAGAACAAATAGTAACGAAGCCACTGTCTTTGTTTTCCCAGTTCCGGGAGGGCCCCATATTAGTTTGACAGTATTTTGATGATGACATTTTCCCGTAGCAACACAACTTAACACAGCATCCTGTTGGGAGTCGTCTAACTTAAAGGTACTGGTGGCATTCCGCACTTCGTGTTCGACATCTCGGTCAATCTCTTCCAACGAGCAATTTATACAATTTTCCCCTATCTGTAAAGGATTACAGGAAGTGAAAATCACACATGTAAGTACATTTACGCATGCAAACCGAATGAAACAGTAAGATGATTGATGATGTGCGAAATATGTATTCAACTGGTTAAGAGCATACAACTTTGGAAAGAAAAAACTAATTGCCTAATCGAAAATAACCAAAAGTTATATGAAGTTCAGGGAAGAGGTACAAGATAAGGGACATGAAGTCCGCCGAAGAACATACTATTCAAAAACAAGTGAGGCAAAAACTCTTTAAAATGAATCACACACCGCCTTTCTAATGCGTAGAGTTTTTAAAAATAAAAAATAAACACGGAAACCATCAATCAGGAGGAGAAACCGATTTCTAAAAGAAGATATAAAACACACTCCCTGCGATAGAGAGGCAATGTCATCAGCCGTAAAATCCAATATGTTGTTTACATGGACAAGCCCGGCAGGTGAGATTTGTTTGTCAAGGAAAGGTAAACTTCTCGAAGGAAACATTTCCCTGCACAAATTTGTGTTCTCAAAAGGTTTTCTTGGAAATCAAAGTTCTAATTGAAATCTTTCTTCTCCTCTCTTCTCCATCACTTAAATTCTCAGGAATTACTTTCCCTATGTGATGAAAGCACAAGTGACAATAAAACAAGAAAAAACAACTGAATTGCGACACTTACAGTGGAATCCGGTTGCAGCACTCTCTTAATGACGTTCATGTTCCCCCCTTCCAGCTCTGACTTCAATGCCGTCCATATTCTTATGTTAGTTATCATGTTTGCAAGGTAAACAACAAAAAGACTTCGCTTATTCTTATCCTCTCGTCGATCTCCATATACACCCAACACGATGGGCTTGGACGCCCGTATTTCAATTTTTTCAGAACCATATTCCCCCATCCTTTGAACCACAGCAATAACATAAGGACTTTTAGGCCTGTTAAGATCACCAATACATTTCGGTTTGATCTCTGTCAAGGCGACAAGATCTCCAAACTCGGGCTCGTACATTCCTTGAAAACTTGAAGCGACTCTGCTTCTATTCAATGAAATGTTGTAGTACAAGTCCTTGGGAGGTTTAAAGTCCTTGGATGTGTTAACGGTCCATATTTCACTCGTAGGAGCTCGATGGACAGTCTGAATGCTTGAGAACAAGCCAGTGTGTGTCTCTTCTATGAGGGGGTCTATAAATGAGTTCATATACTCATTGGTTGATGAAAAGGTCTCTGGAATTGGCTTAACCTGGTAAAAGTTCACAATTGTGAAGATTAAAAGTACTTCCAAATATTCAAACACATAAAGTACATTCACTAAAGATAAATCGCGAACTAGTCGACGGATTCAACAAGCTTCTTTCTCAGTTAGTTGATATCGGCTGGATGGATCCATTTCTTCGAATTGATCTCGTTCAAAGATGGTATGTAAAATATTGCACAAAAACAAAAAAGTGCTATGATTCCTTAGAAATGGGAATTTCACTTACAAAAATCAATTTTCAGAACCAAAACAAGAAAGGAACGAAAGGAGTGAATCCTGAACTTCATAACTCCTGTATTTTTTTTTATTATGGTTCACCACCAACTGAGGTAATAAGATGAACTTTAAATCCTACTGCGGCGTGTATTAAGATAAACTGTATAGGATAGAAGTGATATTAGTATCAAGATATTTGATGAAAAGAATATATGCATATTGTGAGTCTCACTGTTATCCATTCTGTTCCTAGCTAGCACAATAATTCTAGAGGGGTTTCATTGTGATTTCAAATAGACGTATAGGGTCACGTACCAATTCCAGAGAAACTCGATCAAATCGTTTTTAGAGTTCGTGAGGAACACAGTAAACAACATTGAACGCAGCAAATAAAAAAAAAAGGTTGTGTCAATATTGATCTGAGGTTTATTTGACAACACTTCGAGAATGTTTGTTTCACAATGATGTTTACTGGTAGGAAATGCCTTGAGCATGGAATAATCTCTCCCCTAATCCTTGCCCATTATGATGCAAGGAAAACTGATTTCCTCTGGTTTTCTCATTTGAACGCCATTTTCGTTCGTGCCTAACGGCGTGAAATATCTGCCGGCGTTGGTCTCCCACCGAGCTTCACTGTTGGGTGACTCGGGCCTCGCCTAACAGTTTGGTTGAGCTTCCGCGGTAGTTTTTGGGGTTCTGTGCATGGGTTTTCGTTTTCTCCAGTGGTGTTTTGCTAGTGATTGCTGGTTGAGACGGATCGGTGGTGGGTGTGTTGTCTGTCTGAAGCTGGTGCGCGCCGGTGAACGGCCGGCGGTGATTTTGAATTTTCTCAGTAAATTAAATTAGGGCTGGGTTTTGGGTTTTTTTTGGGCTGTGCGCTGTAATTTTCATATTTGGGCTAATATAGGCCCTTTTGTATCCGGAAATTTTAGGTCCACACAGATGTATTGGCTCTTCTCTTAGGGTGTGTTGGGCTTGTCCCAACTGATTGTATTTGCAGCTTTTGGTTGAATTTACTTTCCCTTTCTTTTAATAAAATATTATTTTTGCCGAATTAGAAAAGACCATTTTCTTATCTACTCCACTGATCCGGCTAATTTTAGATCTGGTTGAGTCATCAATATCATGTTGATCGAATAAGAATGAATGATTAATATTGGAGGCTCCAAAAAGTCGAACTCCCTTAGTTTGGAAATTCTATTGACAACACACTTATTTGATTTTATAAGAGATGGTGGAAAAGCAGTCAGGGAAATATCGTTACAAGGACTATTCATCTTTCTTTTCTTTTCTTTTTTTCACACTGGACTCCTATTTCGTTTATATCAAAATAAATCTGTACAAATACTGTGATGATTGATATTTTTTTTTATCTGCGTGCTGATTGATATTCATATTCTATGGATATAAATTTAGCATGACTGACGAGAGCTCAAAAAATGAACGATTTTGATAGTAGATCCTTTTTGGCCCTCCGAATAGGCAAAACTAGACGGATGTAGAGAGAGTTAACTAACAGGAAAGTGGACTATATGTATCAGTCCGGATCCAATGAGGGATCCCGTACGGTAACACCGTGCGGGACTCTCCTTTCCCGATCGAATTGCGACGATCCGAGCCGCTTAAAGTGATCAGAACATAATTTTAAGGGTACCCATGCGAAATTAGCAAAAAAAATGATCGGGAAGGGCTTGATCGGAATAGTTTATTTATTGAACGGTTCAATAAAAAACTGCTTGGATCAAGCCCTTCCCGATCATTTTTTCTGCTGATTTCTAACGGGTACCCTTAAAATCACGTTCTGCACACTTTGAGCGGCTTGGATCGTTGCAATTTGATAGGGAAAGGGGAGTTCCGTACCATAAGGCCGTAAGAAATCCTTCATTGGATCCGGACTGCTATGTGTATATGCAGAAGTACATACATTATCCCTCTTTTGTCCAAATAAATCAGGAAAATGCTTAAAAACATTTGTCAACGTTAAAAAAAACATTGTGCCCCCCAACTTTTCAACTTATTACACCCTCCCTTAAATGGGAATAACTTGGCTCAGTTAGATCCACTCCGTTAGTCTTTCGTTATATTTCTGGATTCCACCTTTAAAAAAAAAACTGTGTAACTCCTATTTTGTCCTTAAATTTTCCTTTCTTTGGAAAATCCATAACGAGGAATTAAGAATTTTTGGAAATAAACTAGTTCAAGTTGGAGAGTAAATTGATTTTTTTTTTTTTTTTAAAGTTTAGTAACCCGAAATTCGCAAATCTAGCGGAATACTATCGGAGTGGATCTAACTGAGTTAAGGTATTCCCATTCGAGGGAAGCCGGTGGAATAACTTGTTTGGGAGTTGAGAGTGCAGTATATTGTCAAAAACCTCAGGGAGTTCGATGTAAATTACCCTAAAAATTACTACTAACATGTACAAAAAAATGTGTGAAATGTCTTCAAAGACTAGAGTATACTGTAAAAAGAAGGAAGGAAGGAAGGAGAGTAATATATATATATATTGTAATATGCCAAACCTTGGTCTTGTAAAGATCTTTGTTGAGCACATCAGAGAGAGACCAAGAGAAGACCAAGTCAATCAGCCCTTGACCCTTGGATTCTCCCTTCTTCGCATGAGTGCCTGTGCTTCCCATTCTTGACTCCTCTGTCTATCCCTCAAAATTATGAAAACCCACTTTCAGTTTCAACCCAGAAGTGTATAAAATAACCTGAAAATTAAAATACATGCACAGAGAAGGGAGATAAATAGGTCGCCTCCTTTAACCAGCTTTTATTTACTAAAGGTTTCGATGAGCTTACGACGTCAGGAAAAGGAAATGCCGTACAGTTTATTTTTCACCGGCAACAAAAGAAGAAAGAAAAAAGGCACGGGAATTTACCCTACGTTGTAAGAAACGAATTTTGATGTGGAGCCCTGGGCAGCACCGGCCAGCAACAAAAAAGAGCTTCAGAGAGAGAGAGAGAGAGAGAGAGAGAGAGATTTTTAATTTTTGTGTAGGAATAGCAAGACTAAAGCAACGTATATATAGACCACTCGTAGAAACAGGTGACGACAAGTGGGATTTTTGTGTAGGAATAGGAAGACTAAAGGAACGTATATATAGACTCGTAGAAACAGCTGACGACAAGTGGGAAAGCTCATTAACATGAATGACGAGGAGAGAGAAACAGAGAGAGTTTCTTCGTTTTCAAGTTCACAGCGAAAAAGTGCTAGTAATTGGGTGGGTACTCCCACCCTCCCAAGGTATCATGTGACATTATCGTGTGGTATTTTTGCAAATAAAAAATAGTTATCATACAATGTGGGTCATTTTTTGTCTCTCAATCACTCAACAAAAATGAACGTTAGCGTTTCTACAATCCTACAGCATGATTCGTGCCTACGTAAATGGCAGGGACTTGAGAATACCATCTCGGAAATGCTGAATAATTGCTCGAATGAAGAAGTAGGTAAAAGCAAGGAGGGGTCAAGTTTGAGAAGGAAAATAAGGCGTTCACATCACATAAGAATGTGAAAGGGCGATGAGTTGACGAGACGACGACCCAAACGAAGCTGGCTTTGGTTTTCCAAGGGAGTAATTACCCGGGCGCAGTACAAAGGACAGGGAATCCAAGAAGGGCATGGATAATGGGAAGCTGGGGGGCTGCTGTACCTGGTTTTGGGGCTCACCCCGGTCTTACTCCAATGATCGGAATTGTTCACTTTGTAGAACTCGTCGAGTAAAACAACTATGCGAAAAATCAGCTTAATTAGATATCATTAAGTGTCTGATCGGAACCTTTTTATCTTGAAAAGAATGGAGTAACCCAAGGACCGAGAGTAATATGGGTTCCGATCAGGCACTTAATGATATCTAATTAAGTTGATTTTTTGTATAAATATTCTACTCGACGAGCTCTACAAAGTGAACAATTTCGATTATCAGAGCGAGACCGGGGTGTGCCCCAAAATCAGGACAGCAGCCCCCCAGCTTCCTGGATAATGCCACGATAACTTATGTTCATGCCACAAATATTGCATTGATCTAACATTTTTACCCTCGAACTCTGGTTGCTTCTCTCTCTCTCTCTCTCTCTCTCTCTCTTACCCTGTATTGACCCCAAAACCCGTATTAAACCAAGCAGTAGAAGCAGCGACGGCTTGGCTTGAGGAGGTTGACACCCCAATTACAACAATCAGCCACACACCACCATAGTTGGATCATCACCATTGATGACTCAAACCTTACAGGATCCATGCTTTTTCCCAAATCCTACACTGTTTTCCTAATTTATTTTTTTTTTGAATTCGACAATTTCGGAGAAAATATGTCAAATCTCTCGTCTCTTGCTTTTGTTCTCTGTTTCGCCTATGTAATTGGATCCATTTTCTGAACAAAGGCTGGAAATTTTCTTCATAGATCAATTGCATGTGGGTTGGTGATGTCTAAAAAGCCTAATTTTTTTTCCTTTTTTTCTAGAAGATAGATTGGAACCCAAAACTAGGTCCCCATTGTATTAATTAGTGTCCTAGAAATGGAAATCCAAATCCAAGCGGACAGGTCAAGATTGTTCCATGATGGAAGCTGATGCCAAAAATGGATGAGAGATAGGAACAAGGAGAAGACGATCAACAAGGAACAAGGGGAATAAGGAGAGACGATGAACAGAGGGAAGGAAGAGAAATGCTAAGTGCAAAAAAAATGGGTAAAGAAAAGACCCTTAAAGTGTATATAAATAGCTCAAATGCACTGCACAATGAATCTGGGCAGTTCATGTATACTTTAAGAGTCTTTTCTTTACCAATTTTCTTTGTCCCTTGCACTCCTCGGGAAGGAAATACTGGGAGTCGTACATGTGTGGATAGAGATAAAGTTGTCACAATAGCATATGCGATCGTGTCACCAACAAAAGTCGTCGTGGGTTTATCGCCACCCATCAAAAAATGTCGTTGCTCACGTCAAGGTTCATGCGTCACCCCCTAAAGAGTTAAGCCACGTAACGTGTGTTTTTCTCATATCAAAAGTTCGAAAGCATTACAGATTTCATTATAAGATACAAGAGTAAATCCAAAACGACCAAAACCAAGGCGCAAGCATGCACCTATTCAAAGCAGGCTAACGAGAACGTCAGACATAGAACCAACAGCAAAAACATTTGTGAGAGCGAGAGCATGACGATGTCTTTCAAACACATTTATAGCTGCCTGTTACTCCCTCCGTTCCAAATTGAGAGTCCCGCTTGGGGATTCCAACTATTTAAGGGACATGCAATGATTACAACTACAATACCTATCATTTCCACTATTACCCATGTATTCTACCTACTCTACGACACTTATATTTACCTAGGAGGGACATTTTTTAAAAATCACCAAATTTTTCCTTTCATTTTTGGAAAAGGACCATCATTTTGGAACAACCCAAAATGGAAAGATGGACTTTCAATTTGGAACGGAGGGAGTAGATTTTTTGGACGGCTTCAAAAGGCAACTTCACCATATAATTAGGAGTTCCAACGAACCCACTAGGTTCAAAATATATACTAGAATTTTGTATTTGTTTATGTACTATTTGATTTTCCTTTAATTACTGTTGTCGGTTCTGGGAACTGAATCTTACACAACCAAAGTGAACGAAAATTCACTATAAAAAAGAAAAGAAAAGAAAAGAATAGATTGCCAACAACTTACAATGCAAGGAATGAAAATGTAACGCGTATACTTCCAGCTTTTGGGTCTTTAATTACCTAGGATATTTCTAAAATATTTCGGTAAAAGCCATAATTTTTTATTATTTCTATCCTCTCATTGAGACAAGCCAATAATCCATGAAAGTTTAACGCAAAATTAACAAATATGAAAAAAATTCAAATAAGAACAAAAAACCCCCGAAAAAACTACTATGTTTGAAACAACAGAAAGTCTACACACACATACAATCAATACATAGACTATGCAAAGATTTCACTGTGGGGCCCACCACGTGTCCCATACAAATCATCCAAGCTGTTCATTAAATGTAAAATATTTTTTCAAGAGTCCCCGTAAAAAATAAGCTCAATCCGATACGTATAGGTGCTCGATCCAACCATATAACTTTTCCTTATCCGAAAATCTGAATGAAAAGTTAAATGGTTGAATGAAGCACCTATAGGTATCGGATTGAGCTTATTTTTTACGGGGACCCTTGAAAAAATATTTTACATTTAATGAACGGCTAGGATGATTTGTGTAGGACCCGTGGTGGGCCCCACATTAAAATCTATGCATAATCTGTGCACAAATGTCTGTGTGTGTAGCAGCTTTCTTGAAACAAGGCCTAAAACTAGTTTCTCCGAAATCAAATTTTAGGCTGGATTTAACTTCTAGAATTCCTGGAACTCCAAAATCTATTGGTAAAAAAGTTTGGATAAACATTTCTGAACGATTTTTTAAAATTAAAATCTCAAAGTCTACTATTGAAAATTTTCGCAAATACCTACTTAGCAATTATTCAATGGTCCTAAGACACTGCCCTTCTCCAACGAATTGGAGATGGTATTGTGCAGTGGTGTGCGCAGCACCTCCGAGCCGTTAGACCGTTCATCCAACGGCTCGGATCTCATCTCGACAATGAACAGTTCTCGATTGTTGGTTGCCGAGATGAGATCCGAGCCGTCGGATGCATAATCCGACGGCTCAGAGCTGCGCAATACAGTACTATGCACCTCACTACACAGCACTAACCCGAAGTCCTTCAGATGGAATCTATATACTCAATCCATCTCAAAAACTACAATTGAAATTTATCGCAAACAAGCACCATGGAACTACTATTGACCATGGAACTACTATTGACCGGGAAGTGTTTGATTCAAACAGTTTTTTATAAAGGTTGACAGGAACTGTTTTATGGACCTTATATTCGAATCAAGCACTTTCCGATTATATTTTGAGCTAATTCTAACGAGTACCCTTTAATTCCAGGCAAACCAAAGTCCTCCTTGCAAATAACTTGCTGCAATTTTGCAAACCCATGTGCAAGGCCAAATCATTTAAATGGATTTAAAAATAGAGTACATCACCAAAATATCCAAAGTAACGCATATTTAAACATAACAAGTTCGAAGAACAGCATATTAACAACACAGAAGCTACCGGCAGGATTAGTAGAGCATCAATATTCATTACCAACAATTACAACATAATGCCAAAAGTACCACTCTCTCTTATTCGAAGAGGACGAGCTTCATCCACACGTATCACTCTCATTCATTTCATAGGGATCATCTGCCCGCATAGGACTTCACAAATCCTCCTCCATTTCTTTCTCGAGCCGTGATGTTTCCCTTCCAATTTCTTGGTCGACAATTTCATTGCGCTCATCGATCAAATCCAAGTGAGGATAACGCTACAGAGTTCTATTAATCGGCATCCACATTTCAGAATCTTTTTCATACAACGTATGAAATCAACTACTTGTTCCCGATAGCTATTAACTGAAGCACCCTACTTCTCCCTATTGAGCCCACAACTGATAGCCGAACACTCGTCATGAACAAGGCTTCCCTTTCCCTTTCCTTCATAGTGAGGCCATGAATTTGCCTTCTTTATACCCAAACACAAGCGAAAGACCAATCAAAATTACAAGGAGCAATTAACAACCAGAATGAACACTGAAGATTGTTCAAAAAATATGCACACTATGCAATGTCATCTAAATCTGAATCTAGGAAAATGAACATGGAGGTGTAAGTTGACCAGTTTCTTGTTTGCTTTCACTGTTTTTACGATCAGGAATCCAAAGTTTCCCAAGCAAAAGGTGTTGGCTCTAACTGCTTGCTGTTCATAAGCATTGCATCAGACATAAAAGCAACATTGCAGCCGAAATCAGTCCTCCAAATGCAGGGGAAGGGGATTTTTTCAATTTAGCAAGGCTGTTTAAAGTGACTATGATTATTGTTACTACCCACAGCGTGCATAGCAAAACAGAGAAGGAGGCAAGCACTGGTAGAACTGTTAAGTCCTGTTTTCTGATTTCTGAAACAGGCAGGAAAACAGAGACCAATGACTGATGCACCACCAAGAAAACATAAACCACCGAAAAGGCACAAAGGCTTAGGTATGTTATCCCCAAACAAAGAGATAGAGAAACCCTTCATGCAAGTAAAACAGCATGCATCTTCAAGCACAGGGTAAGCAGGCAAACACCCAAAATCATGCCAGCCCGCCCACCCCACAAAAGCGCACCAATACCAGACAACGCACTCGGAACACAACACAATTTGAGAACTAGGAACTAATTAAACAACTTACTTCACAAGGCGGGGAATCATAAGAAGAGGGAGGGAGATTCAGAGCAAGTTTGCGATCCAAATCCTGAGATCACAAACAGAAGCAGAAAATTTTTGAGAGATTTGTACCTGTGTAATGCAAGACTTGATGTTGAAGCAGAGGGAGGAAGATTTAGAGCGAGGGCCGAAAGATTGCGAGAGAGATTTGTATCTGTGTAATGCAAGATTTGATGCTGATTCTGATTCTGATTCTTGGGGAGGCAAATTTTCTAAGGACTCTAATGCACTATGGGGCAGCCTAAGAGTAGGGCAGGGAAGAGGAAGCCAATGTGCAATGCCATGGGTTTACCCCAAAAGCCCCTCCAAACCACAACAGAACGCAGACACATTCATAGGACACAAACAGAAAATCTGAAAAGTTTGATAAGGGCGATACAGTAATCCGGATATACAACAAAATTACTTAATCAACCCTCAACCATCCACTGAAGACAAACCACCAAAGGCTAAAGGCAGAGGGGCATTTTGTCGGTGGAACATGCACAAAATGGTTCTTCATCGCTTACATGCACAAAATGGCCCAATGCACCTTTAAGACAAGGGTGTGGAAACTGATGCACTTCTGCACAATAATTGGTACATGATAGTTACATCTAATTTCTAATAGGATGTGTTTACAATTGTGATTCACTTCTCTATAGCAGTTATTTGTCAACCTCATCTTTTAAATTCTCTATTGTAATTTTGTAGGACAAGGAAGGGAGTTTCTAGTTGATGCAATTTGGAAACACTTATGTTGTTATGTTACTAGTTACAACGCTGCTGCCCTGATACATCTGCAAGAAAAATGAGGAGGTTGTAAAGAAGTATGACGAAGATGTATCACAAAGTATGAGGTGGTTAGCAAAAGTTCCCTGAAAAAATTGGGAAGTAAGGTGTGAAAAGTGGCCCATGACTTATTTTGGCATTTTCTTCTTCACCTTAATAACAGCTCAGCTGGCTGTCATGGAGAAGCATTCCCATGACAGACGTCTGTAAGGAGTGGGGCATTCCAGAGATGGTGTTCTGGGCTTCTTAGGCTGCTATGGTTTCAACCTGGTGATTAGAGTCCTGTGTATTGCTTTGTGTTCATTCACTCTGTATTGTATTGTTTCTCTGTTTTTGTAATTGTTAGTTTTCTCTCAAGGCCATCTGTTTGAGGTTTTGGGGCGCAGTCGCTTAATAAAATTATACAGTTCCAAAGGGAAAAAAAAAAAAAAGCTGGCTGTCATTAGCATGACCCAACATCACAACAGCAACGGATGAGCAATGCATCATTACCTCTTCATGCCTGGGAATCCAATTACTTGCACGGAAATCAATAACATCACAAACCATGGACCTTAGTTGTGGAGCCAGCTGGGGATTTGTTGACAGTTCTTTCAATCGCCTAAAGTAGATGTCATTGAAATGCCGCGACGTAGGGGTCTCATCAAGTTTTTTACCGATAGTGTTGAAGAATTGACATACGGCCTCTACATTTTCCTCCTCAGGACAGGTCTTAGTATCATGCCCCAAAAGCTTCTGTATCACATGACAAACAAGGATAAGACAATTTTTCTATAAGGGGGAAAAGCAAATCTGAAACGAATTCCAATAGGGCGCAAAAACACAAAAAGGACTAAAGAGGGAGCTCAAGACAGAACCTGGATTATTTCATGAACAATCCTATCTGTCAACATCTTTCGCTTCCAAAGCTCCCCAATTAGACAGATATTTCCAAGAGTGCGAATCTTAATCATTCTATCGTTATTTCTACGTTCCAACTCTTGCTCAGAAGCAGTCATCTGTGTTAATTCTTCTCTAATTTTATCAGTGCCTTCAAATGCCTCTTGGCAATTATTCAAAAGGACTCTCTTAAACGTGATTTTCCAACCAGGTTCATCAGATGGGAAAGATGGGAGCCTTTCATGAAGATGCGAACACAGCTGGGCATACAAGGGACAAACCGTTGGATCCAGTACGGCCTTATCATAAATCAAGGAGGTAACCTCCTGCATTGCAACGAGAATACTCAGTAGACTTCACAATTACACCGAAAACAAAACTACAAGGGGAAAAAGGAGAAACCAGCAGAATATCAGCAGTTGTGATCCCAGAATCAATTAGCTGACCCGTGAGAAGATCAAAATTCTCTGCTGTCAGCTCATTCAGAATCCTACACAGCAAAACCATAGACTTCATTCAGTATGCATGATAGTATGAATCACATTTCATTCTTGTTGACATAATACTATTTTCCAAAGTGCCAAATTTTGAAACAACGATATTAATCAACCCTCAAGCTGCCAGCTCCAGTCAACTTAAATTATTTTATATGTAGGTTTCCAAATTCAGTGAACTTCATCAATCGGTTACTGGCCCAGAAGAACACACGAATATGCCTGAGTAACCAAGTTCAATTTTTTTAACTGTGTCGAAACCCTACTACATGCTTCCAAACACTCTGTCTCCCAACAACTACGAACGGGTACAAGAATGTTTCATAAGTATAAAACTAAGTGAACCTTAACCAAATAGCAGTAGTATGACTAAGGTGTCAAAATGGACACGTCATTTGGAAGCATCATTGTAATCTTGCAATCCGTATGTTATGATTCATCTAAAACCAACATAAGTAACCACTATAAACCATTCTGATACCCTAATTTTTGAAAACCTACTCAAAGATAACAAACCAGAAGAATGGTTCATTTTTGGTTTTGGGAGCATTTTTGTGGAAATCACACAATATAATCTGCAGAGTAAGTACCCTTCCACTGTCTTCAAGACATGCTCCTTCTCAGACAGAGTCCCCTCTCGAGTTGACCATGGCGCCTCAGCCTTGATTAGAGCAGCAGCAGCACCGACCTGTTTCATTCACAGGACATCTTCTATATTCATTCCAAACAAGTATTTATCAACAGAAAAAAAAAGAAAAAAGAAAAAAGGATCATAAACATCAAAAGCCAAGGTTACTTAGATTCAGATGTGGATGCAGCACATAGTTTGTATCTATACCTCAGCACATGTGTTGAATAAGTAACAATCTTTAAGAAACTGTGTAGCAATAGGGTAAAGGGATAATTTTTCCCACCCTCTCCACATGTAATAGACTCACATAGTGGGTCTCATCCCCGTGTCATTTTTAAAGTCATCACATTTTCAACCCACGTCCCTCAGAAGCCATTTACAATAAGGTTCATTTTGTTCCAAGAGAGCAGGATACTACTTTTCATACTAAACCCCGCAAGAACACAATACAAACTACAAAGTGCAGGGACAACAAAAGAACTAAATAAGAGTTGTTCCAAAGATATGCATGGCGTGTAGAAATCAATCAAATTATCCCAACAAAGATTAATTACCCCTTGGTTAAAAGATATTTGTGCCCTTGCAAACTGCGAGTTGAGTTGGTCTTGGCGATTAAGCAGGCAACCCGATTCTCTTTTCGCTTGAATTGTTTCCCAGGATCGCTCCTCTCCAGATGTAGGAAACGGAGCAGACCGACTACGCCAATCACGGTTGTCTGGCTCAGAATAACGCATCTGAAATGGATTTTGCTGCTGCAGGAATGAAAATTATGTCACAAAAAGTGCGCTAGCAAAATCAAAATTAGTGAAACAAATAACCCTGTGCAAATTACACGTCAGCACTCAATAATGGCAATAAAACTTTCACTGCATCAAATTAACCACCGAGGAGCTCTTGATGCAAGAAAAGAGTAGGGCATTAAACTAAAAAGAAAGGAGGTAAATGCTACGGGGAATAAATGCCAACATTGAAATGTTATTTATCTTACCTTTATTTCAATTGCCATACTATATACGGCATGCGTTTTCTCGGTTCCATTGGTCACATAATGATATCAGCGTACTAGAAAGGTCTACATTGGTCACATAATGATATCAACGTACTAGAAAGGTCTTCTCCATTTAGTGAGCTTGCTCAAGGGCGTGCTCTTCCGGTTGATTATGCCGTTAAAGCAACCATTACATATTACCTAGATGATGGTATATATCCACAGGGAAGCATTCTCTTAAATTGCACTAGCTTGGGTAAAACTATACAACTCAAATTCTATCACAATGATCCTTGTAGAAAACAACAGCAACTTCAATCAACACTATCGTTGCTGTACTATGTCTAAGGACCGCAATTTTTGCATGCATTTTAATTCGCGTATTTCGATTTCTGAGGATTAACAATAGTAATCATATTTCAAATCTTGTCAACTGTCACTTATAACTCCAGAGAGATGATCACTTTTCAGTTATCACTTATAAGAACCAAATTTTTTTATGCTGTGGACTGAAGAATTTAATTTCTATAGTGAAGTAGAGACGGCTTCATTTTTTGTGATACACAGTTCACTTTATCCAGAAACATGGATTGGCACCATCAAGGAATGATTACCTTCTCGAAAACTCAAATAGCTAGGTATTAGTGTTATCGTACTCTTCCCATTTTATCAGATTACGACATTTCCCTGGTTTTTGTGATCAAAGTGGCAAGAGCAAACATGGAAACAAGGAAACATAGAAACATTGAAAGTAATGCTTAATATTTCTTCTAAGGCAATCCTCGTGGAAAATATTTATACACAATTCTAAATAGAAATACCAAGATTTATGTAAACACGGAATCATTGACAAGAAATGCCAAAATGGGAAATTAAAGGAAGCATACCTTCCATCTAGTATTAGGATACCTCTGTGAATCAGTTATGCGTAACGCGTCAAGTTCGTTAAGCTCAACTAAGGCACCTGCAACAGCTTGAGCCAAGTCCTTGTCATCATTAGCATCATAAAAGCAACCCCGAGCCTTGGCATCGACGACAAGTTCCTTCCAAACAGAGCCGCTGTTAATCAAAGTAGCACCATTGCCCAATATCCAGAGACAATGCCTACGCCATGAAAGCACAAATGCAAATTACAACACACGATTCAACTGACTTTTGAATAACAAAAACGTGAGCTGATCTGCTTTGATCAAGGAAACAACCCTTGGGGCGGAGCCAAGATTTCTAGACAGTGTGGTCAAATACCTAGAGTCACTTTTGGCAACGGTAGGAAAGGTTCATTATATTAATGCGGTCTTGAGATTTTTTTTTTTTTTTTTGTATATGTGGGGGCAAATGTGGGAGATTATCAAGAAAATTTGACCTATTATATGTTATTTTCCTAACTCAGTTGGGTCACTTGACTCCACATTGCAATTGCAACCCATGGTAAAGCTAGTTATCACAATGTTCATTTATGCAAGGAGAATGACATCTGTTCAGCTAAACAGAAAAGTACCTTGCGCGAGTAAGAGCCACATTTGCTCTTCGACGATTGGAAAGAAATCCAACAGATCCTTGCCCATTACATCGCACGGTAGAGATAATTATGAGATCCTCTTCACCACCCTGAAACCAATCAACATATCGGACGTCTATCGAGAAGTCAGGGTATGAATCTGTATTGTATGTTTCCCCTAGTTTTTTCCGTAGAGCAAGTACTTGAGCTTGATATGGCGATAAGCACCCAACCCTGAGCTTCTCTTTTGCTGCCACACATTCTGTAGCAAGGTAAATGCATTCTTATTTACCACAATTTAGGCAGCAAAAAACACTAGCAATTTAGAATACTAATCCTAAATCTTACCACATTCTTCATTGAAAACAGAAAAGTACCTTTATAGAGGCTTGCAACAATCTCGGAAACCACAGCCACCTCCACCATGTTTTTAATGCTATGCCTATCATCAAACTCCTCCTTTCCCTGGCTTACGTTAATGAAAGAATAGGACCCATACATACTTCCTCGAAGAAGACGCCTCTCGTAGGCTTGTTCTTTGACATTCGGACCATCCAAAATCCTACTTTCGTAGAATTCCCTATTTGGAAACATGCTTATTGATGGATGCATTCTGTACTGGACATTAAGAAGATGATTCTTGTGTCCTAATATCACCAGCCTCTCGAATAAGCTTCTTTCAAATTCCGTCGGCTGGCATTTCTATTAGTAACAGATTCACAAAGTCAACAAGAAGAAATGTATTTTACTTCAAATAAAAAAACTAGGCTCCATTTACATAGACGTAGATTTCAAACAAAAGGGTTTGGTTTAAGATTTAGTTTCAATGAATAAGAGGTGTAGCCCTGACTGATTTATTGGGCTTGGCCCTTTAGGTGTGGGCTTGTCCCATTGGGTGTTTCCTTAGTTAGCTTCATGCAAATCTCGGGATTGGGTCTCGGATAGACGCAAGATTGTACTTAGCTTAGCTTAGGATATGATGCCATCATTTTCGTTTTCCTTTTAGTCTTTGTACCAACTTCAAAGATTAATAAAATTTCTTTTGCCTTTCAAAAAAAAAAATTTTGCAATCCAATCATGCAAATGGTAAATAGAAAGAAAAATGAAAACAACAGACCTTGTAATGAACATTTGCAGGTAGTTGCCGTTCATCCCCAATGAGTATAGCATGACGGAGACCAGAGAGCTGCAAAGGAATAGTGGATTCACATTCTTTGAGCTGAGCAGCATCGTCAATAACCAACAGTTCCAGTGGTCCCATCCCTTCTGTATGCAATGTAGCCGAGCTTGAAGCAGTGCAAAATATCAAGCACGCGTTTTGCAAGCAAAAACTTCGAATTTCATGGTGTTCAGTGAAATTTGGAAGATTTAATGTTTTAGAAAGGAATCTAAGTACTTGAACACACTCTCTATTGGAAGACATCGTGTTCCCAAACTCGTCAACTCTATTCGAGACTTCTTTCAAACCCTCATTTGCAATAGCATGGTTACACATTGACATAGCTCCAATGGATTTCAGCAAATCAAGAACTTTCATCATCTTCTTTACCGCTTCCAATGGAATGAAAGAAGTTGGCATATGTGTGTACAATTTTTTGATACAAAAGATGAGCTTTTTTGAGATAAGTTTAAATCTCTTGATGAAAAACTCCTCAAATGTCAATGGACCTTCATCCTTCTCCGGCTTTTCTCCTTTTTCTTTGTTACTTTGAGTCGAGTTTTCCTTCTCCTCTCTTTTACTATCAAACTTCAATTTCTCTTCTCCCTTTGAAGGCTCCTCTTCCTCCTCCTTCTTCTTATCCCCATCATTTAAGTCTTGACCGATATCTTCCTCTTCATCTTCATTGCCATTTACTACCTGATTTTCAAAACTTGACTCCTCCTCCTCCTCCTCCTCTTCTCCCTTATTATCGTCCTCATTCTTTTTTCTTTTTTGTGCCAAATACAAACGGTACATCTCTTCAGGGTCTTCGAGTAAACATAGCATCGACTGCACATTATGTTTCCACCCAGACAATGGAGAAAGACAATGGGAAAGAGCATAAACCCGGCAATCAAGAAGTACATCCAAAATGTCTTCACGATCATTAATCTTCATTCTGGAATCAAAATATGTACGCAATGTGCCTTCATGATTATCAATCTGCATTCTTTCTCCAATGCCAAATAAAACTATATCTCCCAACCCGTAAGTATCATACTCAATTGCACAACTCACCAAACTCATAAGTCGTGAAGCAACACCAAAAACTGCAATATTGGTTGGGGCACATGTCAGTGTTCTGCATTTTATCCTCAACAGAACAAATAGTAATGAAGCCACTGTCTTTGTTTTCCCAGTTCCGGGAGGGCCCCATATTAGTTTGACAGTATTTTGGTGATGACATCGTCCTATAGCAACACAACTTAACACAGCATCCTGTTGGGAGTCGTTCAACTTAAAGGTACTGGTGGCATTCCGCACTTCAGATTTGACATCTTGGTTACTCTCTTCGAACGAGCAACTGGTACAATTTTCCACAATCTGTAAAGGATTACAGCAAGTGAAAATCACCCATGTAAGTACATTTATGCATGCAAACCGAATGAAACAGTAAGATGAGTGATGATGTGTGAAATATAAAATCTAGTACTTATATGCTTTCCTCTCCTATCTTCTCCATCACTTAAATTCTCCGGAATTACTTTCCCTATGTGATGAATGCACAAGTGACAATAAAACAATGAAAAACAACTGAATTGCGATACTTACAGTGGAATCCGGTTGCAACACTCTCTTAATGATGTTCATGTTCCCCCCTTCCAGCTCTGACATCAATGCTGTCCATATTCGTACCTCAGTTATAATGTTTCCAAGGTAAACAACAAAAAGACTTCGCTTGTTCTTATCCTCTTGTCGATCTCCATATTCACCCGACACGATGGGCTTGGATGCCAGTATTTCAATTTTTTCAGAACCATAATCCCCCACCCTTTGAACCACAGCAATAAGATAAGGACTTTTAGGCCTGTCAAGATCACGAATACATTTCGGTCCGACATCTGTCAAGGCGATAAGATCTCCAAAATTGGGCTCGTACATTCCTTGAAAACTTGAAGCGTCACTGCTTCTATTCATTGAAATGTTGTAGTACAAGTCCATGGGAGGTTTAAAGTCTTTGGATATGTTAACAGTCCATATTTCTCGCGCACGGGCATGATGCACGGCCTTTATGCTTTCTGACAAACCAGAGTGTGTCTCTTCAATGAGGGGGTAGATAAATGAGTCCATATACTCCGTGGTTGATGAAAAGGTCTCTGGAATTGGCTTAACCTGGCAAAAGTTCACAATTGTGAAGATTGAAGTACTTCAAAATATAGTCAAACAAAAAAAGTACTAATATTCACTAAAGATGAAAAAAGAACTAGTCAACAAATTTAACAAGCTTTTTTCTTTGCACAAATCTTTTTTCTTTGTATAACTATCACTATCGATCTTCGGTCAAGTTAATACCACGTATATCATACATACAAACTCTGAAAAAGAACAATTTCAATCATTGTTGAGGCCAAGTAAGAGCTCTCACAAAGCCCAAACTGGACTGAACATTAAGGAAGCTTGATCCTCACTTTGGGCGTACCTCGATGATTTGAACCCTTCTGCCTAAGGAGTCCCCGGAGTTGGTCAATCACACGCTAAGTAGTCTAAGTCACGTAATGTGCGTGCACATGTGGGGCCCGAAGGTGAATGTGAAATCATCTCTCAAAAAACTAAGGTGGGCCCTGCATGGTCAAAACCCATTGTCTATGAAAAATCAATCGGTGCCCTAAAGCACCACCACTTAGCCGCTTAGACCTGCTTTCCACCACATTGATTTGGAGTATAAGACAAGTGTGTAGATCTCATCCACAACCCATCCAATATGTGGTGAAAATGGGAGCTTAGAGCACGAGAGACACTGAATAGTCTCCTAGACCCTGTTCATTTTGGGTTTTGGTGGAAATTTTTGAGAGTAATGAGTGAAGAGAGATACATAGAGAAAATTTATTAGAGATTATGTGCAGGAGTTTTAAATACCTAAAAAGAACAAGCCCTTATTGTCTAGGTCCTTACCTCCGGAAAATTATTCCATGCCGAGCTCTCCAAAATCATGGTCGTGACTATACAAAAGTGTGAGTTCCTCAAAAAAAAAAAAAATGTGTAGATCCCACACCAATTTGTGGTAGGAAATGCCTTGAGCATGGAATATTTCTCTCCCTTCCCATTTATGATGTACGAAGAAAATGATTTTTCTCTGTCTCATTTGAAGGGCATTTTCATATCCACCTTCAATGATCCCCTAGAATTTTAGATCTAATTGAGCCATCAATATGGCAAAAATTCGGACATTGTTATTCGTTCGATCGAACAACAACGAATGATTCATATTATAGGCTTAAAAAGGTCGAGCTTTCTTTTGGTTGACAATTCTATTGACAATCTACACATTAGTATATGGTTTTACACGAGATAATGGAAATCGGTCAGGTAACTATCTTCTTTACAAAAAGTATTCACCTTGAATTATTTTTTTTTGGTCACACTGGACTCCTTTTTCATTTATATCAAGATAAATCATACAAATATTGTGATGATTGATATCCAACAACAACAACAACATAACATAACCCATCTAGTCCCCAATCATTGGGGGTATGAGCGGGGATGATTGGAGACAGACCTAACCTTTGGCAATATAAGCACAAAGTGGCTGCTCTCAGAATACCACTGAAACAGTGGCCCCCCTAAACCTCCAAGAACCGAGGAGCTACATGGACATTTTGTTACAGAACCATGCCCCCAAATCAAAGCCAAATGGCATCAGAGAGGGCAGGCCTAGAAATAGGCAAGACTAGAGACGAGAGAGGAATCAACTAACTTCATATACAACCCATGTATATACGGAAAGTACAAACATTATCAACCACATTTGTCGAAAGAATCAGGAAAATGATGGGTAATAAGTATATAAAAGTGTGTGAAATGTTAGAATTGTGTTGACTTTTTCGGACTTGAATCCTGTCCATTTGCTTCGGACTAGTTCAGTCCATTTGGGTGTATCTTAGCCGTCCAAAACATTTTTTGGATGACTTAGATTTGAAGAGAGTGCTTTTGATTTATTTTGGACAGCTCGGACGCACCAAATGAACAGAACTGATCAGAAGCAAATATATGGACGGGATCCGGCCCCCCATTTTCCCCATTTTTAGCTTATTGAACTGAAGAAGCAGAGCAAATAATTTAGCATAGAACAAGGCGAAACGAAGAAGGAAGGAGAATAGTACAGAATATATTTGTTATACAAACCTTGTTCTTGTAAAGATCCTTGTGGAGCACATCAGCAAGAGACCAAGAGAAGATCAATTCAACTAAGCCTTTACCCTTCTTTAGTTCATCACTTGTCGATCCCATACTTACTTAATAAAACCCAAAGCAAATTATGAAACCCACTTCGTTCTTCTTCACTTTCGATCAACTCGATCATGAGATGTTCACAATAACCTGAAATGAAAACACACACTGTCACAGAAACGCGTTTGTGCTTTATTTGTCCGCGAAAGTCCTACTGTTATCTTGTAATAAATGTGTTCGCTTACCAGCCAACACAGAGAGGAAGAAGGAATTTCCAACGTACGGAAGAGAGAGAGAGAGAGAGAGAGAGAGAGAGAGTTGGGTTGTTCCCAATACCATGATTTCAATGCGCTTAAGACCTCAGAAAAGGAAAATGCCGTACAAAGTTTCACCAGCAACAAAAGGAGGAGGAAAAACTACGGGAATTCTAACGAGAAAAGAATGATATGTGGAGCCCTGGGCAGCACCGGCTACCAACAAAAAAGCTTCTTAGAGAGAGAGAGTGAGAGAGAGTGAAAGTGCTTTTGCAAAAACACTTCGGACACAGTCTACTTTAACGCAGACATTGTGCAGATTTTTTTTTTTGTTGGCCCACTATGAGCTTTTACAAAATGATCCGAGCTGTTAATTAATTTTAAAATATGTTTTTAAGGGATTTCATAAAAAATCAACTCAATCGCATAATTTGAAGCGCTTGAATCAATCTTGCAACTTTTCATTCAGAATTCTAATCCGAATTTCTGAATAAAAAGTTGTAAAATTGGTTCAAGCACTTAATTTTTAACGAGGTCCCTCTAAAAAATATTTTAAAATTAATGAACGACTCGGATCATTTTGTGGGAGCACATAATGGACCCCACAAAAAATCTGTGCAATGCCTGTGTAAAAATAGTCTGTGTGGATAGAACGGTTCAAGCTTTTATGTAGGAAAGAATCGTATAGACTCGCAGAAATTGGTGACGAGAAGTGAACTTGGAAGGAATTCAAGGTCATGGACGTGAATGATGAGGAGAGAGAAACAGAGTTTCTTCGTTTTTAAGTTTACACGGAAAAAGCTATTCTTGAAATATCACAGGGCATTATTATGCGGTATTTCACTAATTAAAAATCGTCATCACCAATGTGAGTCACTCTTTGTTTTTCAACCGGCAACCATTCAAAAAAGTGAATCATATTTATATGGTATGATTTATCGCCTCGTAAATGATTAAGAAGAGTATCACTATCACGTAGCTAGCGGGACTCTTAAACGAAACGGGTTTTGATTTTCCAAGGGAGTAAGTTACCCATGGCCGGCCGGGCATAGTGTGTGGATGCGCAGTACAATTGAAGACAGGGAATCAAAGAAATTTCTTTGCTTCCACACACAGTACGATTGAAGACAGGGAATCAAAGAAATTTCTTTGCTCACGTCAAGGTTCATGCGTCACCCCTTAAAGAGTTAAGCAGCGTGTTTTTTTTCTAAGCGGTCAATGCCGCGTATTATTATACTATATGAAACCTCGAATGCAACACAAATTTCATCACAAGATAAATGAGTGAACCAAAGATACCAAAACCTACATGCAGGCTGACCAGATCGTTCCGTGTCAATAAATTTATAAAAATTTGGAGTTAATTACTTCTAGTGGTCAAAATCGAATGTCAATCCACAAGGACAGTGAGGCTGAGTTACTATAATTCCAATCAATTTTCAGATTAATTCTAGTAAAGGAAATTTGGTTGTTTGAATTTGAAGAATTTATTAAACTAAGAAACAATTAAATTAAAGGTTTGTAACTCATAGAGAGAAAATCTGGGGTTCGAATCCACTTTAACCACGTAACTCCAACATGCATAGGCGAGATTAATTATCCAAATCAGAAGGGATTATTGTGAGGACTTGCATACCCTAGCAATAATCATCAAGAAAACTATTGAGTTGTTAAAAGGCATAAATTATCCCATAGCACGGACCGTCTCAAAAGAACGGTCTAGCTGTTTAACGGCACGACCCATCTTACGAACATAATCTATTTTAGAACTCCAACTACAATCGATGAAAACCATTGTGTAACTAGTATTTGAAAGCATGCATATATATACTCAATAAATTAAAACCATTAAAATCATTTCATTCAATTGAAATGGAAAGGGTTCATATTTATACAATCGATCCGAATAATAACCTTAAAACCCATACATAAATAGAGTTACTTGGTGCAAAGTTTCATCTTCCCCTAAACAAAGGGTTAGATGTGATTGAGATTGAAGAAGACATGGAAGACATGAAGTGTTTCCTTGAACTCCTCTTGCCACTCTCTCTAATGTTTGCTCCAAAAGAACGTAGCCTAAAGAATGAACTAAGGGATTGCTTTTATAGTTTGGCCCAAAAAATAAGACTTAAAAACGCAACATAGATTTTCCGTCTGCTGCCCGCTAATCCGGACCAGCAACTCCTTTGGTCCAAACCAGAAAAACAGATTGTCCAAATCGTGATCCAGCCTTGGTCATCCAGACCAGCATAGCCTTGGTCCAGACCAAATTTCCAGCCCTACCTTTTCGCTCCTCTTCTCACCGTGGAACCCTCCAGAACATCCTTAACTCACGATCATTACTCCAAACCCTTTCCAAATGCTCCGTAAACCCTGAAACACTACAAACCAATTAAATCTCGTTAAATAACACTAGATAGGACCGACAAAGCCTAAGTTAATGGAAATAAACAAGTGCTTTTCAACACCTATCACAGGCACCTATTGCAAAGCAGGCAAACGAGAACAACAGACATAGAACCAATTGCAGAAACAAACGTGAGAGCGAGAGCATGAGGATGTCTTTCAAAAATATTTATAACTACCTGTTAGATTCTTAGACGGCTTCAAGGCAACTTCATTCCATAATTAGGGGTTCCAGTGAACCCACTATGTTCAAAATATATACTAGAATTTTGTATTCGTTTATGTGAAGCCCTGGGCAGCATCGGCCACCAACAAAAAAAGGTTATGAGAGAGAGAGAGAGTCTGTTTTTTTTTTAAGAAAAAGAATCGTATAGACCCGCAGAAATTGACATACGAGAAGTGGAAACTTAGAAGGTCGAAGGTCATGGACACATGAATGATTAGGAGAGAGAAACAGAGTTTCTTCGTTTTCAAGTGTACAGGAAAAAGGTATTCCCTGAATGCCACGTGGCATTATCATCATGTGGTATTTTTTACAAATAAAAAATCGTCATCACCAATATATGTAAGTCACTCATTATCTTTCAACCGTCAACTATCCAAAAAATGAATGATATTTGTACAGTATGATTTGTCGCTTCGTAAATAATTAAGAAGAAAGTATCACTATCAAGTAGCTAGGCAACAAGAAGTAGTGATAGTAGCGAATGCTGAATAATTAGTCGGTGATAAAAAAAAAAATTAAGTAAAAGCAGGGAGGGGTCAAGTGCAAGTGAGAAGGAAATTAATGGGATAGACATGAAAAAGTGAAAAAGGCGATGAGACGACTGACGACCCAAACGAAGCGGTTTCGGTTTTCCAAGGGAGTAAGTTACCCAGCCGGGCGTAGTGCGTGTGGATGCACAATATTTGTTTTAAAAAGTGCTTATATTAGTACAACTAAATTAGGTATATTTAGTAACTTCTTGACAACAAATCAAATTTTGATTTTTGGATAAACAAAATTAATACTAATTTTTTTTTGTCAATAATCAAAATTTAGTGAACCACACATCTTAACTTCCAATCAAGTACATTCATCAGTATACAAAAAACATCTCTACTTCATTCTCTCTCTCTCTCTCTCTCTCTCTCTCTCTCAACCATATTGTCAAAAAATTATTTTAAAAACATTTTTTAAAAAAAGAATAGTTTTTATACAAAACTGTTTTTTTCGAAAAAAAAAAATTCAAAAACTGTTTTCTTTTTTTGAAATTTTTTTTTCAAAAAATTGTTTTGGAAAATTTATTTCGTATTT
Organism: Rhododendron mucronatum var. ripense; assembly: GCA_019656295.1. NCBI lineage: Eukaryota > Viridiplantae > Streptophyta > Magnoliopsida > Ericales > Ericaceae > Rhododendron > Rhododendron mucronatum. Next base: position 462,415 of record BPLT01000195.1, on the reverse strand, counting down.
CTAACAAACAATTTTTATTAGTTTGAAAATTATTTAAAAAAGCTTTCTATATTAATAGTTTTTGGTGATATGGCAAGTTTTGGTTATCCAATTTTAATTACACTATTGTAGATCTCTACATTACTCTAACACTACCAACACCTTAAATGAATAATTAAAAAAAACTTTTGACTATCCAATCTTAATTAGTCCACTGTGGATGCTCTAACAAAAATTTTCCGTATATGTTTCACGAAACTAAAATAATAATAATCCAAAAGATTTGGTTTCGACAACACTCTAAAACTAGTTTCTCCGACGTCAAATTTTAGGCAAGTAGTACTATTTAACTTCTAGAATTCCTGGAACTGCAAAGTCTTTGCTCATGCATGTCAAGGTTCATGCGTCACCCCTTAAGAGTTAAGCCACGTAACGTGCGTGTTTTTCTCATATCAAAAGTCCGAAGGCATTACAGATTTCATTATAAGATACAGGAGTAAATCCAAAACGACCAAAACCTAGACGCAAACATGCACCTATTCAAAGTAGGCTAACGAGAACGTTAGACATAGAACCAGCAGCAGAAACATTTGTGAGAGCGAGAACGTGATGATGTCTTTCAAACACATTTATAGCTGCCTGTTAGATTTTTTGGACGGCTTCAAGGCAACTTCACCATATGATTAGGAGTTCCAACGAACCCACTAGGTTCAAAATATCTACTAGAATTTTGTATTTGTTTATGTACTGGAGTATTTGATTTTCCGTTAATTACTGTTGTCGGTTCTGGGAACTGAATCTTAAACAACCAAAGTGAACGAAAATTCACTATAAAAAAGAAAAGAAAAGAATAGCTGGCCAACAACTTAAAATGCAAGGAATGAAAATGTAACGCGTAAACTTCCAGCTTTTTGGGCTTTAATTATCTTGGATATTCCTAAAATATTTTGGTAAAAGTCATAATTTTTTACTATTTTGATCCTCTCGTTGAGACGAACCAATAATCTATGAAAGTTTGACGCAAAATTAACAAAATCGAAAAAAATTAGAATAAGAACAAAAAAAAAAAAACCCCGAAAAAACTACTCTATTTGAAACAAGGCCTAAAACTAGTTTCTCCGAAATCAAATTTTAGGCTGGCTTTTAACTTCTAGAATTCCTGGAACTCCAAAATCTATTGGTAAAAAAGTTTGGACAAACATTTCTGAACGATTTTTTAAAATTAAAATCTCAAAGTCTACTATTGAAATTTTTTGCAAATACCTACTTAGCAATTATTCAATGGTCTTAAGACGCTACCCTTCTCCAGCGAATTGAGGGATGGTGGTGTGCAATGGTGTGCGCAGTATGGTGCTTTGCACCTCACTACACAACACCAACCCGAAGTTCTTCCGCACTAGACATTCAGATGGAATCTATATACTCAATCCATCTCAACTACTATTGAAATTTATTGCAAAACACGCACCATGAAACTACTATTGAGCGGGAAGTGTTTGATCCAAACAAGTTTTTATAAAGCTTGACAAGAACTATTTTATGGACCTCATATTCGGATCAAGCACTTCCCGATTATATTTTGAAATGATTTCTAACGAGTACCCTTTGATTCCAGGCAAACCAAAGTACTCCTAACAAATAACTTGCTGCAATTTTGCAAACCCATGTGCAAGGCCAAATCATTTAAATGGATTTAAAAATAGAGTACATCACCAAAATATCCAAAGTAACTGCATATTTAAACATAAAAAGTTCAAAGAACAGCATATTAACAGCACAGAGGCTACAGGCAGGATTAGTAGAGCATCAATATACATTACCAACAATTACAACATAATGCCAAAAGTACCACTCTCTCTTATTCAAAGAGGACGAGCTTCATCCACACGTATCACTCTCTTTCATTTCACGGGGATCATCTGCCCGCATAGGACTTCACAAATCCTCCTCCATTTCTTTCTCGATCCGTGATGTTTCCCTTCCAATTTCTTGGTCGACAATTTCATTGCACTCATTGATCAAATCCAGGTGAGGATAACGCTGCAGAGTTTTTTTTAATCGGCAGCCACATTTCAGAATCTTTTTTTCATACAACGTATGAAATCAACTACTTGTTCCCGATAGCTATTAACTGAAGCACACGACTTCTCCCTACTGAGCCCACGACTGATAGCCGAACACTCGTCAAGAACAAGGCTTCCCTTTCCCTTTCCTTCATAGCGAGGCCATGAATTTGCCTTCTGTACACCCAAACACAAGCAAAAGACCAGTCAAAATTACAAGGAGCAATTAACAACCAGAATGAACACTGAAGATTCTTCAAAAAAAACATGCACACTATGCAATGTCATCTAAATCTGAATCTAGGAAAATGAACATGGAGGTGTAAGTTGACCAGTTTCTTGTTTGTTTTCACTGTTTTTACGATCAGGAATCCAAAGTTTCCCAAGCAAAAGGTGTTGGCTCTAATTGCTTGCTGTTCATAAGCATTGCATCAGACATAAACGCGACATCGCCTGCTGAAATCAGTCCTCCAAATGGAGGGGAAGGGGATTTTTTTCAATTTAGCAAGGCTGTTTAAAGTGATTATGATTATTATTACTACCCACAGCGTACATAGCAAAACAGAGAAGGAGGCAAGCACTGGTAGAACTGGTAAGTCCGGTTTTCTGAAACAGACGGGAAAACAGAGACCAATGACCGATGCACCACCAAGAAAACATAAACCACCGAAAAGGCACAAAGGCTTAGGTATGTTATCCCCAAACAACGAGATCTAGAAACCCTTTGTACAAGTAAAACAACATGCATCTACAAGCACATGGTAAGCAGGCAAACACCCAAAACCATGCCTGCCCGCCCGCCCCACAAAAGCGCACCAATACCAGACAACACACTCGGAACACAACACAATTTGAGAACTGGGAACTAATTAAACAACTTACTTCACAAGGCAGGGAATCATAAGAAGAGGGAGGGAGATTCAGAGCGAGTTTGCGATCCAAATCCTGAGATCACAAACAGAAGCAGAAAATTTTCGAGAGTACCCGTGTAATGCAAAACTTGATGTTGAAGCAGAGAGAGGAAGATTTAGAGCGAGGGCCGAAAGATTTCGAGAGAGATTTGTATCTGTGTAATGCAAGATTTGATGCTGATTCTCATTCTCATTTTTGGGGAGGCAAATTTTCGAAGGACTCTAATGCAATATGGGGGCAGCCTAAGAGTAGGGTAGGGAAGAGAAAGCTAATGTGCAATACTATGGGTTTACCCAAAAAAACCCCTCCAAACCACAACAGAACACAGACACATTCATAGGACACAAACGGAAAATCTGAAAAGTTTAATAAGGGCGATATAGTAATCGGGATGTATGACAAAATTACTCAATCAACCCTCAACCATCCACTGAAGACGAACCACCAAAGGCTAGAGGCAGAGGAGCATTTTCGGTGGAACATGCACAAAATGGCCCAACGCACCTTTAAGACAAGGGTGTGGAAACTGATGCACTGTTGCACAATAATTGGTACATGATAGTTACATCTAATTTCTAATAGGACGTGTTTACAATTGTGATTCACTTCTCCATAGCAGTTATCTTGTCAACTTCATCTTTTAAATTCTCTATTGTAATTTTGTAGGACCAGGAAGGGAGTTTCTGGTTGATGAAATTTGGGAACGCTTATGTTGATACGTTACTAGTTACAACACTGCCGCCATCTGCAAGAAAAATGAGGTGGTTGTAAAGAAGTATGACGAAGATGTATCACGAAGTAAGAGGTGGTTAGCAAAAGTTCCCTGAAAAAATTGGGTAGTAAGGTGTGAAAAGTGGCCCATGACTTATTTTGGCATTTTCTTCTTCACCTTAATAACAGCTCAGTTGGCTGTCATGGAGAAGCATTCCCATGACAGAGATCTGTAAGGAGTGGGGCATTCCAGAGATGTTGTTTTGGACTTCTTAGGCTGCTATGGTTTCAACCTGGTGATTAGAGTCCTGAGTATTGCTTTGTATTGAATTGTTTCTCTGTTTTTGTAATGGTTAGTTTTCTCTCAAGGCCATCTGTTTGAGGTTTTGGCGCACAATCGCTTCATAAAATTATATAGTTCCAAAGGGAAAAAAAAAAAAAAAAAAAGCTGAGCTGGCTGTCATTAGCATGACCCAACGTCACAGCAGCAATGGATGAGCAATGCATCATTACCTCTTCGCGCCTAGGAATCCAATTACTTGCACGGAGATCAATAACATCACGAACCATGGACCTTAGTTGTGGAGCCAGCTGGGGATTTGTTGACAGTTCTTTCAATTGCCTAAAGTAGATGTCACTGGTATGCCGCGACCTAGGGGTCTCATCAAGATTTTTACCGCATGTTTTGAAGAATTGACATATGGCCTCTACATTTTCCTCCTCAGGACAAGTCTTAGTATCATGCCCCAAAAGCTCCTGTATCACATGACAAACAAGGTTAAGACAAATTTTCTATTAGGGGGAAAAGCAAATCCGAAACGAATTCCAACAGGGCAAGCTAAAAACACAAAAGGACTAAAGAGGGAGCTCGAGACAGAACCTGAACTATATGATGAACAATCTTTTCTGGCACCATCTTTTGCTTCCAAAGCTCCCCAATTAGACGGATATTTCCAAGAGTGTGAATCTTAATCATTCTATTGTTATCTCTACGTTCCAACTCTTGCTCAAAAGAAGTCATCTGTGTTAATTCTTCCCTAATTTTATCAATGCCTTGAAATGCCTCTTGGCAATTATTCAAAAGGACTCGCTTAAACGTGATTTTACCACCAGGTTCATCAGATGGGAAAGGTGGGAGATTTTCATGCATATGGGAACACAGCTGGGCATACAAGGGACAAACCCTTGGATTCAGTACAGCCTTATCAAAAATCAAGGAGGTAACCCCCTGCATTGCAAAGAGAACACTCATTACACTTCGCAATTACACCAAAAACAAAAACTACAAGACGGAAAAGGAGGAACCTTCAGAATATCAGCTCTTGTGATCCCAGAATCAATTAGCTGACCCTTGAGAAGATCAAAATTCTCTGGGGTCAGCTTATTCAGTATCCTACACAGCAAAAGCATAGACTACATTCAGTCTGCAAGATAATATGAATCACATTTCAATCTTGTTGACATAATAATATTATCCAAAGCCAAATTTTGAAATTAACGTTATTAATCAACCCTCCAGTCAACTTAAATTATTTTATATGTAGGTTTCCAAATTCGGTAAACTTCATCAACCGGTTACTGGATGATATCAACGCAGAAGTACAAACGAATATGCCTGAGTAACCAAGTTCAATTTCTGTAACTGTGTCGAAACCCTACTACTTGCTTCCAAACGCTCCCAACAACTATGAACGGGTACAAGAATGTTTCATAAGCATAAAACTAAGTGAACCTGAACCAAAAAGCAGGAGTATGACTAAGGTGTCAAAATGAACACCTCATTTGGAAGCATCATTGTAATCTTGCAATCCATATGTCATGATTCATATAAAACCAACGTAAGAAACCACTATAAACTGTACCGATACCCTAACGTCTTGAAAACCTACTCAAAGACAATGAACCAGAAGAATGGTTCATAGCTAAGTAAACTAACTAATTACAGCATTGCACCAGTATTTACTAAGGTCTCAACATATACACCCCACCCACATCTAGAAGTTACCATGATATCTATGAATCACATAATGGGATTCACCTAATACAAGGAGGGAAAATTCAGAATGTCATGATCTGTCATAATTTCTTTAAGTTTTTAGACAACAAGTTGCCAAAAGGTTTCTGGGACAATTTTCTGGAAATCACACAATATAATCTGCGTGCAGAGTAAATACCCTTTCACTGTCTTCAAGACATGCTCCTTCTCAGACAGAGTCCCCTCTCGAGTTGACCATGGCACCTCTGCCTTGATTAGAGCAGCAGAAGCACCGACCTGTTTCATTATCTGGACATCTTTTATATTCATTCCAAACAAGTATTTATCAACAGAGAGAGAAAAAAAAAAGAAAAAATATCATAAATATCAAAAGCCAAGGTTACGTAGATTCAGATGTGAACACATGTGTTGAATCAGTAAGTAATCTTTAAGAAACTGTGTAGCAATAGGGTAAAGGAAATAATTTTTCTCACTCTCTCCACGTATAATAGACTCACGTAGTGGGTCTCATCTCCGTGTCATTTCTAAAGTCATCACATTTTCAACCCACTTCCCTCAAAAGCCATTTTACAATAAGGTTCATTTTGTTCCAAGAGAGCAGGATACTACTATTCATACTAAACCCCGTAAGAACACAATACAAACTACAAAGTACAGGGACAACAAAAGAACTAAATAAGAGTTGTTCTAAACATATGCATGGCGTGTAGAAATCAATCAAATTATCCCAACAAAGATTAATTACCCCTTGGTTAAAAGATATTTGTGCCGTTGCAAACTGCGAATAGAGTTGGTCTTGGCGATTAAACAGGCAACCCGGCTCTCTTTTCTCTCGAATGGTTTCCCAGGGTCGCTCCTCTCCAGATGTAGGATATGGAGCAGACCGACTACGCCAATCACGGTTGTCTGACTGAGAATAACGCATCTGACATGGATTTTGCGGCTGCAGGAATGAAAATTATGTCACAATAAGTGAGCTAGCAAAATCAAAATTAGTGAAACAAATAACCTTGTGCAAATTTCACATCAGAACTCCATAATGGCATAAAACTTTCACTGCATCAAATTAACCACCGAGGAGCTCTTGATGCAAGAAAAGAGTAGGGCACTAAACTAAAAAGAAAGTAGTTAAATGCTACGGGGAATAAATGCCAACATTGAAATGTTATTTATCACTTTAGTGAGCTTGCTCAAGGGCATGCTCATCCGGTTGATTATGCCGTTAAAGGCAACCATTACGTATTACCTAGCTGATGGTATATATCCACGGGGAAACATTCTCTTAAATTGCACTAGCCTTGGGCAAAACTATACAACTCAAATTCAATCACAATGATCCTTGTAGAAAATAACAGCAACTCCAATTAACACTATCAATCCTGTACTATTTGTAAGGACCGCAATTTTTGCATGCATTTTAATTCGCGTATTTAGATTTCCGAGGATTAACAATAGTAATCGTATTTCAAATCTTATCAATTGTCACTTATAAGTTATAACTCCAGAGAGATAATCACTTATCAGTTATCACTTACCAAGAACCAAAAACATTTATGTTGTGAACTGAATAATTTAATTTCTATAGTGATACACAGTTCAGTTTTTCCAGAAACATGGATTGGCACCATCAAGGAATGATTACCTACTTGAAAACTCAAATAGCTAGGTATTAGTGTTATCGTACTCTTCCCATTTTATCAGATTACGACATTTCCCTGGTTTTTGTGATCAAAGTGGCAAGAGCAAAAATGGAAACAAGGAAATATAGAAACATTGAAAGCAGAAGCACAGTCGGGGAACAAGGTAATTGCTTAGACTTGCGAACTAAATTTCCTAATGCAGAGTTTGTAGCCTGCAAAGAAAGTAGTAATACTTAAGATTTCTTCTAAGGCAATCCTCGTGGAAAATATTTATACACAATTTCTAAATAGAAATACCAAGATTTATGTAAACATTGAAATCATTGACAAGAAATGCCAAAATGGGAAATTAAAGGAAGCATACCTTCCATCTAGTATTAGGATACCTCTGTGAATCAGTGCGTAACGCGTCAAGTTCGTTAAGCTCAGCTAAGGCACCTGCAACAGCTTGAGCCAAGTTCTTGTCATCATTAGCATCATAAAAACAACCCCGAGCCTTGGCATCGACGACAAGTTCCTTCCAAACAGAGCCGCTAGTAATCAAAGTAGCACCATTGCCCAGTATCCAAAGGCAATGCCTACACCATGAAAGCACAAATGCAAATTACAACACACAATTCAACCGACTTTTGGATAACAAAAAGGCAAGCTGATCTGATTTGCTCAAGGAAACAACCCTTGGGGTGGAGCCAAGATTTCTAGACAGTGCGGTCAAATACCTAGAGTTACTTTTGGCAACGGTAGGAAAGTTTCATTATATTAATGGGTTTTGTTTTTTTTTTTTTTTTGTGTGTCTTTGGGGGCAAATTTGGGAGATTATCAAGAAAATTTGACCTATTATATGTTATTTTTCCAACTCAGTTGGGTCACTTGACTCCAAATTGCAATTGCAACCCATGGTAAAGCTAGTTATCACAATGTTCATTATGCAAGGAGAATGACATATGTTAAGCTATACAAAACAGTACCTTGCGCGAGTGAGAGCCACATTTGTTCTTTGACGATTGGAAAGAAATCCAACAGATCCTTGCCCATTATATCGCACAGTAGAGATAATTATGAGATCCTCCTCACCACCTTTAAACTCATCAACCGATTGGATGTCTACCGTGAAGTCAGGGTATGAATCTGTATTGTATGTTTCCCCTAGTTTATTCCGGAGAGCACTTACTTGAGCTTGATATGGTGATAAGCACCCAACCCTGAGCTTCTGTTTTGCTGCCACACATTCTGTAGCAGGGTAAATGCATTCTTATTTACCACAATTTAGCCAGCAACAAACACTAACAATTTAGAATACTACTCCTAAATCTTACCACGTTCTTCATTGAAAACAGAAAAGTACCTTTATAGAGGCTTGCAACAATCTCGGAAACCACAGCCACCTCCACCATGTTTTTCATGCTATAACTATCATCACACTCCTCCTTTCCCTGGCTTACGTTAATGAAAGAATAGGACCCATACATACTTCCTCGAAGAAGACGCCTCTCATAGGCTCGTTCTTTGACATTCGGACCATCCAAAATCCTACTTTCGTAGAACGCCCTATTTGGAAACAAGCTTATTTATGGATGCATTCTGTACTGGACGTTAAGAAGATGCTTCTTGTGTCCTAATATTACCAGCCTCTCAAATAAGCTTCTTTCAAATTCAGCCGGCTGGCATATCTGTTAGTAACAGATTCACAAAGTAAACAAAAAGAAATGTGTTTTACTTCAAATAAAAAAACTAGGCTTCATTTATGTTGTCGTGGATTTCAAACAAAAGGGTTTCGTTTAAGGTTCAGTTTCAATGAATAATAAGAGGTGTGGCCCTGAATGACTTATTGGGCTTGGCCCTTTAGGTGTGGGCATGTCCCATTGGGTGTTTCATTGGTTAGCTTCTTGCGAACCTCGGGATTGGGTCTCGGATGGACGTAAGATTGTACTTAGCTTAGCTTAGAATATGATGCCATCATTTTCTTTTTCCTTTTAGTCTTTGTACCAACTTCAAAGATTAATAAAATTTCTTTTGCCTTTCAAAAAAAAAAAAAGAAATCCAATCATGCAAATGGTAAATAGAAAGAAAAATGAAAACAACAGACCCTGTAATGAACTTTTGCAGGTAGTTGCTGTTCATCCCCAATGAGTATAGCATGACGGAGTCCAGAGAGCTGCAAAGGAATAGTGGATTCACATTCTGTGAGCTGAGTAGCATCATCAATAACCAACAGTTCCAGTGGTCCCATCCCTTCTGTATGCAATGTAGCCGAGCTTGAAGCAGTGCAAAATATCAAGCACGCATTTTGCAAGCAAAAACTCTGAATTTCGTAGTGTTCAGTGAAACTTGGAAGATTTAATGTTTCAGAAAGGAATCTAAGTACTTGAACACACTCTCTATTGGAAGACATTGTGTTCCCAAACTCGTCAACTCTATTCGAGACTCCTTTCAAACCCTCAGTTGCAACAGCATGGTTTCACATTGACATAGCTCCAATGGATTTTAGCAAATCAAGAACTCTCATCATCTTCTTTACCGCTTCCAATGGAATGAAAGAAGTTGGCATATGTGTGTACAATTTTTTGATACAAAAGATGAGCTTTTTTGAGATAAGTTTAAATCTCTTGATGAAAAACTCCTCAAATGTCAATGGACCTTCATACTTTTCTCCTTTTTCTTTGTTACTTTGAGTCGAGTTTTCCTTCTCCTCTCTTTTACTATCAAACTTCAATTTCTCTTCTCTCTTTGAAGGCTCCTCTTGCTCCTCCTTCTTCTTCTCATCCCCATCATTTAAGTATTCACCGATATCTTCCTCTTCGTCTTTGCTGCTATTTACTGTCTGATTTTCAAAACTTGACTCGTCCTCCTCCTCCTCTTCTCCCTTATCGTCGTCCTCATTCTTCTTTTTTTCTTGTTCCAAATACAAACGGTACATCTCTTCAGGGTCTTCAAGTAAACATATCATCGACTGCACATTATGTTTCCACCCAGACAATGGAGAAAGACAACGGGAAAGAGCATAAACCCGGTAATCAAGAAGTACATCCAAAATGTCTTCATGAACCATTCTGGAATCAAGAAATACATCATCAATCTGCATTCTTTCTCCAATGCCAAATAAAACTATATCTCCCAACCCGTAAGTATCATACTCAAGTGCACGACTCACCAAACTCATAAGTCGTGAAGCAACACCAAAAACTGCAATATTGGTTGGGGCACATGTCAGTGTTCTGCATTTTATCTTCATGAGCAGAACGAATAGTAATGAAGCCACTGTCTTTGTTTTTCCAGTTCCGGGAGGGGCCCCATATTAGTTTGACAGTATTTTGGTGACGACATCGTCCTGTAGCAACACAACTTAACACAGCATCCTGTTGGGAGTCGTCCAACTTAAAGGTACTGGTGGCATTCCGCACTTCGGATTCGACATCTCGGTTACTCTCTTCGAACGAGCAACTGGTACAATTTTCCCCAATCTGTAAATGATTACAGCAAGTGAAAATCACCCATTTAAGTACATTTATGCATGCAAACCGAATGAAACAGTAAGATGATTGATGATGTGTGAAATATGAAATCTGGTACTTATATGCTTTCCTCTCCTCTCTTCTCCATCACTTAATTTCTCCGGAATTACTTTCCTATGTGATGAATGCACAAGTGACAAGAAAAAACAACTGATTTGCGATACTTACAGTGGAATCCAGTTGCAGCACTCTCTTAATGATGTTCATGTTCCCCCCTTCCAGCTCTGACATCAATGCTGTCCATATTCGTATCTCAGTTATAAAGTTTCCCAGGTAAACAACAAAAAGACTTTGCTGCTTCTTATCCTCTCGTCGATCTCCATATTCACCCAACACGATGGGCTTGGACGCCAGTATTTCAATTTTTTCAGAACCATAATCCCCCACCCTTTGAACCACAGCAATAAGATAAGGACTTTTAGGCCTGTCAAGATCACGAATACATTTCGGTCTGACCTCTGTCAAGGCGATAAGATCTCCAAACTCGGGCTCGTACATTCCTTGTAAACTTGAATCGTCACTGCTTCTATTCATTGAAATGTTGTAGTACAAGTCCTTGGGAGGTTTAAAGTCTTTGGATACGTTAACAGTCCATATTTCTCGCGCACGGGCATGATGCACAGCCTTTATGCTTTCTGACAAACCACAGTGTGTCTCTTCAATGAGGGGGTAGATAAATGAGTCCATATACTCCTTGGTTGATGAAAAGGTCTCTGGAATTGGCTTAACCTGGCAAAAGTTCACAATTGTGAAGATTAAAGTACTTCAAAATATAGTCAAACCAAAAAAGTTACTAATATTCACTAAAGATGAAACGCGAACTAGTCAACGAATTTAACAAGCTTTTGTCATTGCGCAAACCTTTTTTCTTCGTATAACTATCACTATCGATCTTCAGTCAAGTTAATACCACGTATATCATACATACAAACTCTGTAAAATAACAATTTCAATCATTGTTGAGGCCAATAATTAAGAGCTCTCACAAAGGCCAAACTGGACCGGACATTAAGGAAGCTTGATCCTCACTTTGGGCGTACCTCGATGATTTGAACCCTTCTCCCTAAGGAGTCCCCGGAGTTGGTCAATCGCACACTAAGTAGTCTAAGTCACGTAAGGTGGGCCTCCGGCCCCCCATGGTCAAAACCTATTGTCTATGAAAAATCAATCGGTGCCCCGAAGCACCACCACTTAGCCACCTAGACCCGTTTTCCACTACATTGATTTGGAGTATAAGCAAAAGTGAATAGGTCTCATCCATAACCCTCCAATATGTGGTGAAAATGGGAGCCTAGAGCATGAGAGACACTGAATAAGCTCTTAGACCCTGTTCGTTTTGGTTTTGAAAGATGTTTTTGAGAGTAATGAGTGAAGAGAGATAAATGGAAAAAATTTGTCGGAGATTGTGCGCAAAAGTTTTAAATACACAAAAAGAACAAGCCTATTGTCTCGGTCCTTACCTCCGGAAAATTATTCCATGCTGAGCTCTCCAAAATCACGGTCATGGCTATACAAAAAGTGTGAGTTCTACCAAAAAATAAAAGTGTAGATCCCACACCAATTTGTGGTAGGAACTGCCTTGAGCATAGAATAATCTCTCCCTTCCCATTTATGATGTAAGAAGAAAATGATTTTTCTCTGTCTCATTTGAAGGGCATTTTCATATGCACCTTCAATGATCCCCTAGAATTGAAGCCATCAATATGGCAAAAATCATTCGTTGTTATTCGTTCGATCAAACAACAGCAAATGATTTGTATTATAGGCTTAAAATGGTCGAGCTTTCTTTTGGTTGACAATCTACACATTAGTATATGGTTTTAAACGAGATAATGGAAATCGGTCAGGTAAATATCTTTACGAAAAGTATTCACCTTGAATTTTTTTTTTTGTCACACTGGACTCCTTTTTCATTTATATAAAGATAAATCGTACAAATATTGTGATGATTGATATCCGATAGAATATAAATTTTGAAAGATTGATCAGAGATCTAAAATTGAACAATTCGAGATCTGATCGTTGTTCGTTTTCAGGCCTAGAAATAGGCAAGGCTAGAGACTAAGAGGAATCAACTAACTTCATGTACAACCCATGTATATACGGAAAGTACAAACATTATCAACCACGTTTGTCAAAGAAATCAGGAAAATGATGTGTAGTAAGTATATAAAAGTGTGTGAAATGTTAGAATTGTGTTGACTTTTTCGGACTTGAATCCTGTCCATTTGCTTTGGACTATTTCAGTCAATTTAGGTGCATTTGAACTGTCTAAAAGTGTTTTGAACGACTCAGATTTGAAGAGAGTGCTTTTCATTTATTTTGGATGGCTCGGATACACCAAATGAACCAAACTGGTCAGAAGCAAATGGACAGGATCCGGCCCCTCGTTTTCCCCATTCTTAGCTTATTGAACTGAACAGACGGACCAAATAATTTAGCATAGAACAAGGCAAAACGAAGAAGGAAGGAGGATAGTAAATGATGTTATACAAACCTTGGTCTTGTAAAGATCTTTGTGGAGCACATCAGCAAGAGACCAAGAGAAGATCAAGTCAACTAAGCCTTCACCCTTCTTTAGTTCATCACTTCTCGATCCCATACTTACTTAATATAGAACCCAAAGCAAATTATGAAACCAGGCCACTTCGATTTGATCTTCAGTTTCGATCAACTCGATCATGAGATGTTCACAATAGCCTGAAATGAAAACACACACAGTGTCACACAAATGCGTTCATGTTTTATTTGTCGGCGAAAGTCCTAATATTGTTAGAAATATGTTCACTTACCAACAAACACAGGGAGGGAGAAGGAATTTCCAACATACTAGAGAGAGAGAGAGAGAGATAAATGGGCTGCTCCCATTACCTAGCTTTTTAAGGTTTCAATGCGCTTAAGGAAATGCCGTACAAATTTTCACCAGCAACAAAAGGAAAAAAAAGCACGGGAATCGTAACGAGAAAAGAATGCTATGTGGAGCCATGGGCAGCACCGGCTGCCCACAAAAAAGCTTCTTAGAGAGAGACTGTGAGAGAGTGCTTTTGTGTAGGAAAGAATCGTATAGACTCGCAGAAATAGGTGACGAGAAGTGGGAACTTGGAAGGAATTCAAGGTCATGGACGTGAATGATGAGGAGAGAGAAACAGAGTTTCTTCGTTTCCAAGTTTGCAGCGAAAATTTATTTCCAAAATACCACGTGGCATTATATCATACGGTGTTTTTATAAATAAAAAATCGCCTCACTTTTTGTTTCTCAACCGACAACTATCCAAAAAAGTGAATGATATTTGTACGGTATGATTAGTCGCTTTGTAAATGGTCAGGGAGAGAGTATCACTATCAAGTGGCTAGGCAACGACAAGTAGTGATAGTACTTGACGAATGCTGAATAATTAGTCGGGGAAAAAAAAGTAAGTAAAAGCAGGGAGGGGTCGAGTACATGTGAGAAGGAAATTAATGTGATAGACATGAGAAAGTGAAAAAGGCGAAGAGACGACTGACGACCCAAACAAAGTGGGTTTCGGTTTTCCAAGGGAGTAAGTTGCCCAGCCAAGCGTAGTGTGTGAATGCATAATATTTGTTTTAAAAAGTGCTTATATTAGAATAACTAAAGTAATCTCTCACCAACAAATTAAATTTTAGTTTTTGAATAAATAAAATTAACAATTTTTTTTGTCAATAATCAAATTTTAGGGAAGTAGTGCAATTGAACTTCTAGAATTCCTGGAACTCCAAAATCTAAATACTCCTAATAAAAAGGTTTCGACAACCAGTAGCAATTGATTTTTTTAAAAATTAAAATCTCAAAATCAACAATTGAAATTTGGCGTACACATCTAGAGCAATTATTCAGTGGTCCTTTCCCCAACACATATTCAGACAGAATCGATGCACTTAATCCATCTAAAAACCCACTATTGAAATTTATTGTAAAGCATGCTATAAAGATTGTCAATTTTGCTCGAGCATTCATTCAAAGGTCTTAGGCCCCATTTGATAAGGGTATTAGCTATTAGGATTGGACTTCTAATTCCAAGAGACTAACAATACTTTGTTTGGTAACCCAAAATGGGTTGAGACTATTAGTTCAATGGACTACCAAGTTGGACTTGGGTATAAACAATACCCTCACAATCCTTTTAAGCTGTTCTTTTTCTTTTAAGTTGTTCAGATCAATTTACATGTTCCATGACTAATTCTTAAGGAATCAATTTCGCCATTTGCTAACGAAGAATTAAAATGAAATGGGGACGATAATCCACGTGAATTGGTCCGGTCACAACTTATACAACAGCTGACGTCATGCTGATGTTAGCCTAAAATGGCAATTTTGCAAGGAGAGTGATTTTGTCACTCACTTTTTTGTTAATGTAACTCTCTGTCTTAATTAGATGATGTGTTTTGTGAAAGAAGTAGTCAAGTAGAGTGACATTAACAAAAAATAGAGTGGCAAAATCAATTTCCTTTTGCAATTAGCTTCGCGTTTTCTTCCATGTTTGGTGTCTCTGCCGTGTTTTATAACAAGCCGTGAGTCTTTTAGTTTAAACTCATATTGAACCTATTTTTAACCCGTAATAAAATATGGACAGATTGAATTGGGTTATAAGTGGGCGGATTTGAACGGGTTAAAAAATATGGTTTGAAGACTAATGGCAAAAAAAAAGTTAGGCTGTACTTCAAGAATTCTTGGAACTTCAAAATCTATTGCTAAAAAAGATACGACAATCACTAACGACTGGTTTTTAAAAAATTAAAACCCAAAAATCTACTATTGAAATTTTCCCTAAACCTGCTCGAGCAAATTATTCAGGAGAGAATCTATACTCTCTTATGTGCCAGAAGATGTAATGTTAATTAGTAGTAGTTGTTAGTATAAGAGCATCTGCAATGTAATAATAAAAAACGAACAATCAAAATTTGTTACGTCAGCTTTTGATTATTCATTTAGAGGGTTGCTAAAATTTGTCACGTCAGCTTTCGATTATTCCCACATTGTTACTTTTGATTATTCAAATACCCAAATTTGATTATTAGTTAGGAGGTTGCTAACTTTAGCAATCTTTTAATTTTAAGTATTACATTGTGGATGCTCTAAGCCTAGTTAAATTACTACGAAGACCAACTTTCTATTCACAAGAGTCGAATTCTAGACCTCATGCTCTAAGAAGCGCCACACAATCATTGGGCCCAATCCAAAGGCTGGAATCTACACACTTAGGATCATTCCGCTATCTTTTTAAACTTTCTTTTTTAAAAAGAAAGTAATTTCAAGTTCAAATATAAAAAAATGGAAAATAATTTTTCGATTTCTTTTGCACCGTTTAAAAGATCTCAATGAAATCTATCAAATAAGATCCATATTAGTAGAAAAATGATTTGTATAAACACATAATTTTTGAGCTTGAAATTACCTTCCTTTTCAAAAAGTACTTTTTCAAGGAAACTAGAACAGGGCTAATTCTATCCCAAGACCCACTATTGAAATTTATCGTAAACACGTCCATAAAGATTGTCACTTATGCTCGAACAATCATTCAAAGGTCTAGGACACGACTCTTCTCCACCACACATTGATTCAAATAGAATCTATACATTTAATCCTAAACCCCGAATTCATAAGTTGCGAAGAAAGATGTTTGAGCAATATACGGAGTGCTTCAGGAGCACTCGAATAATTTTCTATTCATTGACCACACAACATACCAAATGCACCCTACATTTTGAGTGAATAACTACAAAATATCATGGGTGCACTTAAAAGCTAGAAGAAATAAGGTCAAGAGTTCAACTACTATATATATTCGCATTACACTTTTGTGGCGCTTCCTAATTGTTCCATTGCCTTTGATTCCAGGCAAACCAAAGTACCCCTAACAAATAACTTGCTGCATTTTCGCAAACCATGTGCAAGGCCAAATCATTTAAGTGGATTTAAAATAGTGTGCATCACCAAAATATCCAAAGTAACTGCATATTTATAAACATAACAACTTTGAAGAACAGCATATTAACAACACAGAGGCCTACAGGCAGAATTGTTGAGCATCAATATACATTACCAACAATTAAAACATAATGCCAAGAGTACCACTCTCTCTTATTCAAAAAGGACGAGCTTCATCCAAACATATCACTCTCATTCATTTCATAGGGATCATCTATCCGCATACGACTTCACAAGTCCTCTTCCATTTCTTTCCCAAGCCGTAATGTTTCCCTTTCAATTTCTTGGTTGACAATTTCATTGCACTCATTGATCAAATCCAAGTGAGGATAATGCTGCACAGTTGTATTAATCGGCAGCCACATTTCAGAATCTTTTTTCATACAACGTATGAAATCAACTACTTGTTCTTTCAACTTCTCAAATGAACCTCCCCGATAGCTATTAACTGAAGCACTCGACTTCTCCATACCGAGCCCACAACTGATAGCCGAACCCTCTTCATTAACAACAAGGCTTCCCTTTCGCTTTCCTTCGTAGCGAGGCCATGAATTTACCTTCTTTACATCCAAACACAAGCGAAAGACCAGTCAAAATTACAAGGAGCAATTAACAACCAGAAGGAACACTGAAGATTCTTTCAAAAATATGCACACTATGCATTGTCATCTGAATCTAAATCTAGGAAAATAAAAATGGAGGTGTAAGTTGACCAGTTCCTTGTTTATCAGGAATCCGAAAGTCTCCCAAGCTAAAGGTGTTGGCTCTGACTGCTTGCTGTTCATAAGCATTGCCAACCGAAATCAGTCCTCCAAATGCAGGGGAAGGGGATTTTTTCAATTTAGCAAGGCTGTTTAAAGTGATTATGATTATTATTACTACCCAAAACGTACACAGCAAAACAGAGACCAATGACCGATGCACCACCAAGAAAACATAAACCACCGAATAGGCACGAAGGCTTAGGTACATTATCCCCAAACAAAGAGAACGACAAACCCTTCATGCAAGTAAAACAGTAAGCATCTACAAGCACAGGGTAACCAGGCAAACACCCAAAACCATGCCAGCCCACCCCACAAAAGCAAACCAATACCAGACAACACACTCAAAACACAGCACAATTTGAGAACTAGGAACTAATCAAACAACTTACTTCACAAGACGGGGAATCATAAGAAGAGGGAGGGAGATTCAAAACGAGTTTGTGATCCAAATCCTGAGATCACAAACAGAAGCAAAAAAATTTCGAGAGAGATTTGTAACTGTGTAATGCAAGACTTGATGTTGTGGAGGATCAGAAGCAGAGAGAGGAAGATTTAGAGCGAGGGTCGAAGGATTTTGAGAGAGATTTGTATCCGTGTAATGCAAGATTCGATGCTGATTCTGATTCTGATTCTCGGGGAGGCAAATTTTCGAAGGACTCTATTGCACTATGGGGGGCAGCCTAAGGTTAGGGAAGAGGAAGCCAACATCTGCCATGTGCAATACTATGGGTTTACCCAAAAGGCCCCTCCAAACCGCAACAGAACACAGACACATTCATGGGACACAAACAGAAAATCTAAAAAGTCTGATAAGGGCAATATAGTAATCCAGAAATACAACAAAATTACTCAATCAATCCTCAACCATCCACTGAAGACAAACCACCGAAGGCTAGAGGCAGATGGCTATTTTTGGGGGAACATGCACAAAATGGTTCTTCATCACTTATGATAAGCCCTCAATAGTGTAAATAATGGGCTTATCTCTCTCATTTTTGTTACACACACGAGCACAACTTGCTTGATTTGAACGATATTGCGCGAAAGGGGTGTTTTGTGGTTTTTAGGTAAATCGTGTGAATAAGGCATTTTTTAAGGGCATGGATAGCCCCAAGTGTGTCCAAGTACCGCTCCGCGACCGAGCCCCAAAAGTCATGAAAAGTAGCTTTGAAGCATACTTGGGATGTCCAAGGGTCAAAGGAAGTGAGGGAGATGTTAGGATGTTACCCAAAACAATTCTTTTTCCGACCAACTGATGGTAAAATCGTCATATCTTCTGATGTAAAAATTACTTTTGATCCAAACCACTTGGGTTAGAAAGTAGACTCAACAAGCTTTCCAACGGTTCGAAGAACACCCAAATCTGAGTTCGGGAGTGTCCGGACCGAGCCCACGAAGTTCAGCAAGTCAAAGGCAAAAATCTGTGAATAGTCCTACCGGTAAGTGAATAGTTCTACCGGTAGGAAACCAATCCAGCGAGGCCACAACTTTGCTCCAAAGAACTCCGACCGGTAGGAGGTCAATCCCTACCGGTAGGAGCCCAGTATGCCGATGTTTCAGAGGCAATTTTGCAATTATCTTGGATGGGGGCTATATATACTCCTTATGCACGAAATTAGGGCTATTCTTCCCCTTCCCTTTCTCTCTCTACCTCCCTCCTTAGGTTTTGCCTCAATCCTCCATGGCTTGAGCTTAGATTTCCATTTCCCATGTAATTTCTTCAAGAATTATGTAAGTACTCTTAATTTCAATACATGTTTTAGTTGTTAATCTCATTTTTCACCATGTTTCCTGCATCTTTCTTGCTTAGTTCATCCCTAATGGAGGGGTAGCCTCCTTGGCTTGGTTATGGGGTAATTTTCTACCCTATGACTCGGGTAGTTTAATGGCTTCTCTCACTTTTTGTGCTTAATGTGGTTTGTGAATGGATAAGAGCTTATCTTTATGTAACAAAACCTTGGGTTGTTAACCTCTTTGATTATATGTAGGCAAGGACTTGATCTCTTGCCACATATAATGCTTGGAGCTACGTCACTCTAAGTGTTTGCCAAAATGCCTCAAAGAACTTGTTAAGCTCTAATCTTTGGTCTAAACCTAGAGATGTTAATTTCTTTGATTGGGTGTAGACAAGTCTCTTGGCACACCCAATGCTCGGAACCATGGCTCTCTTTGTGTACGATAAAATGCCCAAACGAGTTTTCATCCATTCCAAACCCCATTGTATGAGTTAAACTTGATTTTCATAGTTAAATTTCCCGAGTGAGATCAAATGACAATGACTCTCACTTGAGTTATCAAAGAGAAGTATTAAACGGCCTAAGTTATGGGTGGATTAATCCCCTTGACCTTGTGGCTTTTATTTTCTAGTCAATCTTCATTTTCAATTAAAATTAGGAGGTAGAGAGAATTTCCATCACTCAAAAGTTGGCCGTCTCAACGCCAAATCTAAAGGTTGGCGGTCCTAACGCTAAAAACCCTTGGTAAATAAAACCTCCGGCCTAGCTCCATTGGCTCCCTGTGGATTCGACCTTGGACTTCCGACTTTATTATGCTACAACCAACCTAGCCCTACGCTTGGGGCGCTCTTATTGAATAACTTTAAGGTCGCAAGCAGCTTACATGCACAAAATGGCCCAGCGCACCTTTAAGACAAGGGTGTGGAAGCTGATGCGCTTTTGCACAATAATTGGTACATGATAGTTACATCTAATTTCTAATAAGATGTGTTTACAATTGTGATTCATTTCTCTATAGCAGCTATGTTGTCAACTTTATCTTTCAAATTCTCTATTGTAATTTTGTAGGACCGGGAAGGGAGTTAATAGTTGATGCAATTTGGGAACGCTTATGCTGTTGTGTTACTAGTCACAACACTGCCGCCCTGATACATCTGCAAGAAAAATGAGGTGGTTGTAAAAAAGTATGATGAAGATGTATCACGAAGTATGAGGTGGTTGGCAAAAGTTCATTGAAAAAATTGGGTAGTAAGGCGTGAAAAGTGGCCCATGACTTATTTTGGCATTTTCTTCCACTTAATAACAGCTCAGCTGGCTGTCATGGAAAAGGATTCCCCGGACCCCTAGCAATATCAGAATCTGTAAGGACTGGGGCATTCCAGAGATGGTTTTTTGGGCTTCCTAGGCCTTGCTATGGTGTCAACTGGTGATTAGAGTCCTGTGTATTGTGTTGTGTTGATTCACTCTATATTGTATTGTTTCTCTGCTTTTGTAATGGTTAGTTTTCTCTCAAGGCCATCTCCTTGAGGTTTTCGGGCGTGGTCCCTTTATAAAATTATCTAATTCTAAAAAAAAGAAAGAACCTCAGCTGGTTGTCATTAGCATGACCCACAAAACAACAGCAATGGATGAGTAATGCATCGTTACCTCCTCACGCCTGGGAATCCAACTACTTGCACGGAGATCAATAACACCACGAACCATGGACCTTACTTGTGGAGCCAGCTGGGGATTTGTTGACAGTTCTTTCAATCGGCTAAAGTAGATGTCCTTGGTATGCCGCAACGTAGGGGTCTCATCAAGTTTTTTACCAATAGTGTTGAAGAATTCACATATGGCCTCTACTTTTTCCTCCTCAGGACAAGTCTTAGTATCATGCCCCAAAAGCTTCTGTATCACATGACAAACAAGGATAAAACAATTTTTCTATTAGGGGAAAAAGCAAATCCGAAACGAATTCCAACAGGGCAAGCTAAAAACACAAAAGGACTAAAGAAGGAGCTCAAGACAAAACCCAAATTATTTCATGAACAATCCTATCTGTCAACATCTTTTGCTTCCAAAGCTCCCCAATTAGACGGATATTTCCAAGAGTGCGAATCTTCATCATTCGATCGTTATCTCTACGTTCCAACTCTTGCTCAGAAGCAGTCGTCGGTGTTAATTCTTCCCGAATTTTATCAGTGCCTTCAAATGCCTCTTGGCAATTATTCAAAAGGACATGCTTAAACTTGATTTTCCCACCAGGTTCATCAGATGGGAAAGGTGGGAGCTTTTTATCAAGATGCGAACACAGTTGGGCATACAAGGGACAAACCGATGGATTCAGGACGGCCTTATCATAAATCAAGGAGGTAACCTCCTGCATTGCAACAAGAATACTCAGTAGACTTCACAATTACACCGAAAACAAAACTACAAGAGGAAAAAGGAGGAACCTTCAGAATATCAGCAGTTGTGATCCCAGAATCAATTAGCTGACCCTTGAGAAGATCAAATTTCTCTGGGGTCAGCTCATTCAGTATCCTACACAGCAAAACAAAAGACTACATTCAGGAATCAATACGCATGATAGTATGACTCGCATTTCCTTCGGGTTGACATAATAATATTATCCAAAGTGCCAAATTTTGAAATAACGATATTTATCAACCCTCCAGCTGCAAGCTCCAGTCAACTTAAATTATTTTATATTTAGGTTTCCAAATTCGGTAAACTTCATCAATCGGTTACTAGATGATACTAGCGCAGAAGAACACACAAATATGCCTGATTAACCAAGTTCAATTTTTGTAACTATGTCAAAACCCTACTACTTGCTTCCAAACACTCCCAACAACTACAAATGGGTGCAAGAATGTTTCATAAGCATAACTAAGCGAACCTTAACTAAAAAGCAGCAATATGACTAAGGTGTCAAAATGGACACCTCATTTTGAAGCATCATTGTAATCTTGCACTATAAGTAACCACTATAAAGTCTATGTTAACGAACCAGAGAATAGTTCACAGCTAAGTGAACTAAACTAATTACAGCATTGCACCAGTAATTACTAAGGTCTCAACATAGACGCTCCACCCACATCTAGAAGCGACCATGACATCGAGGAATCATATAATGGGATTCAACTAATTCAAGGAGGGAAAACTCAGAATGTCATGATCCGTCATAATTTCTTTTAAGTTTTTAGACAACAAGTTGCCAAAAGGTCTCTGGGACAATTTTCTGGAAATCACACAATATAATCTACAGAGTAAGTACCGTTTCACTGTCTTCAAGACATGCTCCTTCTCAGACAGAGTCCCCTCTCCAGATGTACGAAATGGAGCAGACCGACCACGCCAATCACGGTTGTCTGGCACAGAATAACGCATCTGAAATGGATTTTGCTGCTGCAGGAATGAAGATTATGTCACAATAAGTGAGCTAGCAAAATCAAAAAGAGTGAAACAAATAACCTTGTGCAAATTACACATCAGAACTCAATAATGGAAATAAAACTTTCACTGCATCAAATTAACCACCGAGGAGCTCTTGATGCAAGAAAAGAGTAGGACATTAAACTAAAAAGAAAGGAGTTAAATGCTACGGGGAATAAATGCCGACATTGAAATGTTATTTGTCTTATCTTTATTTCAATTGCCATAGTAAATATGGCATGCGTTTTCTCGGTTACATTGGTCTCATAATGATATCAATGTACTAGAAAGGTCTTCTCCATTTAGTGAGCTTGCTCAAGGGCGTGCTCTTCCTGTTGATTATGCCGTTAAAGGCAACCATTACATATTACCTGGCTAATGGATATATCCACAGGGAAGCATTCTCTTAAATTGCACTACCCTTGTGCAAAACTATACAACTCAAATTCAATCACAATGATCCTTGTAGAAAATAACAACAACTCCAATCAACACTATCATTGCTGTACTATTTGTAAGGACCGCAATTTTGGCACGCATTTTAATTCGCGTATTTCGATTTTCAAATGTCACTTATAACTTCAGAGAGATTATCACTTTTCAGTTATCACGTATAAGAACCAGATTTTTTTATGCTGTGGACTGAAGAATTTAATTTCTATAGTGAAGTAGAGACGGCTTCTTTTTTTGTGATACACAGTTCAGTTTATCCAAAAACATGGATTGGCACCATCAAGGAATGATTACCTACTTGAAAACTCAAATAGCTAGGTATTAGTGTTATCGTACTCTTCCCATTTTATCAGATTACGACATTTCTCCGGTTTTTGTGATCAAAGTGGCAAGAGCAAACATGGGAACATAGAAACATTGAAAGTGGAAGCACAGTCGAGGAACAAGGTAATTGCTTAGACTTGCGAACTAAATTTCCTAATGCAGAGTTCGTAGCCTGCAAAGAAAGTAGTAATACTTAATATTTCTTCTAAGGCAATCCTCGTGGAAAATATTTATACACAATTCTAAATAGAAATACCAAGATTTAAGTAAACATGGAAATCATTGACAAGAAATGCCAAAATGGGAAATTAAAGGAAGCATACCTTCCATCTAGTATTAGGATACCTCTGTGAATCAGTTATGCGTAACGCGTCAAGTTCGTTAAGCTCATCTAAGGCACCTGCAATAGCTTGAGCCAAGTTCTTGTCATCATTAGCATCATAAAAGCAACCCCGAGTCTTGGCATCGACGACAAGTTCCTTCCAAACAGAGCCGCTGGTAATCAAAGTAGCACCATCGCCCAGTATCCAGAGGCAATGCCTACAATATGAAAGCACAAATGCAAATTACAACACACGATTCAACCGACTTTTGGATAACAAAAAGGCGAGCTGATCTGCTTTGCTCAAGGAAACAACCCTTGGGGCGAAGCCAAGATTTCTAGACAGTGCGGTCAAATACCTAGAGTCACTTTTGGCAACGGTAGGAAAGTTTCATTATATTAATGGGATCTTTGGGAATTTTTTTTTTTTTTTGTATCTGTGGGGGTAAATGTGGGAGATTATCAAGAAAATTTGACCTATTATATGTTATTTTTCCAACTCAGTCGGGTCACTTGACTCCACATTCCAATTGCAACCCAGGGTAAAGCTAGTTATCAGAAAAGTACCTTGCACGAGTGAGAGCCACATTTGTTCTTTGACGATTGGAAAGAAATCCAACAGATCCTTTCCCATTACATCGTACGGTAGAGATAATTATGAGATCCTCCTCACCACCTTTAAACCCATCAACCGATTGGATGTCTACCGTGAAGTCAGGGTATGAATCTGTATTGTATGTTTCCCCTAGTTTATTCCGGAGAGCACTTACTTGAGCTAGATATGGCGATAAGCACCCAACCCTGAGCTTCTGTTTTGCTGCCACACATTCTGTAGCAAGGTAAATGCATTCTTATTTACCACAATTTAGGCAGCAACAAACACTAGCAATTTAGAATACTAAATCTTACCACATTCTTCATTGAAAACAGAAAAGGACCTTTAGAGAGGCTTGCAACAATCTCGGAAACCACAGCCACCTCCACCATGTTTTTCATGCTTATGTTCTCACACTCCTCCTTTCCCTGGCTTACGTTAATGAAAGAATAGGACCCATACATACTTCCTGGAAGAAGACGCCTCTCATAGGCTTGTTCTTTGACATTCGGACCATCCAAAATCCTACTTTCGTAGAACTCCCTATTTGGAAACAAGCTTATTGATGGATGCATTCTATACTGGACATTAAGAAGATGCTTCTTGTGTCCTAATATTCCCAGCCTCTCAAATAAGCTTCTTTCAAATTCAGCCGGCTGGCATATCTGTTAGTAACAGATTCAAAAAGTCAACAAAAAGAAATGTGTTTTACTTCAAATAAAAAACTAGGCTCCATTTACATAGTCGTGGATTTCAAACAAAAGGGTTTGGTTTAAGGTTCAATTTCAATGAATAATAAGAGGTGTAGCCCTGACTAACTTATTGGGCTTTGCCTTTTAGGTGTGGGCATGTCCCATTGGGTGTTTCCTTGGTTAGCTTCTTGCGAACCCCGGGATTGGGTCTCGGATGAACGCAAGATTGTACTTAGCTTAGCTTAGGATATGATGCCATCATTTCCTTTTTCCTTTTTTGTCCTTGTACCAACTTTAAAGAATAATAAAATTTCTTTTGCCTTTAAAAAAACAGAAATGAAATCCAACCATGCAAATGGTAAATAGAAAGAAAAATGAAAACAACAGACCATGAAATGAACACTTTCAGGTAGTTGCCGTTCATCCCCAATGAGTATAGCATGACGGAGACCGGAGAGCTGCAAAGGAATAGTGGATTCACATTCATTAAGCTGGGCAGCATCGTCAATAACCAACAGTTCCAATGGTCCCATCCCTTCTGTATGCAAGGTAGCCGAGCTTGAAGCAGTGCAAAATATCAAGCACGCGTTTTGCAAGCAAAAACTCCGAATTTCATGGTGTTCAGTGAAATTTGGAAGATTCAATGTTTCATAAAGGAATCTAAGTACTTGAACACACTCTTTATTGGAAGACATTGTGTTCCCAAACTCGTCAACTGTATTCAAGACTTCTTTCAAACCCTCATTTGCAACAGCATGGTTACACATTGACATAGCTCCAATGGATTTTAGCAAATCAAGAACTTTCATCATCTTCTTTACCGCTTCCAATGGAATGAAAGAAGTTGGCATATGTGTGTACAATTTTTTGATACAAAAGATGAGCTTTTTTGAGATAAGTTTAAATCTCTTGATGAAAAACTCCTCAAATGTCAATGGACCTTCATCCTTCTCCGGCTTTTCTCCTTTTTCTTTGTTACTTTGAGTCGAGTTTTCCTTCTCCTCTCTTTTACTATCAAACTTCAATTTCTCTTCTCCCTTTGAAGGCACCTCTTCCTCCTCCTTCTTCTTATCCCCATCATTTAAGTCTTGACCGATATCTTCCTCTTCATCTTCATTGCTATTTACTATCTGATTTTCAAAACTTGACTCCTCCTCCTCGTCTCCCTTATTATCTTCCTCATTCTTCGTTTTTTCTTGTTCCAAATACAAACGGTACATCTCTTCAGGGTCTTCGAGTAAACATAGCATCGACTGCACATTATGTTTCCACCCAGACAATGGAGAAAGACAGTGGGAAAGAGCATAAACCCGGCAATCAAGAAGTACATCCAAAATGTCTTCATGAACCATTCTGGAATCAAGAAATACATCATCAATCTGCATTCTTTCTCCAATGCCAAATAAAACTATATCTCCCAACCCGTAAGTATCAAACTCAAGTGCATGACTCACCAAACTCATAAGTCGTGAAGCAACACCAAAAACTGCAATATTGGTTGGGGCACATGTCAGTGTTTTGCATTTTATCCTCAGCAGAACAAATAGTAACGAAGCCGCTGTCTTTGTTTTCCCAGTTCCGGGAGGGCCCCATATTAGTTTGACAGTATTTTGGTGACGACATCGTCCTGTAGCAACACAACTTAACACAGCATCCTGTTGGGAGTCGTTCAACTTAAAGGTACTGGTGGCATTCTGCACTTCAGATCTGACATCTCGGTTACTCTCTTCGAACGAGCAACTGGTACAATTTTCCCCAATCTGTAAAGGATTACAGCAAGTGAAAATCACCCATGTAAGTACATTTATGCATGCAAACCGAATGAAACAGTAAGATGATTGATGATGTGTGAAATATGAAATCTAGTACTTATATGCTTTCCTCTCCTCTCTTCTTCATCACTTAAATTCTCCGGAATTACTTTCCCTATGTGATGAATGCACAAGTGACAATAAAACAAGAAAAAACAACTGAATTGCTATGCTTACAGTGGAATCCGGTTGCAGCACTCTCTTAATGATGTTCATGTTCCCCCCTTCCAGCTTTGACATCAATGCTGTCCATATTCGTATCTCAGTTATAAAGTTTCCAAGGTAAACAACAAAAAGACTTTGCTTCTTCTTATCCTCTCGTCGATCTCCATATTCACCCGATACGATTGGCTTGGACGCCAGTATTTCAATTTTTTCAGAACCATAATCCCCCACCCTTTGAACCACAGCAATAAGATAAGGACTTTTAGGCCTGTCAAGATCACGAATACATTTCGGCCTGACCTCTGTCAAGGCGATAAGATCTCCAAACTCAGGCTCGTACATTCCTTGAAAACTTGAAGCGTCACTGTTTCTATTCATTGAAATGTTGTAGTACAAGTCCTTGGGAGGTTTAAAGTCTTTGGATATGTTAACAGTCCATATTTCTCGCGCACGGGCATGATGCACGGCCTTTATGCTTTCTGACAAACCACAGTGTGTATCTTCAATGAGGGGGTAGATAAATGAGTCCATATAGTCCTTGGTTGATGAAAAGGTCTCTGGAATTGGCTTAACCTGGCAAAAGTTCGCAATTGTAAAGATTGAAGTTCTTCAAAATATAGTTAAACAAAAAACGTTAATACTAATATTCACTAAAGATGAAACGCAAACTAGTCAATGGATTTAACAAGCTTTTTTCGTTGCGCAAATCTTTTTTCTTCGTATATCTATCACTATCGATCTTCAGTCAAGTTAATACCACGTATATCATACATACAAACTCTGAAAAAGAATAATTTCAATCATTGTTGAGGCCAAGTAAGAGCTCTAACAAAGCCCAAACTGGACCGGACATTAAGGAAGCTTGATCCTCACTTTGGGCGTACCTCGATGATTTGAACCCTTCTCCCTAAGGAGTCCCCGGAGTTGGTCAATCGCACACTAAGTAGTCTAAGTCACGTAATGCGCGTGCACATGCGGGGACCCAAATGTGAATGTGAAATCATCTCTCAAAACACTAAGGTGGGCCCTCCATGGTCAAAACCCATTGTCTATGAAAAATCAATCGGTGCCCTAAAGCACCACCACTTAGCCGCCTAGACCTATTTTCCACCATATTGATTTGGAGTATAAGACAAAGTGTATAGGTCTCATCCACAACCCATCCAACATGTGCTGAAAATGGGAGCCTAGAGCACGAGAGACACTGAATAATCTCTTAAACTCTATTTATTTTGGATTTTGAAAGAGATTTTTGAGAGTGATGAGTAGTGAAAAGAGATAGATAGAGAAAATTGATTGGGGATTGTGCGCAGGAGTTTTAAATACCCGAAAAGAACAAGCCCTTATTGTCTAGGTCCTTACCTCCGGAAAATTATTCCATGCCGAGCTCTCCAAAATCTCGGTCATGACTATACAAAAGTGTGAGTTCCACAAAAAAAAAAAAAAAAAAAGTGTAGATCCCACGCCAATTTGTGGTAGGAAATGCCTTGAGCATGGAATAATCTCTCCCTTCCCATTTACGATGTAAGAAGAAAATGATTTTTCTCTGTCTCATTTGAAGGGCATTTTCATATCTACCTTCAATGATCCCCTTGAATTTTAGATCTAGTTGAGCCATCAATATGACAAAAATCATTCGTTGTTATTCGTTCGATCGAACAACATCGAATGATTCATATTATAGGCTTAAAAAAGGTCGAGCTTTCTTTTGGTTGACAATTCTTTTGACAGTCTACACATTAGTATATGGTTTTACGTGAGATAATGGAAATCGGTCAAGTAAATATCTTTATGAAAAGTATTCACCTTGAATTTATTTATTTTTTGGTCACACTGGACTCCTTTTTCATTTATATCAAGATAAATCGTACAAATATTGTGATGATTGATATCCGATAGAATATAGTAAATTTTGAAAGATTGATCAGGGATCTAAAATTGAACAATTCGAGATCTGATCGTGGTTCGTTTTCGACCCTCGAAATAGGCAAGATAGAGAGGAATCAACTAACTTTATGTACAACCCATGTATATACGGAAAGTACAAACATTATCAACCACGTTTGTCGATAGAAATCAGGAAAATGATGTGTAATAAAAAAGGGGTAGCAAATTGAACTTAGGCCCCATTCCAGAACACCTTCTTAAAAAATAAATATTTATTTTACATTTTCAAACTCAAAAATAATGTAAATGAAAAATAATTTTTCAATTTTTTTACACTGTATTAAAGATCTCGATGAGATCTATCAAACAAGATCCATATTGCTAGAAAAATTATTTGCGTAAACACATGAATTTTTTAGCTTGAAATTGCCTTCTTAAAAAATAAGTACTTATTTCTGTTTTCGGAACAGGGCCTAAACACATTAACAAACCCAAACCCATTAACTAAAAAATAAACCCAACTCAATTCATTTATAAGTTGGGTTAAAATGAGTCTCAACCCATCTATTAATGGGTCTCAATTGGACATTAATTAGATCAACTTAAATGACCGAACAAGTCATGCATAAAACCCATTAACAAAAACAGTGGAATGACTCCATATGGACGTGGCAGATTGCCCATAGTGTCAGTTACGCAAATACTCCCAGTACTACTATCTCCAAAATTAGGAGTCATAAATTAATTTTTTGAAAAGATAAAAAAAACAGCCGCTCATATCCCGGAACAGCCTCTGAAATAACCGAATTAACGCACTGACCGCATCTCTGTTTGTTGGGTCATGAGTTGCTCTCTCTCTCTTTCATCTCAATAATGGAAATAGAAATGCACATAATTAAAAAAAAAATTACCGCCTACTAATTAGTAGCTAATTGACCAAAGTTCTCAAAATGCATTTTCGTGACAAGTCAAAAGTCATTGGATCCCGTTCCGCTAACAACTTTCTCTTTTAGTACTTTTTGTCTTTATTCAATTTTTTGTTGCGATCGTTCATTTTGTGCTAATGTTTTTTGAATATTTGATTCGTCTTGACAAGACGAATCGAAAAAGTAATTTTTTTTTACTTTTATCCAAATATTGAAAAATAACCACTTTTAAGTTTAAAAAAAGTCAACCTTTTTTTTTTTCCCTTTCAGTGATGTCGCTCCCCCACCATAGCACCTCATCTCTCGTTTGTCTTGACAATCAATAATACAAATTTTGAAAAATCTCTTTTAGCCCTAGAAGAGTCTTTTAAAATCCAGAGATTAAAAACAATGGAGAGAACGGTGAAACAGAGCGACGGTAGACTTTTTGTTTAATTTGGTCATTCTAGTATACATGGATAATATGATAATTTTTTTGTACATGGATATTTTAGTCATTTAAATGTGTGAGAGAAATACGGTCATCTCAATATATATGGGTATTTTAGTTATTATAAAATTTTAATATATAGTATGTAATTAGGTTAATGGGCGGGGCGAGTTTGATTTTAAATATATGGATCGGGTTGGGTATGAGTATGAGTAATTGAACTCATAATTAATGGGTCTAAATAGGTCAATGACCCATTAAAGATTCAACTCACTTCCAATTTGTCCATTTTGACCCAAACCTGCCCATTTGACACCCCTAGTAATAAGTATATATATAAAAGTGTGTGAAATGTTAGAATTGTGTTGTCTTTTTCGGACCCAGATCCTGTCCATTTGCTTCAAACCAGTTTGGTTCATTTTGGTGCATCTGAGCCATCCAAAAGTGTTTTGGACGACTTAGATTTGAAGAGAGTGTTTTTGATTTATTTTGGACGTCTCGGATGCATCAAATGAACCGAACTGGTCAAAAGCAAGTGAACGGGATCCGGCCCCTCGTTTTCCCCATTTTTAGCTTATTGAATTGAACTGAACAGACGGACCAAGTAATTTACCATAGAACAAGGCAAAACGAAGAAGGAAGGAGAATAGTATAGGAGTATTTGTTATACAAACCTTGGTCTTGTAAAGATCTTTGTGGAGCACCTCATCAAGAGACCAAGAGAAGATCAAGTCAACTAAGCCTTCACCCTTCTTTAGTTCATCACTTCTCGATCCCATACTTACTTAATATAAAACCCAAAGCAAATTATGAAACCCACTTCGATATGATCTTCAGTTTCAACTGATCATGAGATGTTCACAATAACCTGAAAACACACACACTAGCTGTCACAGAAATGCGTTCATGTTTTAATTGTCGGCGAAAGTCCTAATATTGTTATAAATGTCTTCACTTACCAACCAACACAGAGAGTCAATTACCAAAAAAAAAACACAGAGAGGGAGAAGGAATTTCCAACGTACGGGAGAGAGGGAGGGAGGGAGAGAGAGAGAGATGGGTTGCTCCCATTACCTAGATTTCAATGCGCTTAAGACGTCAAAAAGGGAAATGCCGTACAAATTCTCACCAGCAACAAAAGGAGGGAAAAAGGCACGGGAATCGTAACGGGAAAAGAATGGTATGTGGAGCCTGGGCAGCACCGGCTTCCAACAAAAAGGCTTCTTAGAGAGAGAGAGAGAGAGAGTGAGAGAGTGCTTTTGTGTAGGAAAGAATCGTATAGACTCACAGAAATTGGTGACGAGAAGTGGGAACTTGGAAGGAATATTCAAGGACATGGAATGATGAGGAGAGAGAAACAGAGTTTCTTCGTTTCCAAGCTTACAGCAAAAAAGCTATTCCCGAAATACCACTTGGCATTATCATGCGGTATTTTTCACTAATAAAAAATCTCCATCACTAATGCGAGTCACTCTTTATTTTTCAACCGGCAACAATCTAAAAGAGTGAATAATATTTGTATGGTATGATTAGTCTCTTCGTAAATGATTAAGGAGAGAGTATCACTATCAAGTAGCTAGGCAACGACAAGTAGTAATAGTACTTGACGAATGCTGAAAAAAATAGTCGAGGAAAAAATAAAGTAAGTTATAAAGCAGAGAGGGGTCAAGTGCAAGTGAGAAGGAAATTAATGTGAGACATGAGAAAGTGAAAAAGGCGATGAGACAGAAGACTGACGACCCAAACGAAGCGGGTTTCGGTTTTCCAAGGGAGTAAGTTACCCAGCCGGGCTCAGGGGCTGTTCTTCTAGAAAAGTTACTGGCTTTTCCTTTAAAAATAAGCCAAATAAGCCCCAAAAAAATGAAAATAAGCCAATAAGCTACTTGTTTCGTCTTTATTTTAAAAAAATTAGATTTCGGTCAAAAAATTTTACTTCTTAGATTCCTCTTGTCATGAGGATACAATAATCCTCAAAAAATTGACAATAAGCCAAGTGATACGAAAAATATTTGAATAAGGACAAAAAATAAGCCACTTGGGCTTATTTATCCGAACATCCCCTATTGTGTGTGGATGCACAATATCTGCTTTAAAAAGTGCTTATATATTAGATGATGTGTTTGGATTTAGATTTGAAAAAAAATTTAAAAAATAGTAGAAGTAATAAGTGGAGAGAGATAGAGAGAGAAATGTTGAAAGTAAGAAAAATTTAGGAAAAATTTTTTGAAAAATGTTTTTTGAGAAGCAAAGAGAACAAGGAATAATGATGTAGGACGAAAATGGGGAGTTTTTGTATTTTATGGAAACTTTATTGTAGGAATTATTTGTTTTAGGAATTCCCCTTTTAATGCCACTTGTTTAGGCATATTCCTATTTGTCTTTTAATTCTGTTAGTCTTTATTCACTTGACGCGGCGGAATTCACGATAGATTAGTTAACGTACTAATCCAAACGAGATATACAACTCGTCGCAACGAGCAATTCTTGCGCACAAGAATGAAAGAGATAAACTCTGCAATATTATTGATTAAAAGTTTGAAAAGTTCCAATAATTGAATAACTTACGCCCCTACTTATACTAATAGGAGTCCTAACTATAAGGTAACTACTTAGAATGGAAACCAAGCAAAACAATACTTGGAAATAAAGACTAACAGAATTAAAAGACAAATAGGAATATGCCTAAACAAGTGGCATTAAAAGGGGAATTCCTAAAACAAATAATTCCTACAATAAAGTTTCCATAAAATACAAAAACTCCCCATTTTCGTCCTACATCAAATAATTAGGAGTATTTAGTAACTTCTTGATGACAAATTAAATTTTGGTCTTTTAGTAAACAAAATTAAAGATCTTTTATTAATAACTAAATTTAGTGGACCACACATCTTAATTTACAATCAAGTACACTGTTCATTATAAAAAAAAAACATCTCTACTTCATTCTCTCTCTCTCTCTCTCTCTCTCAACCTTATTGCCAAATAAATATTTTAAAGACAGTATTTTTTTTAAAATAATTTTTACACAAAAACCATTCTTTTTTTAAAAAAATGTTTTTCTTTGAAAAAAATTACACAAAACTGTTTTTTCAAAGTTTTTTTTTCAAAAACTTTTTTCTTATTTTGAAAACTTTTTTTTTCAAAAAATTGTTTTGGAAAATTTATTTTGTATTTCTAACAAACAATTTTTATTACTTTGAAAATTATTTTAAAATTTTTTTATATATTGATAGTTTTTTACTTTTTGTAATTTGAAAAAAGTGATGTGACAAGTTTGGTTATCCAATTTTAATTACACTATTGTGGATCTCTACATTACTAACACTAGCAATGCCTTAAATGAATAATAAAATAAAATAAAAGACAACTTTTGATTATTCAATTTTAATTAGTCCACTATGGATGCTCTAATAAAAATTTTCCGTATATGTTTCACGAAACTAAAAAAAAAAATTTAATCCAAAAGATTGCTGTGTTCTCTTTAGTTTTCAAAAAGAATTTTTCAAAAAATTCCCCCTAAATTTTTCCTACTTTTAACATTTCTCTCTCTATCTCTTTCCACTTATTACCCCTACTATTTTTCAAAAAACTTTTCAAAAATCAACCAAACACAGTATTGGTTTCTACAACACTCTAAAACAAGTTTCTCCGACATCAAATTTTAGGCAAGCAGTACTGTTTAACTTCTACAATTCCTGGAACTCCAAAATCTTATATTCCTAATAAAATGGTTCCGACAAACAGTAGCAATTGATTTTTTAAAATTAAATCTCAAAATCAACAATTGAAATTTGGCGTACACACCTAGAGCAATTATTATTGTTCCTTTTCCCACCACATATTCAAATGGAATCTATGCGCTTAATCCATCTAAAAACCTACTATTGAAACTTATCGTAAAGCATGCTATAAAAGATTGTCAATTTTGCTCAAGCAATCATTCAAAGGTCTTAGGCCCCGTTTGATAAGGGTATAAGCTCTTAAGATTGGACTACTAATTTCAAAGGACTAAGAGCTTCTGCAATGGTAATAATCAAAACCAATAACCAAAATGTGTCATGTCAGCATTGATTATCCTTGGGAAAGTCTTCAATTCACACATCTTTAAAGTATGTACCATATGCACATATTGTGTGGTTCATATTTTGCCACCTCATAAAAAATTACTTATAGGACTGGTCATTCATAACATTTTATTTCATATCGTAACTTTTATACTAAAAATTCGTAACTTTTCCTCAATTTGATTTGTAATTTTTTAGCAATACATTTATAACATTTCGAGAATCATAACATTTTGGTGTCTTTCAATGAGGGTGCATATGATACACACCCAAATAAGGCCGTATGTATTGTAGCACTTCCCAATGTGGGGTGTTTTTGAGTATTGAGTTTGGCTATTGAGTTTTGGCTATTGGTAAAAGTTGTTAAGTTTAGTTATGGAATTGGTGGAATTTGGTTATTTGCTAAAAGACTTGTAATTTTGCTTATTACAATGTATGATATTTTTTGAGCATTGTTAAATTTGCTTATTCACACTCATTTACTTATTATAATAGAGATGCTCTAAAGCAACGTATATATAGACTCGTTGAGAAATGCTAAGTGCAAAGAAAAATGGGTAAAGAAAAGACCCTTAAAGTGTACATGAACGGCTCACTTTAAGAGTCTTTTCTTTACACATTTTCTTTGCACTTAGCACAGTCCTTATCAATCAATTTTGTCGAGTGATGGAAAGACTAGGCGTGACCCACATAGTGTGACAACAATATTTTATTTGTAAAGAGTTCCCAATTAGTAATTGACCGTTTTTTCCCGTACGCTAGGAACCGAAGAAACTACTGTTTCTCCCTCCTCGTCATTCATGTTCATGAACTTTCCCGTTCCCACTCCTCGTCACCGATTTCTGCGAGTCTATACGATTACGATCCTTTGTCTTCCCACACAAAAGCTAGGAAACGAAGAAATGTTTCTCTCTCTCTGTCTCTCCTCATCATTCATGATAATGACCTTTCCAGTTCCCACTTCTCTGTCACCTTTTTTCTACAAGGGGCAGTGCTAGGAACAAAAAAAATGAGCCAAGAAAATACTCTTAAAGTATATATGAACGGCTCAGATTCACTATTAATGGCAATTTTGCAAGGGGAGTGATTTTGTCACTCACTTTTTGTTAATGTCACTCTCTTTTGTGTCTTAATTAGATGATTTGTTTTGTGAGAGAAGTAGAGCGACATTAACAAAAAATAAAGTGGCAAAATCAATTCCCTTTTGCAATTAGCTTCACATTTTCTTTCGTGTTTGGTGTCTCTCCCGTGTTTTATAACAGGTTGTGAGTCTTTTAGTTTAAACTCATATTGAACCTATTTTTAATCCATCTAAACCCATATAAATATTGGTTTCTATGGGTTTACCCATAATAAAATATGGGCGGATTGGGTTGGGTTATAAGTGGGCAGATTTGAACGGGTTAAAAAATATGGGTTAAAAACTAATGGCAAAAAAAATAATAATAAGGTTAAGCTGTACTTAACTTCTAGAATTCCTGGAACTTCAAAATCTATTGCTAAAAAAGATTCAACAAACACTACCGACTGATTTTAAGAAAAAGAGTAAATTACAGTAAACCCCCCTAAACTAACCCAAATTTTCACTTAACCCCCTCCAACTACAAAGTCCAACAGTGTGCACCCTCTAACTATCCAGAATTGACACTTAACACCCTTTTGTTAGGTCTCCCTAGGAAAAATGCACCGACGGCCGTCTCCGGCCACCGGACGGCCGATCCGAGCCGTCCAAAATTTTTATAAAAAAAAACCGAGTGGGCTAACGCGAGAATCAACGGCATCCGACGTGCGTAGGTGCTCGATCTAAACACCCCATTTAAATTCTTGGGTTGTTTGGATCGAGCACCTACGTACGTCAGATGCTGTTGATTTCCACGTTAGCCCACTCGGTTATTTTTTTTAAAATTTTTGGACGGCTCGGATCGGCCGCCCGGTGGCCGGAGATGGCCGTCGGTGCATTTTTCCTAGGGAAACCTAACAAAAGGGTGTTAAGTGTCAATTCTGGATAGTTAGAGGGTGCACACTGTTGGGCTTTGTAGTTGGAGGGGGTTAAGTGAAAATTTGGATTAGTTTAGGGGGGTTTACTGTAATTTACTCTAAGAAAAATAAAACCCAAAAATCTACTATTGAAATTTTCCCTAAACACTTGCTCGAGCAATTACTCATTGGGTTGTAGGGCACCACCCTTCTCCACCACGCATTCAAGACGGAATCTATACTCTCTTTTGTGCCAGAAGATGTAATGTTAATTAGTAGTAGTTGTTGTTAGTATAAGCCTAGTTAGATTACTACGATGATCAACTTTCTATTCACAACAGTCGAATTCTAGACCTCACGTTCTAAAGAAGTGCCACACAATCATTGGGCCCAATCGGAATCTACACACTTCTATCTCAAGACCCTGCTTCGTTATTACTTCCGTGTATAGAAGAATATGGCCCCAAGCGTAGGGTTTGAATATCGATGAAGCAAAATAATCCGGAGAAGTCCGGGATCGTACCCAAGGGAATTAGTTCATGGCTTGCCTCGGATTTGTAGATGCAAGTAAGGTTTTCGACTTTTAGCCAGTCAACTTGGTTTTACTTTGAACGGTGGAAATTTAAAAGGCTAAATTGAAAACGAATAAACTAGGAAAAAGATAGGCGAGGTCTAGGAATCACTAGCACTCATGGCTCGGGCTAAATCACATTTCTCACCAATTCACGCGATTTAAAATACACAATTGTAGGTACCTAAACCGGGAAATAGAGATGGTTTGAAAATCAAGCTAGCTCTAGAACTCATTTGGTAAACACCTCGAGCGACAGAGCTCTAAGCATCATGTGTGGTGAGTAGGCGATGCTCCCACCTACACATGATCAAAGAGGTTGACACCTCGGTAATTTACCAAACAAATCCGAACCCCACATCAATTTTCAAATCCAAAGATTAAAACTTTATTGGTGAAAAATGCAATTTTTTGCCCAAGCCATGGGATGCTAATCATCCCATGACCTAACCCTTGAAACTATTCACACATATCTAGAGAGATAAGAGCAAATAAAAATCTACTTAACATAATTGAAATGCAAGACTAGAAGAAAATTAGCTTAAACAATAGATCGGGAGATAAGAAACAACTTTAATTAAAGCAAGTGTAGCAAAAGACAACTAATAAAGGCTAGAAATTAAGAAATAAGTGCTGGAAAATGAAGAACAAGGCAAGAACAATTCAAAAAGCTCAAAAGTATCTAAGTTAGATCTAAAATTATGGGTACATTTCTGTCCAAATCGTGCAAAGGTGACATAACGGGGTATTTATACTGCCTTTGTTTCGCGCACGGAATATCCCAAAAGATACTCTGAAGATGCCCCGCTAAGCCCCTCGGCATCGATGGCAACAGGCATAAGATGGGCCACTAAGGGTCTCGGCATCGATGTAAAGTAATATATCCCATCTATGCCGAGGTCAATAAGGGTCTGGAGCACTAAGAGGCTCGGCATCGATGTCAAATTTGGCATCCCATCGATGCCTAAGCTGGTAAGGGTCTTGGGGGCACTAATGGCCTCGGCATCGATGTCAAATTTGGAATCCCATCGATGCCTAACTCAATAGTGGAGCTGTGCCTTGATCTTGCCTTGGCTCTGCTCGGGCGTCGCCTGGCCTTGCCTTGGCGTTGCTGCTTCTGCCTTGGCTGTTCACTAGCCGTTGCTCTTCTGCCCGGGCTGTTCCTCTTGCTTTGGCTCTGCCTTGGCATTGCTCAGCCGTTGGTCACGCCTTAGCCTTGGCCTCGCCTTGCTCAGCCTTGACGTCGGGTAACTTTTGCCTGAGATGCGCCTTGACCGTCGGGCAACTTCAGGCCATGACATGCCTTAAGCCTTTAAAGCTCCTTATTGAGTGATTTTCCTACAAAACAAACCAAACAAACTCTACGAAACAACTAAGTTAAAAACAATTAATTAAAGAGTAAATTAAACTAAACCTAGACACTAGCGCACCCTTTCATTACATTTCTGGGTGCTTATCAGACCCACAATTGAAATTTATCGTAAACACGCCCATAAAGATTGTCACTTATGCTCGAGCAATCATTCAAAGGTCCTAGGATACCACTCTTCTCCACCACACACTAATTCAGGTAGAATCTATACATTGCCCCGATTGGATGTTGTATTGGAGGGGTGTATTACCTCATATACCTGTATAAGGGCTTGACATGACGTTTTCTGCGCCGTTTGGATGCCATTTGTGTGGGTGTATTATCTAATCCCCCCTCTTCCCATATCCAGGCTAATCCCCCTTCCGGGGGATAAATTATAGACACCCCCAGGGGTAGCAATAAACTATCCGGCTGAATACACCCGGAATTTTGACCATTCTACCCTTCCTCATCCCCCTCTTCATCTGCCCCCTTTACACACAGAGACACACACACGCAGTGAGAGGGAGAGAGACGATTACGTGAGGGATTGAGCAGAGCGTCGGAGAGACAGCAGACCGTCGTCGGAGATTACATCACCGGAGAGAGTATGACGTTGTCGGGTTCTTCGTCACCGGAAGGATGAGGCAGCAGAGGGGTTCTTCGTCGCCGGCAGTGGCGGACCCAGAAATTCATGGCACTGGGGTCAAATTTTACACTCCCTCCATCCCACTTGCTCGACCCCTGTTGTTACCGCTAACAACTACTAACCCATTAGAATTTAAATCCGTTTCAATGGGTGGGAAGATTTTATTTTTCTGATCATTTAATTCTAAAGAGTCATAATTAAATTTTGACTGTAGGACTCTCGTTGGTTAGCTCTAAGAGATATTTGATTCTACGATTTTCTTAGGATTAATCAGCGAGAGCCCTATAGTCAAAATTTAATTATGACAATATAGAACAAAATGATTAGAAAACTAAAATCTTTCTATCAATTCAAACGAATTGAAATTTGGAACACTTATGCCTTGTTTGGATTGATGTTTGAAATTTTTTTTGAAAAATAGTAGGGGTAATAAGTGGAGAGAGATAGAGAGAGAAATGTTGGAAGTAGGGAGAATCTAGGGGGAATTTTTTGAAAAATTCTTTTTGAATTTCAAAGAGAACAAGGAATTAATTTTTTAACCATATTTTTTAATATATAAACCACAGGTTGAAAAATTAAGTGTTCCAAATTTCAATCCGTTTGAATGGGTGAAAAGATTTTATTTTTCTGATCATTTAATTCTAAAGGGTCATAATTAAATTTTGACTTTAAGGCTCTCGTTGGTTAGTCCTAAAAGATATTTGATTCTACGATTTTCTTAGGGCTAATCAATGAGAGCCCTATAGTCAAAATTTAATTATGACCCTTTAGAATTAAATGATAAATAAAATAAAATTTTCTCACCCATCCAAACGGATTGTAATTTGGAACACTTGATTTTTGAAAGAAAGCTGTGTCCGGAGAGAAGAATCGTGTGTCAGTGGGGCGAATTTTTATTGGTGAGAGGTACCACCTGGCTAAGTCCACGTGTTGCCCTTTGGGCAACGAATAATTGGGTGATGTGAGGATTTGGTGAGGGCAAGAATTGAATTATTGTTGTAGTACTTGGGGCAAATTTACTAAAATGTCCCAAATATGTATAGCCATCGTGAGGTAGTTTGGAGGGCAGTGGGGTCACATGACTCCCCTTGCCCTCACATGCTTCCGCCCCTGGTCGCCGGATGGATGACTCACAGATCTGAAGAAGAAAAAGAGATCGAGATGTATTGTTGTTGATAACAATAATGAGAAAATTATCAGGTGCTTTGCACCCAGGAAATCAAGGCAATCCAATGGTATTGTGAAAAAATTATCCAGTGCTTTGCACCTAAAAAACGATTTTTTTATTTTTTTAACTATCAAATTAATTAATATATTAGTTAAGGAATTTATTATTAGTTAATAGTGAAAAAATATTTAATTGTATTGGATTTTCTAATTATATATTTAATCTAATCAATAATCTAATTTAACACTACACAAGGGCAAATAAGTCATTTGATAGCTTTTTACATCATACACCCTTCTTTATACACCCAATTTATCCTTCATCCAAACCAAGTATTAATTTATCTCATTTCTCTAATACATTATCCAAACCATCTACTTTTTAATACACCCTTTATAAATGTCACATCAATGTGGACCCTCCCGCCTTAACTAATACACCGTACTATCTTATACCCCCTTCATAAATAATACACCCAAAACTTATACGGCATCCAATCGGGCCCTAATCCTGAACCCCGTATTCATAAGTTGCGAAGAAAAATGTCTTAGCAATACACGGAGTGCTGCAAGAGCACTCAAATAATTTTCTATTCATTGACCACAACTAAGGGTCATCATCGGGCCGGGCCGGGCCGGGCCGGCCCAGCCCGCCAAGTCGCGGCCCAAGCCCGCCCACGGGCCGGGCTGACCGGGCTTTTTCTTTTTAGCGGGCCGGGCGGGCCGGACCACCTACCATAAATTGAAGCCCAAGCCCGGCCCACGGGCTAGCCCAATTGGCAAGCCGGTGGGCCAACGGGCGGGCTTAAATTTTCTTTGGCAAAACTAAATTAAGGGAAAAAAGAAAGGATTTTTTGGGATTTTGGGCTAATGGGCGGGCCCGTTGGTGGGCTTTTGGACGGGTATGCCAGGCGGGCTCACGGGCCGGGCCTACGGGCGGGCCGAGTAAAAATTCATAGGCCCGAGCCCACCCATTACAAACTACGGGCCGGGCTAGCCCCCCCGTTTCTCGGGCTTGGGCCGGGCGGGCTAAGGGCCGGCCGTGGGCCGTCGGGCTAAATGATGAGGCTTAACCACAACATACCAAATCCACCCTACATTTTGAGTGAATAACTACAAAATATCATGGGTGCACTTAAAAGCTAAAAGAAATAAGGTCAAGAGTTCAACTACTATATTCGCATTACACCTTTGTGGAGCTTCCTAATTGTTCCATTGCCTTTGATTCCAGGCAAACCAAAGTACCCCTAACAAATAACTTGCTGCAATTTTGCAAATTCATGTGCAAGGCCAAATCATTTAAATGGATTTAAAAATAGTGTACATGCATCACCAAAATATCCAAAGTAACTGCATATTTAAACATAACAAGTTCGAAGAAAAGCATATTAACAACACAGAGGCGTACAGGCAGAATTAGTTGAGCATCAATATACATTACCAACAATTAAAACATAATGCCAAAAGTACCACTCTCTCCTATTCAAAGAGGACAAGCTTCATCCAAACGTATCATTCTCATTCATTTCATAGGGATCATCTGCCCACATACGACTTCACAAATCCTCCTCCATTTCTTTCCCCGAGCCGTGATGTTTCCCTTTCAATTTCTTGGTCGACAATTTCATTGCACTCATTGATCAAATCCAAGTGGGGATAATGCTGCAAAGTTCTATTAATCGGCAGACACATTTCAGAATCTTTTTTCATACAACGTATGAAATCAACTACTTGTTCTTTCAGCTTCTCAAATGAACCTGCCTGATAGCTATTAACTGAAGCACTCGACTTCTCCCTACCGAGCCCACAACTGATAGCCGAACACTCTTCATCAACAACAAGGCTTCCCTTCCCCTTTCCTTCATAGCGAGGCCATGAATTTACCTTCTTTACACCCAAACACAAGCGAAAGACCAGTCAAAATTACAAGGAGCAATTAACAACCAGGATGAACACTGAAGATTCTATCAAAAATATGCACACTATGCATTGTCATCTGAATCTAAATCTAGGAAAATAAAAATGAAGGTGTAAGTTGACCAGTATCTTGTTTGCTTTCACTGTTTTTACAATCAGGAATCCGAAGTTTCCCAAGCTAAAGGTGTTGGCTCTAACTGCTTGCTGTTCATAAGCATTGCATCAGACATAAACGCAACATTGCCAACTGAAATCAGTCCTCCAAATGCAGGGGAAGGGGATTTTTTTCCAATTTAGCAAGGCTGTTTAAAGTGATTATGATTATTATTACTACCCACAGCGTACATAGCAAAACAGAGAAGGAGGCAAGCACTGGTAGAACTGGT
The DNA here is from genome assembly GCA_019656295.1 of Rhododendron mucronatum var. ripense. Taxonomy (NCBI): domain Eukaryota; kingdom Viridiplantae; phylum Streptophyta; class Magnoliopsida; order Ericales; family Ericaceae; genus Rhododendron; species Rhododendron mucronatum. The sequence continues at coordinate 420,045 of BPLT01000195.1, read as the reverse complement.
GAGTTCTGTTTACTGAAACAGACAGAAAAACAGAGACCAATGACCGATGCACCACCAAGAAAACATAAACCATCGAATAGGCACGAAGGCTTAGGTATATTATCCCCAAACAAAGAGATCGACAAACCCTTCATGCAAGTAAAACAGTAAGCATCTACAAACACAGGGTAAACAGGCAAACACCAAAAACCATGCCAGCCCGCCCCACAAATGCAAACCAATACCAGACAACACACTCGGAACACAGCACAATTTGAGAACTGGGAACTAATCAAACAACTGACTTCACAAGGTGGGGAATCATAAGAAGAGGGAGGGAGATTCAGAGCGAGTTTGTGATCCAAATCCAGAGATCACAAACAGAAGCAGAAAATTTTCAAGAGAGATTTGTACCTGTGTAATGCAAGACTTGATGTTGTGGAGGATCAGAAGGAGAGAGAGGAAGATTTAGAGCGAGGGCTGAAGGATTTCGAGAGAGATTTGTATACGTGTAATGCAAGATTTGATGCTGATTCTGATTCTTGAGGAGGCAAATTTTCGAAGGACTCTAATGCACTATGGGGGCAGCCTAAGAGTAGGTTAGGAAAGCGGAAGCCATCGTCCGCCATGAGCAATACTATGGGTTTACCCAAAAGGCCCCTCCAAACCACAACAGAACACAGACACATTCATAGGACACAAATGGAAAATCAAAAAAGACTGATAAGGGCAATATAGTAATCCAGAAATACAAAAAAATTGCTCAATCAACCCTCAACCATCCACGGAAGACAAACCACCAAAGGCTAGAGGCAGATGGCCAATTTCGGGGGAACATGCACAGAATGGTTCTTCATTGCTTGCATGCATAAAATGGCCCAGTGCACCTTTAAGACAAGGGTGTGGAAACTGATGCGCTTTTGCACAACAATTGGTACATCTAATTTCTAATAGGATGTGTTTACAATTGTGATTCACTTCTCTATAGTAGCTATTTTGTCAACTTCATCTTTTAAATTCTCTATTGTAATTTTGTAGGACTGGGAAGGGAGTTACTAGTTGATGCAATTTGGGAACGCTTATGTTGTTATGTTACTAGTTACAACACTGCCGCCCTGATACATCTGCAAGAAAAATGAGGTGGTTGTAAAAAAGTATGACGAAGATGTATCACAAAGTATGAGGTGGTTGGCAAAAGTTCCTTGAAAAAATTGGGTAGTAAGGTGTGAAAAGTGGCCCATGACTTATTTTGGCATTTTCTTCTCCTTAATAACCGCTCAGCTGGCTGTCATGGAGAAGGATTCCCAGGACCCCTGGCAATATCAGAATCTGTAAGGATTGGGGCATTCCAGAGATGGTGTTTTGGGCTTCTTAGGCCTGCTATGGTTTCAACCTGGTGGATAGAGTCCCATTTATTGCGTTGTGTTGATTCACTCTGTATTGTATTGTTTCTCTGTTTTTTGTGATGGTTCGTTTTCTCTCAAGGCCATCTCCGAGGTTTTGGGGCACAGACCCTTTATAAAATTATCCAGTTCCAAAGAAGAAGAAAAAAAAAAGCTCAGCTGGCTGTCATTAGCATGACCCAACATCACAGCAGCAATGGATGAGCAATGCACCGTTACCTCTTCGCGCCTGGGAATCCAATCACTTGCACGGAGATCAATAACATCACGAACCATGGACCTTAGTTGTGGAGCCAGCTGGGGATTTGTAGACAATTCTTCCAATCGCCAAAAGTAGATGTCATTGGTACGCCGCGACAAAGGGGTCTCATCAAGGTTTTTACCGGAAGTGTTGAAGAATTGACATATGGCCTCTATATTTTCCTCCTCAGGACACGTCTTAGTATCATGCCCCAAAAGCTCCTGTATCACATGACAAACAAGGTTAAGACAAATTTTCTATTAGGGGGAAAAGCAAATCCAAAACGAATTCCAACAAGGCAAGCTAAAAACACAAAAGGACTAAAGAGGGAGCTCGAGACAGAACCTTAACTATATGATGAACAATCTTTTCTGGCACCATCTTTTGCTTCCAAAGCTCCCCAATTATACGGATATTTCCAAGAGTGTGAATCTTAATCATTCTATTCTTATCTCTACGTTCCAACTCTAGCTCAGAAGAAGTCATCTGTTTTAATTCTTCCCTAATTTTATTAGTGCCTTCAAATGCCTCTTGGCATTTATTCAAAAGGACTCGCTTAAACGTGATTTTCCCACCACGTTCATCAGCTGGGAAAGGTGGGAGCCTTTCATGAAGATGCGAACACAGCTGGGCATACAAGGGACAAACCCTTGGATTTAGTACGGCCTTGTCAAAAATCAAGGAGGTAACGCCCTGCATTGCAAAGAGAACACTCATTACACTTCGCAATTACACCAAAAACAAAAACTACAAGACGGAAAAGGAGGAACCTTCAGAATATCAGCTGTTGTGATCCCAGAATCAATTAGCTGACCCTTGAGAAGATCAAAATTCCTTGGGGTCAGCTTATTCAGTATCCTACACGGCAAAAGCATAGACTACATTCAGTCTGCATGATAGTATGAATCACATTTCATTCTTGTTGACATAATAATATTATCCAAAGTGCCAAATTTTGAAATAACGATATTAATCAACCCTCCAGTCAACTTAAATTATTTTATATGTAGGTTTCCAAATTCGGTAAACTTCATCAATCGGTTACTGAATGATACTAGCGCAGAAGTACATACGAATATGCCTGAGTAACCCAGTTCAATTTCTGTAACTGTGTCGAAACCCTACTACTTGCTTCCAAACACTCCCAACAACTATGAACGTGTACAAGAATGTTTCATAAGCATAAAACTAAGTGAACCTGAACCAAAAAAGCAGGAGTATGACTAAGGTGTCAAAATGAACACCTCCTTTGGAAGCATCATTGTAATCTTTGCAATCCGTATGTCATGATTCATCTAAAACCAACGTAAGTAACCACTATAAACTGTACCGATACCCTAATCTCTTGAAAACCTACTCAAAGACAATGAACCAGAAGAAAGGTTCATAGCTAAGTAAACTAACTAATTACAGCATTGCACCAGTATTTACTAAGGTCTCAACATATACACCCCACCCACATCTAGAAGTTACCATGGGATTCACCTAATTCAAGGAAGGAAAACTCAGAATGTCATGATCCGTCATAATTTCTTTAAATTTTTAGACAACAAGTTGCCAAAAGGTTTTTGGGACAATTTTCTGGAAATCGCACAATATAATCTGCAGAGTAAGTACCCTTTCACTGTCTTCAAGACATGCTCCTTCTCAGACAGAGTCCCCTCCCGAGTTGACCATGGCACCTCTGCCTTGATTAGAGCAGCAGCAGCACCGACCTGTTTCATTCACAGGACATCTTTTATATTCATTCCAAACAAGTATTTATCAACAGAGAGAAGAAAAAAAAAATCATAAACATCAAAAGCCAAGGTTACTTAGATTCAGATGTGAATGCAGCACATAGTTTGCCTCTATAGCTTGTCACATGTGTTGAATAAGTAACAATCTTTAAGAAACTGTGTAGCAATAGGGTGAAGGAAATAATTTTTCCCACTCTCTCCACGTGTAATAGACTTGCATAGTGGGTCTCATCCCCGTGTCATTTTTAAAGTCATCACATTTTCAACCCACGTCCCTCAGAAGCCATTTACAATAAGGTTCATTTTGTTCCAAGAGAGCAGGATACTAAACCCCATAAGAACACAATACAAAGTACAAAGTACAGGGACAACAAAAGAACTAAATAAGAGTTGTTCTAAACATATGCATGGCGGGTAGAAATCAATCAAATTATCCCAACAAAGATTAATTACCCCTTGTTTAAAAGATATTTGTGCCCTTGCAAACTGCGAATTGAGTTGGTCTTGGCGATTAAACAAGCAACCCGACTCTCTTTTCTCTCTAATGGTTTCCCAGGATGCCTGCTCTCCAGATGGAGGAAATGGAGCAGACCGACTACGCCAATCACGGTTGTCTGGCTCAGAATAACGCATCTGAGATGAATTTTGCTTCTGCAGGAATGAAAATTTTGTCACAATAAGTGAGCTAGCAAAATCAAAATTAGTGAAACAAATAACCTTGTGCAAATTACACGTCAGAACTCAATAATGGCAATAAAACTTTCACTGCATCAAACTAACCACCGAGGAGCTCTTGATGCAAAAAAGGAGTAGGGCATTAAACTAAAAAGAAAGGAGTTAAATGCTACGGGGAATAAATGCCAACATTGAAAATTTATTTATCTTATCTTTATTTCAATTGCCATACTATATACAGCATGCGTTTCCTAATGCAGAGTTCGTAGCCTGCAAAGAAAGTAGTAATACTTAATATTTCTTCTAAGGCAATCCTCGTGGAAAATATTTATACACAATTCTAAATAGAAATACCAAGATTTATGTAAACACGGATATCATTGACAAGAAATGCCAAAATGGGAAATTAAAGGAAGCATACCTTCCATCTAGTATTAGAATACCTCTGTGAATCAGTTATGCGTAACGCGTCAAGTTCATTAAGCTCAAGTAAGGCACCTGCAACAGCTTGAGCCAAGTTCTTGTCATCATTAGCATCATAAAAGCAACCCCGAGCCTTGGCATCGACGACAAGTTCCTTCCAAACAGAGCCGCTGGTAATCAAAGTAGCACCATTGCCAATAATCCAGAGGCAATGCCTACACCATGAAAGCACAAATGCAAATTACAACACGCGATTCAACCGGCTTTTGGATAACAAAAAGGCAAGCTGATCTGCTTTGCTCAAGGAAACAACCCTTGGGGCGGAGCCAAGATTTCTAGACAGTGCGGTCAAATACCTAGAGTCACTTTTGGCAACGGTAGGAAAGTTTCATTAAATTAAAGGGGTCTTTGGGATTATTTTTTTTGTATCTGTGGGGCCAAATGTGGGAGATTATCAAGAAAATTTGACCTATTATATGTTATTTTTCCAACTCAGTCGGGTCACTTGACTCCACATTGCAATTGCAACCCATGGTAAAGCTAGTTATCACAATGTTCATTTATGCAAGGAGAATGACATCTGTTCAGCTATACAGAAAAGTACCTTGCGCGAGTGAGAGCCACATTTGTTCTTTGGCAATTGGAAAGAAATCCAACAGTTCCTTGCCCATTACATCGCACGGTAGAGATAATTATGATATCCTCCTCACCACCTTTAAACTCATCAACTGATTGGACGTCTACCGTGAAGTCAGGGTATGAATCTGTATTGTATGTTTCCCCAAGTTTTTCCCGGAGAGCACTTACTTGAGCTTGATATGGCGACGAGCACCCAACCCTGAACTTTTGTTTTGCTGCCACACATTCTGTAGCAAGGTAAATGCATTCTTATTTACCACAATTTAGGCGGCAACAAACACTAGCAATTTAGAATACTAAATCTTACCACATTCTTCATTGAAAACAGAAAAGTACCTTTAGAGAGGCTTGCAACAATCTCGGAAACCACAGCCACTTCCACCATGTTTTTCATGCCTTGATTCTCGCACTCCTCCTTTCCCTGGCTTACGTTAATGAAAGAATAGGTTCCATACATACTTCCTTGAAGAAGACGCCTCTCGTATGCTTGTTCTTTGACATTCGGACCATCCAAAATCCTACTTTCGTAGAACTTCCTATTTGGAAACAAGCTTATTGATGGATGCATTCTGTACTGGACGTTAAGAAGATGCTTCTTGTGTCCTAATATCACCAGCCTCTCAAATAAGCTTCTTTCAAATTCAGCCGCCTGGCATATCTATTAGTAATTCACAAAGTCAACAAAAAGAAATGTGTTTTACTTCAAATAACAAAACTAGGCTCCTTTTACAGAGTCGTGGATTTCAAACAAAAGGGTTTGGTTTAAGGTTCAGTTTCAATGAATAATAAGAGGTGTAGACCTGACTAACTTATTGAGCTTGGCCCTTTAGGTGTGGGCATGTCCCATTGGGTGTTTCATTGGTTAGCTTCTTGCGAACCTCGGGATTGGGTCTCGGATGGACACCGGATATGATGCCATCATTTCCTTTTTCCTTTTAGTCTTTGTACCAACTTCAAAGATTAACAAAATTTCTTTTGCCTTTCAAAATAAAAAATTGAAATCCAATCATGCAAATGGTAAATAGAAAGAAAAATGAAATTAACAGACCCAGTATTGAACATTTGCAGGTAGTTGCCGTTCATCCCCAATGAGTATAGCATGACGGAGACCAGAGAGCTGCAAAGGAATAGCGGATTCACATTCTTTGAGCTGAGCAGCATCGTCAATAACCAACAGTTCCAGTGGTCCCATCCCTTCTGTATGCAATGTAGCTGAGCTTGAAGCAGTGCAAAATATCAAGCACGCGTTTTGCAAGCAAAAACTCCGAATTTCATGGTGTTCAGTGAAATTTGGAAGATTTAATGTTTCAGAAAGGAATCTAAGTACTTGAACACACTCTCTATTAGAAGACATCATGTTCCCAAACTCGTCAACTCTATTCGAGACTTCTTTCAAACCCTCATTTGCAACAGCTTGGCTACACATTGACATAGCTTCAATGGATTTTAGCAAATCAAGAACTTTCATCATCTTCTTTACCGCTTCCAAAGGAATGAAAGAAGTTGGCATATGCGTGTACAATTTTTTGATACAAAAGATGAGGTTTTTTGAGATAAGTTTAAATCTCTTGATGAAAAACTCCTCAAATGTCAATGGACCTTCATCCTTCTCCGCCTTTTCTCCTTTTTCTTTGTTATTTTGAGTTGAGTTTTCCTTCTCCTCCCTTTTACAATCAAACTTCAATTTCTCTTCTCTCTTTGAAGGCTCCTCTTCCTCCTCCTTCTTCTTTTTATCCACATCATTTAAGTCTTGACCGATATCTTCCTCTTCGTCTTCGTTGCTATTTACTGTCTGATGTTCAAAACTTGACTCCTCCTCCTCCTCTTCTCCCTTATCATCGTCCTCATTCTTCTTTTTTTCTTTCTCCAAATACAAACGGTACATCTCTTCAGGGTCTTCGAGTAAACATAGCATCGACTGCACATTATGTTTCCACCCAGACAATGGAGAAAGACAACGGGAAAGAGCATAAACCCGGTAATCAAGAAGTACATCCAAAATGTCTTCATGATCATCATCAATCTGCATTCTGGAATCAAGAAGTACATCCAAAGTGTCTTCATGATCATCAATCTTCATTCTTTCTCCAATGCCAAATAAAACTATATCTCCCAACCCGTAAGTATCATACTCAAGTGCATGACTCATGAAACTCATAAGTCGTGAAGCAACACCAAAAACTGCAATATTGGTTGGGGCACATGTCAGTGTTCTGCATTTTATCCTCAGCAGAACAAATAGTAACGAAGCCGCTGTCTTTGTTTTCCCAGATCCGGGAGGGCCCCATATTAGTTTGACAGTATTTTGGTGACGACATCGTCCTGTAGCAACACAACTTAACACAGCATCCTGTTGGGAGTCGTTCAACTTAAAGGTACTGGTGGCATTCTGCACTTCAGATCTGACATCTCGGTTACTCTCTTCGAACGAGCAACTGGTACAATTTTCCCCAATCTGTAAAGGATTACAGCAAGTGAAAATCACCCATGTAAGTACATTTATGCATGCAAACCGAATGAAACAGTAAGATGATTGATGATGTGTGAAATATGAAATCTAGTACTTATATGCTTTCCTCTCCTCTCTTCTCCATTACTTAAATTCTCCGGAATTACTTTCCCCATGTGATGAATGCACAAGTGACAATAAAACAAGAAAAAACAACTGAATTGCGATACTTACAATGGAATCTGGTTGCAACACTCTCTTAATGATGTTCATGCTCCCCCCTTCCAGCTCTGACTTCAATGCCGTCCACATTCGTATCTCAGTTATACAGTGTCGAAGGAAAACAACAAAAAGACTTTGCTTCTTCTTATCCTCTCGTTGATCTCCATATTCACCCGACACGATGGTCTTGGACGCCCGTATTTCAATTTTTTCAGAACCATATTCCCCCATCCCTTGAACCACAGCAATAACATAAGGACTTTTAGGACTGTCAAGATCACGAATACATGTCGGTCTGACCTCTGTCAAGGCAATAAGATCTCCAATCTTGGGCTCGTACATTACTTTACCATTTGCAATGTCTCTCTTTCTATTCAACGAAATGTTGTAGTACAAGGCTTTGGGAGGTTCAAAGTCTTTGGATATGTTAACAGTCCATATTTCTCGCATAGGAGCAAGATGCACTGCCTTTATGTTTTCCAACAAACCAGAGCGTGTCTCTTCAATGAGGGGGTAGATAAATGAGTCCATATACTCCTTGGTTGATGAAAAGGTCTCTGGAATTGGCTTAACCTGGCAAAAGTTCACAATTGCGTAGATTGAAGTCCTTCAAAATATAGTCAAACAAAAAAAGTTACTAATATTCACTAAAGATGAAACGCGAACTAGTCAACGGATTTAACATGCTTTTTTTGTTGCGAAAATCTTTTTTCTTCATATGACTATCCCTATCGATCTTCGGTCAAGTTATACCACGTATATCATACTCAACAAGCTCTGAAAAAAAACAATTTCAATCATTGTTGAGGCCAAGTAAGAGCTCTCACAAGCCCAAACTGGACCTGGACATTAAGGAAGCTTGATCCTCACTTTGGGCGCACCTCTGGATGGTTTGAGCCCTTCTCCCTATGGAGTCCCCTGAGTTTGGTCAATCGCACACTAAGTCACGTAACGTAATGCGCGTGCACATGCGGGAGCACGAATGTGAATGTGAAATCATTTCTCAAAACACTATGGTGAGCGTCAAAACCCATTGGCTACGAAAAATCAATCAGTGCACTAAAGCACCACCACTTACCCTGCTAGACCCGTTTTCCACCATACATTGATTTGGAGTACAAGACAAAGCATATAGGTCCCACCCACAACCCATCCAATGTGGTGAAAATGGGAGCCTAGAGCACGAGAGTCTCTTAGACCTTGTTCGTTTTGGGTTCGTTGTGAGGGAGGTTTTTAACAGAAATAATGAGTGAAGAGAGATAGATAGAAAAAATTTATTAGACGCTGTGCGCAAAAATTTTAAATACTCAAAACGAACAAGCCCGGCCCTTATTGTCTAGGTCCTTACCTTGGAAAATTATTCCATGCTGAGCTCTCCAAAACCACGGTCATGACTATACAAATTAAGTGTGAGTTCCACCAGAAAAAATGTGTAAATCCCACACCAATTTGTGCGTGGTAGAAATGCCTTGAGCATGGAATAATCTCTCCCTTCCCATTTATGATGTAAGGAAAAAATGATTTTCTCTGTCTCATTTTCTTTTGATTGGCAATTCTATGGACAATCTACACATTTGTATACGGTTTTACGAGAGATAATGGAAATCGGTCAGATATATATCTTCACGGAAAGTGTTCACCTTGATTGAACAAACATTGTGATGATTGATATCCGACGAATAGACCATTTACCAACATCTCTCTCTCTCTCTCTCTCTCTCTCTCTCTCTAAACTTGAGAGCTACTCTCTCCTTCTACGGTTTTCTTGGTTTGGGGTTGGGGGTGGCCGCCACTCCTCACCTCCACCTCCCCCCTCCTTTGGCCTCCCTCGTTTTCACCTCCTACTCTCGTCGTGCTCCACCTACGCCTCCCCTCCCCTCCACCCTCCGCCTCCATCTTCCCCCCTCCGCCTCCTTCCTTTGTCCAATTGTCCGGCCTTGCTAGGGCCGATCTAATGAAGATTTGAAGATAAGATGGTTTGGCTTTGCTCATCCAGCAAATAAGCCGACGGATCCAGTGCAGCGACTTCCGGCGACAGCATCCTCGGTCAGGGTTTTTTTTATTTTCCTTGTATGTTTTTGGTTTTGTTTATTTTGAGTTTTGTTGGTTTGGTTCTCTCCCTTTAATGAGAGTTTTCCCTACCCGATGTGGGGTTTCTGGTGTTGTTTTGGTTGTCTTTGCCGCAATTGAGTGTGTGTTGCGCTCTCTATTTGGATGTCGGTCATAACCGATTAGCTGATAAAATCCAATTGTGAGGATCTAGTGGGTGATCTTGGGTAACTAGATGTATTCAGTTGTTTTCTGATTATAATTACAACTCTTACCATTTTGGAAAGAAAAAAAAAAAGATATCCGATGAAAATAAATTTTGAAAGACAGATCAGACATCTAGAAATGAACAATTCTAGAACTGATCGTCGTTTGTTTTCGGGCCTAGAAATAGGCAAAACTAGAGACTAGAGAGGAGTCAATAAGGGGACGTGTTTCCACTAAGAAATAAGTTGTAGGATCACAATTTTTTGGTATTGCCTTTCTTCTATTTTTTTTTTTTTTTTTTTTCGTATGTTAGTGTTTTGTCAGATGTGTTATGGGTTCGTCTCGACAAGAAAAATTGCAAAAGTAAGAAATTATAACTTTTACGCAAACATTTTGTGAAATATTCTCTTCGTCCCAAATTAAGTGTTCATATTACTAGTTTGGGAGGATGTTCCAAAATAAGTGTTTACTTTCTAAAAATAACCATCAAAATATGCCAAACTTTCAATTTTACCCCTAAAAAATACACATTGAATTAACAACTTTTTATATTCGTGCCATTTTTAGATTGACTATATCTTTCAATTTATAATATTTTTGATGATTTTGAAAACTTTGAATAATAAAACTAATTGAGATTTATCAAACAAAATCCATATTTTATATTTTTTGAGATCTATATTGAAAGATATAAACGATTTTGATACGTATAATTAACTTCACAATTTTTAAGGTAAATTTTGGAAATTTAGAGTAAAAATTTAAACTTCTTATGCCTTGTTTGGAACACTTTTTGAAAAGTATTTTTCAAAAGATCCTTCCTAAATTTCTCCTACTTCCAATTGTTTCTCTCTATCTCTTTCCATTTATTATCCCTATTACTTTTTTTTTAATTTCAAAAAGTATTCCAAACAAGACATTAAACTGCACAATTTCTCATAGAGAACACTTAAATTGAGACGGACGTCTCGTAACTTTATGTAGAACCCATGTACATACGGGGAAAACGATGTATAATACTTCCTCCGTCCCATATTGTTTGGACTTTTTCGATATTTGTGTTAGTTTTCAATCGTTTGTATCTTCCAACATGAATCTCCAACAATATGCAATATGGATCTTGTTTGATAGGTCTCGATTAGATCTATAATACAAAGTTTTCAAAATTATAAAAAATATCATAAATTTGGAGATATAAGAGTTTAAAAAATGGTGCGAATATCGAAAAAGTCCAAACAATATGGGACGGAGGGAGTAAGTGTATAGAAGTGGGTGAAATGTATTGAAAAAAGTGTAATAGAATAGTGTTTTTTTTTTCCTCCCTTTTTTTAGCTTATTGAACTTAAACAGAGGGACCAAATAATTGAATAGAACAAGGTAAAACGAAGAAGGAAGGAGGATTAACAGTAGTATATTTGTTATAGAAACTAACCTGGGTCTTGTAAAGATCTTTGTTGAGCACATCAGCAAGAGACCAAGAGAAGACCAAGTCAACTAACCCTTCACCCTTCGATTCTCCCTTCTTTGCATCACCACTTCCCATACTTAATTAATACTACTATTTTCCAAAGCTAAATTATGAAATCCACTACTTCAGTTTCAACTCAGATGTTGAAGAGAGAGAGAGATAAATAGACCGTCGCTCGCTCGCTCGAGAGAGAGAGAGAGAGAGAGAGATTAATATATAGGCCGTCGCTCCCATTACCTAGCTTTTGAAGGTTTCAGTGCGCTTAAGACGTCAGAAAAGGAGAATGCCGTACCATTTTCACCAGCAACAAATGGAGGAGGAAAAAGCAACAAAAAGAGGAGGGAAATGCGGTACAATTTTCACCAGTACCAAGAAAATAATTTTGTATGTGGAGCCCTAGGCCACACCGGCCACCAACAAAAGAGCTTCTTAGAGAGAGAGAGAGAGAGGAGAGAGAGAGTGCGCGCGCGCGCTTTTGTGCAGGAAGGAAGGATCGCACAAATAGGTGACGAGAAGTGGGGACTACTATGACCGAAGGTCATGAACTGATGGACACATGAATGATGAGGAGAGAAAAGCAAAGAGTTTCTTCGTTTACAAGTTTACAGGAAAAAGGGGTTGTCCGAGTACGAGGTGGCATGGCATCATCATCATGTGGTATTTTTCACCAATAAAGAAATCGCAAGCACTAATGTGAGTCACTTCCACATTGTTGGTTTTGAAGTTTTGGATTTTAATTACTCCGTATTATTATTTTTTTAATTATCACTTTCATTTTTTTTTATCTTTCTCTAATTATTATTTTCTATTTTTAATCATTACTTTATTTCTATTACCTATAAATTCAAATCTAAAATCTCAAAATGAACAGGGCAACCACCCAAAAAAGTGAATGATGTTTTTGTACAGTATGATTTGTCCCTTCGTAAATGATTAAGGGGGCGTTCTGCTTTTTTTTTTTTTAAAAGATAATTTCAAACTCAAATATAATGAAAATGAAAAAATAAATTTTTAATTTTTTTTGCACCATGTAAAAGATCTCAATGAAATCTATCAAACAAAATTCATATTGGTAGAAAAATTATTTGCGTAAATATATAATTTTTGAGTTTGAAATTACCTGCCTTTTCTAAAAATTCATTTTTTTTATAAACTGAAACGGCACCTAAGAGTATCACTATCACATAGCTAGGCATCGACAAGTGACACTTGGAGAATAATTGAGAATAGTTATGTTACCCTCATTTAAAGAGAGTGAAAATTATGCACCCTGTGATTGGTTAAAATTATGTGGGTTCTACATCAAAGTAATTCTATCATTACCAAAAAGTATATTGATTTCGTGGACCTTATACAATTTTTACCGATCATGAGGAGGGCAATATTCATCCTCTCTAGAAAAGGATGAACAAAATTATTCTCTGAATGTGGATCTCATACAATTATTCTCTGAATAATTAATCGGGAAAAAAAAGTACTAGGTAAAAGCAAGGAGGGGTAAAGTGGGAAGGAAATTAATGTGATCCCATGAGAACGTAAAAAAGGCGATGAGACGTACCCAACAGGAATTGGAAATCCTACGGTGCAATTCCCTGTAGAGAATCATGCAGAGAATCAATTAATAATTTAGATATGTTTGTTAATTTTGAGCAGTAAAAAATTCAATGGTTCATATACTCCGTCCGTCTTCTTTTTAAAATTCAGTATTTCATTTTGGACTGTTCCTTAATAAATATTTATTTTGTAAAGTTAGTGGGCAAAAGTTGATAAATTTTCTATTTTGCCCCTAAAATAATACTCCCACCATTCCAAAATGAGTGGCCTTTTTGGAATTTCGTGCCATTTTACATGTTTATATCTTTCGATTTATGAAGTTTTATGTGATTTTGAAAACTTTGATTAATAGAACTAATTAAAATCTACTCGTATCAAACAATATCCATATTGCATATTTTTAACACCCATATTGAAATATATAGAAGCAATTGAAAATGACACGCTTTTTCAAAAAGGTCACTCATTTTGAAACGGATAGAGTAAGTGTTTATATACTCCCTCTGTCCCCTTTTTAAAGTTCAGTATTCCATTTTGGGTTATTCTTTAATAAGTGTTTATTTAGTAAAATTAGTGGGTACAAATTGGTACATTTTCTATTTTTACCCCTAAAAGTAGATTCCATTTTAAAAAGTTAGTGAGTAAAAGTATAATGACGATGTCTCTATCGAGGGTAAATAGGAAAAATAAAGGTAAAAGTTTATGTGAAATGTGTAATGATAATATTTTCTTAATAAGTTAGAGTTACAAAGCGTAAAACTTAAAAAGGGACGGAGGAAGTATGTTTCTACCGATCAAATTAACAAACATACCTGAACTATTGATTGTCGAGATAGATGCTCAAGAATTACGGTACAAGCCCCGTAGCCTGTAGGGCAGGCCACCCTATAGCATCCCCAGATCCCCCAAACGAAGCGGGTTTTGGTTTTCCAAGGGAGTAACAAGTTACCCGGGTGTAGACTGTGTAGTGTTTGGATGCGCAGTACAAAGACGGAATCAAAGAAATGTCGTCCTCACGTCAAGGCTCATGAGTGGAGCGGAAGCACAATAATTTTTTATTTTTTTTATCCAAAACATATTTCATTAGAAGTCATAAAAGGCAATTACAACGATTTCATCCGGATACAAAGGAAGGGAAACCTACAAACAAGCCATCACAGATAGGAAAAAACATGAAAAACAAGTGACAAATGGACAAAACTAGTGATAAAATCCTAGGCACGTCTCACAACCTCAAAGAGTCGGGTCATAAGGGGCAAGCAATCTACCAATCTAACCGCCCTGGCCTGGTGCATGATCCCAAACAAAGACAAAAATACAACACCGATGGAGCCAGGGGTAATTACAAACAAGGAAGAAAACACGACCACCGTGGGAGGACTCCACTAAGCACGCCAACCAAAGTCCAGCTAAGAGGAAACCTCCCGACACTGACGATGAAGGCACTGACTGGATCTCGAACCGAAGCAATGGAGAATCTTCTTCGGCAAGCCCCCGCTGACACGAGCAAGCTCTGGGCACGGAGATTGAAGTAGAAATTCGCATGGGCTAAAACTCCAAATCTTCTACACTTGACTTATTTTATTGTTCTGTGTTTTGTTCCTTTTTTTTGGATTTTTGTTAGATTCGCGAGAATTTTTTTGGATTCACCATCCGTCTCAACAAGAGTCTAAAAAATATAAAATTATGACAAAAAACGAAAAAAAAAAAATCACCAAAGACGAAAAAAAGTATCAAACAACTGTCTTTTGGAGCATAAGTGCCATCATATTTGAATTTTTTCAACATCGGTCCATATTTTTATATTTTTCCTATTCTACTCGTTGAGACAAACGATTAACCCTAAAATTACATCGAAAAACTAAACAAAAAGTTACGAAAAATAAAAAAATATCGAAATAAGTTTCAAACTTTTAAGTTTATGAGAACACAGCCTTAGCGGGAAGATGTCTTTCAAAGCATTTATGATAAGTCGTAACAAAAGTTTTCCATAGATGTTTCACAAAAATTTAAAAAATTTAACTTGTTCGCCATTCAAAAGATCTCATCGAGATCTATCAAACAAGATCTATATTGAAAAAAATATTATTTCAATTAAGTCTATTATTTTTAAGCTTGAAAATTGCAAATAGGTACTTATTTTTTAAAAACCCTTAGCGGCCTTACAGTCCAAAAAAATTTCGACGACACTCTAAAACTAGTTTCTCCAGACTTCAAATATAGGCAGCACTCAACTTCTTGAATTCCTGGAACTCCAAAATCTAATCCAATAGTACTAATAAAAAGGTTTCGACAGCAGTAGCAATCGCGGATCAAAAAACAAAACAAACAGTAGCAATCATTTTAAAAATTAAAATCTCAAAATCTACAATTGAAATTTCGCATACACATCTGGAGCAATTAGTCAGTGGTCCGAGGGCACCACCTTTCCCCACCACACATTCAAATGAAATCTATACACTTAATCCATCTAAAAATCTACAATTAAAATTTACCGTAAACACGCACTATAAAAAGATTGTCACTTATGCTCGAGCAATCATTCAAAGGTCTTAGGACACAACCCTTCTCCGCCACACATTCATGGGAATAATCCTAAACCCCACGTTAACAAGTGACAGGGTAAGGATGTTTGAGCAATTTGTGAAGTGCTTCAAGAGCCCCCAATATTTTTTATTCATTGCACTCCAACATACCAGCCAAAGTTGGCAATATGAACTGGTTGGTCGTGTAGCTCCCTTTGAAAGTGAGAGGTCGCGGGTTCGATTTTTATGAATAGGAGATCAACCTCTTGTGGTAATACTAGCTTCTAACACCCCCGCTAATATATACAATGTTGACCAAATAATAATAATAATAATAAGGGAATTGGGAAGTGATGGGGTACACCGCGCAAATGACGACTGGAATTGCAAATGTCTCAGCATCCATTATGAATATGAACCTAAAGATTTCAACATTACATGTTGGAGAGTACTTGAACCCTATTTTTTTCATCTTATGGAAAAAAGGTGACTCTCATTTCAATCGCCATCTATACAAAAAACAAAATCCAGAGTAGAGTTTTGTTCACTGTCCACTTAAGAGGGTGAACATTACCCTCATTTCTATTTGTTGAAATGTTGTGGACCCCTCCACAAAGTGATGTCATACTTACCAAAAAGTGTATTGCAGGATGGAACCTACACCATTTCAACCAATAAGAGAAAGGGTAATGTTTATCCTCTTTTAAGGAGAGTGATCAAAATTGCACTCCAGAATGCACCCTTCATTTCTAGTAAATAACTACAGTATATCCACCCTATTGTAAAAGTTGGACACGGGGATGGCAAAAAATCTGAAACTATACATCCATTCATGAGTTTCAGTAACAAAAGCTTGACACCTGCATTTAGAAGTCCAAAAGGAAGGGTGTTAGATCTCTAGTGCAAATAACAAACTTATGGATGTAAGAGCTTGCCGAGAGAGATGATTTTCATGCTCCATTTTTTCTTGAAATACACTCAATTTTTTTCCCTTGGTCAGACAAAGTTAATAAAATACCCGTCTAATTAATTTTGTAATTTGGTTTTCCTTGAGTTCCTTACCTCTGTGGAAGCGTATTTTTATAACCTTGTACAAAGAAGAAACAAAAGGAGCAATTTGAAGCATCACCATTTATAAATGACCCAACAAAGATTTGTGAGAGAGATATGCTTTCAAGAAATGGTTTCTCAGAGTTGGAATAGAAAAGTTAGAGTGGTACAGACCACAAAAATATTTACCCCACTCAATACTGTACAGTTTTAGGAGGATTCACCAAGATATCAGTTGTTTTGATAGGCCCAACATGCCCATCTAGGAACTGTCCCAGTAAATATGCCGCAAACGTAGATGAACAAAAGAGGAAATTCTAAAGCCCGAGAAATGTACCGTATGATGCTTCGGAATATGTACAATCTTCTTATATTGAACTAGTAGCTAATCCTCAGAAGTCATCCTGTAAACTGAGTCCAGCAAATTGAATTGACAAGAGCCGCATATAATCTGATTTCTGTACCTCTACCGGGACAATGAAATTCCTGTAACAGATGAAAACAAGCGGCTGTTACCCTCTTATTTCTTCATGCAATAACTCGATACATACATGTTCTTTTAGACTTTTTCACCGCTCAAACATGAAACAGTCCATTTTTCCCATTTTTACTTTCCACATACCCTTCATGCCTAAGCATGCACATACCACCTTAGTAGATTGGGCTAGTCTTGACACTAACGGTCACTTTCAATGCCCTACTACAACATGCAAATTTAAAGTTTGAAAATATGCAAGGATACTTAATGGAGGTGCAACACAGTAACAAGGGGTATAACTAGTATGTCTGATAAGGATTTACCACAAAATGAAGAAAAAATTGCATATACATAATTAAGACTCGCACAGACTTACTAACAAGCACAAAAAAGGTTTCCCAAAGCTCTCTGTTGAACAAGACTCACTATTTTTTAGTTTAATAACAGACACTAGCTTAAAACAGAATTAAAACAAGTAAATCCACAGAAAGAAAAAGTAAAGACATAATGCATACCCCTCAAAATGTTTGTATCTGCATAGGCTCATGACGTCCAATGGGTACCTCCGGAAAAAGTTGTCAAGCTTCTTTGCCACCTCTGCAATATCGGACAATGCTGATATATCCCAAACCACTAAAACTTGTTTATAATCATATTTCTCTTCATGGATAACAACTGTCCAAACAAGATTTAGCCGCTCGTTGACCTTGTAATACTCCAAGAATCGAGTAGATATCCCACTCAGAGAAATGAGGTTTGCTTCCTTGTGGGGCTGACGCCAACCGCATGAAATCTTTGTCAACAGAGAAAGAGCCTCCTTGCGGATCTCAATGTCCTTCACCTTTTCCATTGATTTCCAAAATGTATCATCAATACAAACCTGCAACCCAAATTCAGTAAAGTGTTATTTGGCTAATAGAGTAAGAGGCGAATAAAAATAGAATATGCCATCAATTTATGCAGACAGGAAAGCTCATGCCCATTATATTTGACTAACGATCCTGCTATTGACCACCCACTGGGCTCTAAATAAGGTAAAGAAATGACAAAACAATGAGATTTCTCATGCGCACTTCAATGCACTTTCACTTATAACAACATACTTTTTAAATCTGAGCTGTTTTTAGCATTTTCCAATGTCCTAACATGAACCTCTTGATTCTAGAACAGGCACATATATAACCCCTGGTCTGCGACAATATTAAATAATCCCTTTTCGGCCTAATAACTTGCACTACCTCCTTTTCGTATCACAAGCTCACAAGGACTAAAAGGCCGCAACAGTCTTTTAACCGTCTCTCAAAATTTGTCATTGTCCGAGGAGGAGAAAGCTTGCCAAGAAGGAAAGAAAGGAGACCACATAAAAAATTATAACAAAGGTCAGTGTTAGAGCTTGTCCGACATTGGTTAAATATAACCTCCAAACCCAATATATGAGCCTGAGCAGCCTCTCCATTCATTGCCAACTGGTTTTGAGTTGGATGCTTTAAGAGTCATTAATTGGTTTTACAAGGCAATTTGTCATGTAATAAAGGAATACGGATCCCAGACTTGCACATAACAGCAGCACAAACGATGGACATGACTAAGCTACAAAAAAATAATCTAAAAAAATAAACAAGAGTTTGACTGCTTTTGACAAACAGAAAACCCCATTATGTGAAGTTAAAGAAGAAAATCTATCTTAGCAAACACTTAGAGAAAACAATAAAACATAATCAAGGGGAATCATTGAACGCACAAAAAATGATGCTCCATGGAAAGATTCAGAAACTGCACAACCATAAAGTTAGTAATTATAATAGCAAAGTAGCATACCTTCCACCTGGCTCCACTGAATAGTAGAGGCTCGACATGGAGTCGAATATCTAGTTGGTCAACGTCAACCAAAGCAGCTATAATAGCTACAGACAGGTTCCTGTCCTCATCAGCATGGTGAAAAAAACCCCGATTCTTGGCATCAGCAACTATTTTCTTCCATACAGACCCGCTGTTCTTTAAAGTTGTCCCATTGCCCAATATCCATAGGCAATACCTACACAAAGGAAGCACTCCTCATATTTTTCCCAAAATGTCATGAAAACTACCCCAAAAAGACTCAACGATGGTTATACTTAACTACTTTTTCGGATAAGGGAAAATACCTTGCTCTGGTGAGAGCCACATTGACTCTTCGAATATTCGAAAGAAAACCCACTGACCCAATTCCATTACTTCTGACTGTGGATATTATTATCACGTCCTCCTCGCCACCCTGAAAACCATCAACTGTGCGAACTCTCACAGAAAAGTCACTTTTTGGATCTGAACCATATGTCGATCCAAGCTTTTCTTGAATTGCAGAAACCTGAGACTTGTATGGTGCTATCACACCAATGCCAATCCTCTTTTTTAAGGCAACAGATTCTGTAATGGGAAAGATTCCATTTAGAAATAATTAGTCAAAAATCAAATCAAAACCAAAGATAGTGGAATTGTAAGCATTGCAACAAAATAATGAAGTCAGTCAACCAATAAAGATTGATCTGAAATCTGCTTCAAATCTAATGTAGAGAACTAGAGATAGGAGATAACAAATGCGTACTGTAATCTCCTACAACTCTTTTAATTCAAATTCTGGTTTCCTATTCACGTTTTCTCTTCTTTTTGCCCTTTTTCAAACCCAAACTTGATGTTATCTTTTGCATACAACAAGAACATACCTTTAAATAGTCTTGAAATTATATCACAGACAGCCGCGACCTCCACCATATTTCTGAGGCTATGCCCATCATTCACGTCTTCACTTCCAAATGCTATGTTAATGAAAGAATAAGAACCATACAAATCGCCCTGTAGAAAACTCCTGTGATAGCTTTTCTCTTTGACATTTTGAGCATCTAAAATCTGTCTTTTATAGAATTCCTGATTCGGAAATAAGCTTATTGACGGATGCATTCTATATTGGACATTGAGAAGGTGCTTCCTATGGCCCAATAATACCAGCCTCTCAAATAAACTTCTACCAAAGTCAGCCTCCTCACAAATCTAATTGAAGGAAAAAATCCAACAGTCAACACAAAAGTATTTCTACGATTTAAAGAGATGGAGAAAGTAATACAATAGGATTCAAAACCTTGCTTTTAACCAACGCAGGTAGTTGTTGCTCATCGCCTATAAGCATGGCATGGCGTAGACCAGGAAGCTGTAGAGGAATTGCTGATTCACATTCTTTAAGCTGAGCCGCTTCATCAACAACCAACAGCTCCACTGGTGTTCTTCCTTGTATGTGCAATCTAACAGAACTTGAAGCAGTGCAGAAAAGCAGGCATGCATTATCCAAACAAAATGCTCTGATTGATGATTTTAAGGCGTCTGGGGGAAAGAATGCCTCAGGAAGAGATCTTAGCATTTGAAGACAATTCCTTTTTGACACACTTAGCTCAGATGAGCCACAAACATATCCTCTCCCATCTTCCGTTATATTGAGGATTTCCTCATCAGAAACCATAGAAGCACTGCATAATAAAGTTCCATGGTGATCAAGAAAATCTAAAGCTTGAAACATGTTTTCTACCACTTCCAATGAAATAAAACAAGTTGGCAAGTGTATGCACAAATTAACAATGAAATACTTCATTTCCTTTTGTATATATTTGAATTCCTTCTTTACAAATTCCCCGAAATTCAATCTTCTCTTGTTTCCGATTCTATAATTTCCATTGTTTGCTTTCCCATCACGTGAACGGTTCTTCTGCACAAGCACCTCATTCCCTTTCTTCCTTTCCTTATTGTCTCTCAAGGTTTGAGCAATAATCTTCATCCATGATTTCTTATTCTTCACAATTCTGAAATTTTGAGCATATAGTTCTTTTTTGTCTCGACCAAATTCCAGCATCTCCTCATCTTCCATATCCTCATCACTCTCATCGTTTCTCTCCCTTTTATCATTTAAGTACAAATGGTACTGGTGTCCTGGATCTTCAAGTAAAGACATCATCAGCCCTAAATAATGTCTCCACCCAGATTTTGGGGCAAAGCACTTACCAAGAATTTTCGCACGATTATCAAGAAAAACATTAGAAAGGTCGTCATGAGCATCAATCTGCATTCGCTCCCTATTTCCAAATAAGACTATATCTCCTAACCCATAAATCCCACAATCAACTGTATCCATCACCAGTCTCAACAGCCGCCTTGTAACTTCCAAAACTGCAAGGTTAGTTGGGGCACAAGTAAGTGTCCTACATTTCATCTGCCGGAGCACACATAACAACGCTCCAATTGTCTTTGTTTTCCCTGTCCCAGGTGGGCCCCAAATCAGCTTAACTGTACTGTCATGGACGCATCCCCTTGTTGCAATGCACTTTAGGACTGCTTCTTCTTGGGAGTCATTCAGACCAGAAGAGCAAAGGACATTGTGGGAATTTGTCCTTGCTTTTGCGTATTTATCAAACGAGCAAAGACTACAACCGTCCCTAACCTGTAAGATTTAATCGCATAACAACATGCAAATGAATGCAAATAAGATTATTTATTTCGAATAACAAATAAAAAAGGCGCGCCCGATGGCAACAGCTACTTTTTAATTGCTCTAAATATTATATATCAGTATTAGAAGTTTAACAGAGGATATTGTAAACCTAGAATAACATGATAGAAATAAACCCCAATACTCACAAAAGAATCAGGCTGTAGCACTTTCCCAATGATACTCAAGTTACTTGAACCCAGTTCCAAGTTCAGTGCTCTCCATATCCGAATGTGTGTTGTCATATTCACAAGAAAAACACCAAAAAAAGTTCCTATCTTCTCATCCATTTGCATGTCTTGATCAAGCACCACGGGCATTGATGTCATGATTTGGAATTCTAAAAAATCCTTTCCTTCTTTTACCTGTTGAACTAAAGCAATAAGATAGCCACTTTTTGGCCTGCTCAAATCATCGATGCATCTTGGCCTTATATCAGTGAGGGCAAAGAGGTCTCCTGTCTCCAGTTCACATTTATCTCCAGCATTCTTAGTGTTTGTCGTTCTTTCGATTTCAATATCATATAAAAGGTCCTTGGGAGGACGATACTCTTTCGACCTCTCCACGGATGATATTTTATAGGTCGATGCATCCGCCAATTTTTCCATGCCTGAACACAAGTCTGCATGTGTTTCCTCAATGAGAGGGAAGATAAATGATTTCAAATAACAAGAAGTTGATGGGAATGTTGTAGGGATCTGCTGCACCTGTAAAAGGACAAACTTAATATCAATGCTAGAGTTTGAACAATCATAGGCCAACTTCATCTCAAATAACGTGAACCCTAATTGGTGGT
Source organism: Rhododendron mucronatum var. ripense (assembly GCA_019656295.1). NCBI lineage: Eukaryota > Viridiplantae > Streptophyta > Magnoliopsida > Ericales > Ericaceae > Rhododendron > Rhododendron mucronatum. The sequence continues at coordinate 397,638 of BPLT01000195.1, read as the reverse complement.
CATAGACGGAAACATAATACGTACTTCCATTATGTAGTTTCTACGAATAACAAAGGAAATATATAATAAATTACTTATACATGGACATGGTGATAGTTGTTACAGGTACACTACATAACAAGTTACCATCAGCCGGCCCCTCAATACTCTCATTTCTAGAGCCCTTCCCAACAAAGAGAAATTCCATTCACGCTTCAATTCTCAACAAGTTCCTCTGTTCACTTCATGTTCAACACAGAAGTAACAAAAATTTGTAACAGCCTTAGATGTTTTACTTCCATCAAGGAAAAAAGTCTTTTGGTGTACAATATGAGAAGAAAATGCATATTTTCCTGTCATTCATTAGGTCCACCTTCATTAACTCAATTCTATTACTACACCATGTTCAACTCACTCCCTAATCTCTATGTAAAACAAAACCCATCAGTAGCCCTACCTTTATCATTGCCATCAACATAACATGTGGCCAACACCAGTCCAACTGATGGTTTCTCTATGGAGAGTGAGTAGAGGTAAGAGTACTAATGGGTTTTGTTCATTAAGGAAGTAGTAGTGGTGATTTTGCAGCAGGACAGAAAACTGATCAGGGCCAACTCCCACTCCATTGTAGTTCTAATCAATAGAAGATCATGGGAATCCTCATTTCCAACTTCCAAGCCAGCTTTCAATGAGTTCTACCCAACAAGGTTCATTTGTTTTAGTTGGGGGTCTTACCCTATGGTTAGTTTGGGACGCATGAGGGATTATGAGACTTGATGCACAATTTCTATGTCTACTCTTACTCGAACTTCGAGGATGTGGGGAGATATTATTTTAAGAAATCATAAAACCAGATAATCTCTACACGCTGATTAGTCAGCCTAGGCGCCTCTCTTCCTCCATTAATGCCTAGCGATTTTTTTGAACATTGACGTAAAACAGAACACATCATTAGCACTACCTTTACCATTACCATCAACAAAACATGTGATCAACGCCATTTCTTCTAACTGTTTCTCTATATGGAAACTGAGTAGAGGTGAGAGTACTAAATTAATAATGGGTTTAGTTCATGAATGAAGTAGCAGTGGTGATTTTGCAGTAGGACAGAAACCTAATCAGGACCCACTCCCATTTTATACTACTTCTACCCAAGGTGTGTCTGTGTGTGTTTTTTTTAAGGGTTTTACACTAGGGTTTGAGACAGTAATAAAAAACTTGACTATGAGATTGGAAGCACAATCTCTGTGTCTACCCAACAATATCAAACACTCCGTAAGTAACAAAAACGAAACCCATATATAAGGGTGTGGGGGATGAGAGAGAAGGGGCAAAATAAGGCAACAACCTTGTCCTTGTAAAGGTCTTTGTTGAGAACATCATGAATAGACCAAGAGAAGACCAAATCTACCAAACTTGGGGCACCCTTTGGAGGGGAAACTTCGGCCTCGTCATCCTCCCCCATTGAAGTCATTTCTTTTCTTCTCCGAACCGATCAAAACAACTTCAGTTCGTCGTTATGCAAGTTTGTGTTGTCGGCCGCTTATCAAATTTCTTTTTTGATCAAATTTAACAGGGAAAAAAATGGGGTATAACTTCTTTTGTCGTTGGGTCATTTAAAGCATTGACAGCTCTCAAAATCTTTGGGGAGATTTTTTTTTTGGGAAATCCCAAACGTAATTGATTTTCATACTGGCTTTTTATATTAACCACACTTTTTTTGTTCTTTTGTGATAAATAATTATAAAATTAACCTTTCATTTATATTTTTTTTTATAATTGTATGACAATAATGTAAATTCACATCACAAGAAAATAAAAAATGGAGGGCGGTTATAAAATAAAGGAGAGTGTAAAAATCACTACCCATCCCGAAATAGTAGATATTGTTATCAACTTTTTTTAAAAATAATAATAATTTTCGAACTCCAAAATTTACCATACGCACCCCAAAAGTAAGGTGCATAAGATGAACTATAGGATTGATTTTCGCACTCTGCTTTAAGAGTGCAGATAGCGAATTTTTGGAACTGCGAAAATCACTTTCGTTTGACAAAATGAATAAGAGCTTAAATTATTGCAAAAAATAAAATGGTAATCACGCCAACAAGAATTTTCGCCTTTCCTGTTTACGAATCAAAAACAATTATGTGCTGATAGTTGTGGGGTTGATGACATACTTCTACCTGCTGTCAAACAGTGGTGCTACCATCACACGCAAACACACAAACACTTATACACACACTCCAAGTACTTCATGGGGTTAAGGATGGTCGGAGAGAGAACAATATGGTATTGTGTGTTTTAAGAGAGAGTTATTTGTTCTCCAAGTACTTCATGCTCAGCTTGCATGTGTCCGTACGGCCTCCATGAGTACTTCATGCATGACATTTTTTTTTTTTTAAAAACACGTCCACCTTTGCCACGTGGCCGAGTTGTGCCACTTAGGCATCCATGTCATGTGGCGCCAGATAGACCAACTACGGGTAACGGGTAGTGTTGACTAGAGGATGAGTTTGAAGACTAATGGGGTTGTGTGGCTCTCTCTACTCAGCCATCTGCCAGGGTCCTCTCTCATCCAGAAGGAGTTATAGCTGGTAGATATTTTAAAAAATTGGCCTAAGGTCCACTATAGCATGTTTCTAACCCACTAGGTCCACTGATCAAGTTTCTAACCCACTAAGTCCACTAATATGTATTTGGTAAGGTATAAAGTCCACTACATTTAAAAAGGGAAATAGTGTCTGACATAATTATCCTTCCATTCAAATCCTATCCGTTTAACCCATTATCCCCCCATATATTTGGTAACTTTTGAAATCACGCCAATCACGGTAGTGACGTTGAAATTTTGCAACAGAGAGAAAGAGGGAAGATCACATATAACGTTATATACTCGTTCAACAGTTCACATTTTACATTATATACTAATACATTTTTTTTTGATCCGGGTTATATACTAATACATCAGTTCACATTTAACATTACATACTCATTCACACATGACAGAAGATCACATATAACATTATATACTTGTTCACTAGTTCACATTTAACATGAGATACTTACATTTTACGTAATATACTCATTCATTAGCTCGCATTTAACATTATATACTCATTCACACAGAAACTCATATATAACATTATATGTTTTACTTTATTGAACTGGTCCGCGCAGCGGCTTCATTGAATACACTTATATTGTTATTACAAGAAAGTCATTGAGGCCGCTGCGCGGACCAATTCAATAAAGTAAAAATATAATATTATATGAAAGTTTTTGTGCAGCGAAACTCCAAAAAAACATAACATATATGGTAATCCAACATATAATGTTATAAGATCAAGATCAAATCAACAAAGCAGTCGAGATCGAGATGAAATCATGCCAACAGAGCTAACATATATGATCATTTATCAACTTTTAGACTCAATCATATACTCATTCATTAGCTTACATCTAACGTTATATACTCATTCACACATGACAGAAGATCACATATAACGTTATATACTTGTTCACTAGTTCACATTGAACGTGAGATACTTACATTTTATGTAATGTACTCATTCATCAGTTCGCATTTAACATTATATACTCATTTACACATGACAGAAGATCACATTTAACGTTATATATACTCGTTCATCAGTTCACATTTAACGTTAGATACTTACATTTTATGTTATATACGCATTTATCAACTCACATTTAACGTTATATACTCATTCACACATGATAGAAGATCACATATAACGATATTAAGGATGCAAGTATCAATCATTGAAATCATTACATCAGCCAATCAAAACATCCGTGTTCAAAAAAAATGAAAATGGATTCAAAGTCTACTATTGTTCAACTACGTAGTTATAAATTAGATCGAATAGCTCTACAAAATGGATTCAAAGTCTGCTATTGTTCAACTACGTAGTTATAAAGTTGATCGACAGATCTACAAAAAGGATTCAGAGTCTTTTGAATAGCAATATAAAAACAAGACAAAGAAATTACACCAAAAGACTTTAACCAAACTAAAATTCTAAATCTCATGTTCTTGGCTGTCTTGTCAGGATCAATGATCCTAATGTGGCTCTTCAACGTCATGAGGTATCTTTGGTAGAAGGATTTGATGTGGAGGGCTCTTCTGAGGTTGGAGTTCATCCTAAACTCTATTATCATAGTGTTATCGTGGTGATACTTCAATTTGCAATAAATTGGATTAGGCACTTCCTGAAACCATACTCCTATTTCTTGTGAATTTGTCATTTCTGCACGATAAAGAAAACAATTAAACAGATGGAAACGTATCACTTTATATGTTTAAAAAATGATTCAAGAATTCGTGTCTGACCATATATGTTTCATGATATTAGCTGTCAAACGAAAACCTAAACGTTATATATCTCATGACACACTACAATAGAAAATCACATATAACCATATATATGAGGTCCGCGCAGCGGCTTATAGATCTGAATATATAACCATATATATCTATATATATATATATATGGTTATATATTCACGGAGCAACATGACAACCGAACAAAATGATAAAATACCATACATTTAACAGAACAAAATGATATTTATAAACAACCAACAGGAGAATATATAACGTCATATAATGTTACGCAATAACATATAACATTACAATGTCATATGTTATAACGTAACGTTATATGTTTACATCCGGGGGTGTGGGGGCGGAGCCCCCACGGCACAAAGTGCCGCAGTTCGGGGTGCGAGCGGCGAAAACGATATTTTCAAGAACTTGCAGTGTAATTTCGGCCATAGAACCCGACCTAATTATATTACAGTTGGTATGTAATTAGGGTTATATGTTAAAGACTCAGATGTAAACATATAGCATCATATGTTCATCCACTGTAATGAAAATGATTTTAGAAGCTCATATATAATATTATATGATCCCATAAGTTTATCCAAAACCCTAACCAAACCAGATCTGAACAAATAGTAACAAATAACCTTATATGTTCGACCCTAAATTAAACTCAACTTACCTGTTTGTTTTGAAAACAACGGCAATGGTGGGAATGAAGCCGATGGTGGGAGAGGACGGCGATCTCGTGGAGATTTGTGCAGATCTCGTTTGGTGACGCGCTGGCGACCTATACTTTTGTCGAACACGAAGGTGACGCGGAGGTGAGATGCGATGGCGAGGCTGGGACGGGTAGGCGGGACGGGATGCGACGGCGACAGGAGGTGGGTGGCGATGGCGACGGGAACGGGAGGCTAGGATGGGATGTGACGGCGACTGGAGGTGGGTGGCAACGGCGACGGCGACAGGAGGTTGAGTCGAGATGCTTATCCCGGCGGCTCCCTCCCCTCTCCCTCCCCCCCCCCCCCCCCCCCCCCCCCCCCCCCCCCGTTTGAAGGAAATGAAAAAGAAACTGCTATAATGGGGTATATATAGTGATTAGGGCTACAGGGTTATATCAGTATTTTTGTAAGCTAGTGGACTTAATAGGTTATGAAGTTTAGAAGTGGACTTAGTGGGTTATAAAACTCCTATAGTGGACTTATGAAAAATTCTCCCTTCAATATTTTGGCTATTACGTACATTGTGTGCTCTATCAGATAATCAACATACACAAGAGAAATTGTAGGAAATTACTCGAGCCTGTGTGTGTTTGGTGTGCTTTTAGGGGTGAAATTCGGTCGATCGGTTCTGTTTGGAGTGTTCGGGATCAGACCGATCAGTTCGAAGTAATATAGCCGGTAACTAACCCCGACCGAAAAAAAACAATGGACCAAAATCGGTTAGGGATGGTTCAGTCTGGTCGGCTTTTTCGGATTATTCGGTTTGGCGTTCAAATTGAAATAGACGGTTGAAATAGATGGACGGTTTTGATTTATCGGTCCAAACCGATCCAAATCAGTGTAATTTTGGGATATATTGGTTCAGTTCTATTTTTGGTTCAACTATTTCATTACAAATGAAAGTCGTTGAGATATTATTTATGTAATCCAAACCATTTATCATTTGAATTGCTAGTTTTTCATTGTTGGTGTGGAAATTCAAGTTGTTTGAGTCCCGAGATAAGTACCAAATCCACTTCCATAAAGTATCCATATACCTCCGCCACTTATGGGCCTGCTCTGACTTTTAGCCAAGGTGTAGCTTGTTCGGTCCATTACAATATAGACTCTCAAAAAAACTTCATTACGAAGCAATTCGTAAATAAAGTTTACGACGCTCAATCGCAAAAATCTTTTAAACGGTCCAAATTTTAAAAAAACTATTCATGCGAATAGTTAAACTTTTCTAACAAATAGTTTTTTTAAAATTCAGATCATTGCTTACCAAAATGAATGACTATAATTACACGACTTCGTAAATAGGTTGTTTGTAGTAGTTCCGTAAATAAGTTTCTGCACATGAAAGTACGTACAGTGCCTCATAACCACAATTTGTCCAATTTGTCTTGTTTTTTATATATCACGAAAGTCTTTCGTTATTGTTATGTGTTTGGTTTGGTATTTAAAAAGTTTTTTAAAAAATAGTAGGGATAATAAGTAGAGAGAAATAGAGAGAGAAATGTTGAAAGTATGGAAAATTTAGAAGAAATTTTTTGAAAAATATTTTTTGAAAAGGAAAAAGAACACAGCATAATATAAGCATTTTGAAAACTTGACCTTCTCATCCTTGACGGCGTTAGGCCAAAAGCCTCTTAACTGTTCAATTTGTCTTGGTATTGCATTGCATCTTTTGGTTTTCTCGTATTTCATCAAAATATAAAATACTCCCTCTATTTCTGAATAAGAGTCCATGTTAGTATTTCGGACACTTCAAAAAATTGTTTATATCTTTTAATTTATACTACTAAAAATATTCAATATGAATCTTGTTTGAAATATCTTAATTAATTTGATTAGACAAAAATTTTAAAATCATAAAAATATTATAAATTAAAAAATATACACAAGATAAAAATAACTGAAAAAAATATAAGTGAACTCTCGTAGTAAGATGAATTTTAATCTTTTAATCATCCCAGTAGCATATCTTTATGTTAATTATGAAATTATATAGCGTCACTGCTTACGCCTGGTCCGTAAAATATTTATGGCAGTCTGATAAAATATAGTATAAAATACATGCATTCAGTCTTGGGGTGAAAGAAAGAAATACTATACTCATCCGTCCCAATTTAAATACTTCCTATGAAAGACCATATTACTTTGATCTCAAAAAATAAAATACTTTTGAAATTAATTTTTTATTTTGTTTTGTATCGTTCAAAAGATCTCGATGAGTACTTTAAAACACTGCAAAAAAGTTTCAAAAAAGATTATGAAAAATACGATTTTTTTTAAAGTCAAAATGACACGACTTTATGTACAGAGCATTTAAAATGGGACGGAGGGAGCAGCAATTGCACGAATATTGTACTCTTTTTATATATAGATGGACATAAAATAAGCAATGAGTTGATGAACTACAGGCTCTTAAATTGAGTAGAAACAAGTCAACGGTTTATCGGAATCGGAAAAGATGGCCGGAGTGGAGTTGATTCCCAGAGATTACGGATACGTGATCCTTACCGTCGTCCTCTACTGCTTCCTCAACGTCTGGATGGCGGAACGAGTCCTCAAAGCACGCAAAAAGTATGCAATTTTCTCAATCCAAATCATATCAGCAGTTTTGATTCGATCGATAATCGATTGCAGTCATTTGATTATAATTAACCCATTCGACTTATTTGTTGCTCTATAAGGTATTTCAATGTTGGTTGTACGTTTTCATTCTCCCCGTTGTGCGTGCTACGTCGAACTCAAAATAAAAATATGGATCCAGTCACCAATTCTTTGAAAATCTATGTATTCTATTGTGCATCAATTCAATTTGGTGATTTTGAAGGTACAATGTTCATTATCCGACACTGTATGCCTCAGAATCTGAAAACAAGGATGCCAAGCTCTTCAACTGCGTCCAGGTTTTTGCCTTTTTTTTCTACCTATTCGATTTCTTTCTTTGCTGCTTCGAATTTTTTACGATCTTGTTAACGGAAAACGAGGAATGATTTCGGTGGGTGATGGCAGAGAGGGCACCAGAACTCACTGGAATTGATGCCTATGTTCTTCATGCTGATGATTATGGGTGGAATTAAGCACCCCTTGATCTGCGCCTCGCTTGGACTAGTTTACATCATGGGCCGCTATTTGTACTTCACCGGATACGCCACCGGGAATCCCAAAAACCGTAACAGTCGCTGGTAACTATTCATGCGCCCATCCTCCTCTTATGCATTCGAGCAAACCTTTTTTGTGTGAACTAATTTCCTCTGTAAACTAACAAAATTCCTACTCTGTGTGCAGGAAACTCAGTCTTTTTGCATTACTCGGGCTAACGATCGCCACGATTTCTTGCGGGATTAAAGTACTGATTGCATAAAAAGCAAACGCCTGATTTCAGCAGTTTGCACTTGGCTCGCATCCTCAGTCAAATTTGTACTATTTTGCTATGTTGTATTTCTGTTTTCTAATGTGGAGTTGACCTACGGATAATATATGAACCTTTTGTGGTGTGGATTGTATTTTACACCTGTGTTTTACTTGAGAAAATTGGGATTCGGTCCCAAATTCTAAGCCCTTGCTTAGAATTTATATGAATTTCGTGTCACGTAGTGGGTGTTCACAAAATTATTATTTTTTTTTTGTGCTGATTTTGAGAATTTAGATTTTTAAAATCAGTTTGGAGTGTTTACCATAAATTCTAAATAATAGATTCTCGGATTCTATATAATTTTGAAAACCTAAAAAAGAATGAAAAATTATGAAAATCCCAAATCTGGGTCTAGGTGGCTTCTGGAACTTTTCGGATAAGATGGTTTTAAGTTTTATAAATGCTGATTTTCAGTGTTCTGAAGAAAACAGTACCTACTTTAACTGTAACTTAATTAATTAATTAATTAATTTTGATAAACGAAAGAGTGGGAGGGGCCGACCAGCGTAGCAACCCCCTTAGGCATGACCATAGAGGCTCCATATCCGCCAATGTTTAGTTCGAGCCATAGCTATTGTCCGTGAAGACAGCCCGTCACTACAGCACCACCTAGGTACAAGATGGCGCGTAGACTCCATCCCTGTCGTCGGTGACACTCGAACGCGAGTCTCCGCTAGGTGGTGTGATGAGCTAAGCTATCCAGGGTACTATGTTCGGTGACACTGTAACTTAATCATAATCATAATTTCACAGCTATGGTAAACATATTTATTTGTTTTTACTAAAATCTAATATTTAGAATCGGAAGCTAGATTCTGAAATCTGTATCTACTCGTAAACACGTTAATAGTAGCTACTAGCTACCTCCGAATATTGGGTAGAGCTTGATGGGAGCTTCTTCTGGCTGTAAATGCACTAAATCCATCTCAACACACCATCAAAAGAAATCAAATTTCTATTACCATTATATCCTTCGATGAAATTACCTTTAAGGCCAAAAAACCTAAAGTTGGAACTCAGTTTTCCTGGAATTTTCAAACAGCTCCCCGAAATACGGTTCTAACTAGCCAGTAAAACATTTCCAGTGGAACCATGAGGTAATTTTCATTGATGATCCATCTCTCCCCGAAACATCACTCTTCGGGGTCCACCCATGGGTATCCCAAACAATCTTTGGACTTTCCGCTTATTTGTTAGTTCTTTTCAGGTCTACTTTCATGATGAAGACCGTGTATTAATTTTTAAATATTTTGTGAACATTAGTCACTTTAAAATTTATGTTAATTGAAACAGATTATCTGATATGTTTACAAAATGCATCTTCATTGAAAAATGAGTTCGATTCAGCGTTGTAATATTTTTTCTGATCATATCACAATTAATATATCAAACAATATCCTATCAATATAATTTTTCAAAAAGCTAAAGTTTTCGGCAAAGTATATAATTTAGCGACCCCAATCATTAAATTGAGTTCAAAAGTGTCCACAAATAGGCAATGAAAATATCAAAAAGAACCGGTGAGGATTCAAGTCCCAGCTGGTAATGAAATTCCCAGTTGACATTTGGTAATGAAGCCAAATTTTAGTCTAGAAAAATGTTCTCTACATACATCTGATGTATTCTAGTCTAGTATAATAACAATATATATATACGCTGAGATGATTCAAATCGAATAAAATAATTAGACTATATTATGAAGTTCTCTCTGTTTTTCTTTGCGTAACTAGAACATCAAGTCATCAATATTGTACTTGTTTGTTTTTTTAATACATGAGGGCACTTAAGAAAATCATATATGACGAGGGAAAATCACTTGAATTTTGACTAGAATATTGTAAGAAACCAATGATATCGAACATACACAAAGTTTACCTGATCATATCAATTAAAAATAATAAATTTTAGTCCTATCCGTCCCTCTATAGCTCCGCCTCTAATCATCAATTGTTGTGCAAGTCTCAATTTTGATGTGAAGAGCCAAGTCGATCAAAATCTTGCCTGCCTTGGAAAGAAAGACAGGAAGATACTATATAAACCTAGCACAGCTCTCTCATGCACATTATAATGACATACAATCACAATTGAGGGGAGGGAGAGAGAGAGAGAGAGGAAAGGCGAGGGTTTTCATCGATCAGAAGAGGGGGGGAAAATGGGCGGAATAGAGTACTTGGTGTTGGAAGGATACGGATACGTGGTCCTTACCCTCGTCTTGTACTGCTTCTTCAATTTCTGGATGGCTTTCCAAGTCGGGAAAGCCCGCAAGAAGTAAGCAGATTCTTTCACTCCAAAATCAAAAGCGTAGAAATGTCACCTAGTTTGATTACTCGAGTTTGGATTGTCGTAACTTATTTTATCTTCATTCGTCATTTTTAACATGAGAGAAACTTATTTACAGATCTTTATGGAGCTGAGAGCGATCTCAGCCGTCCGTTTCTGCATTGGATAGTTCGGATTAAAAATAATCTGTTAACGGTAATAGGTAATCTTTACCATCAGTAGATTGTTTTTTATCCGGATCGTCCAAAACACTTTTAGACGGTCGAGATTGATCTCCGTGAACATTTGTTTACAACTATTTTGCATGTAAACAAGATTTTCTCTTTTAACATACTAATTTTAGGTTTTTGTGGGGTTCCTCCAGAATCCAAAAAAAAAAAAAAGAATTTATCGAAATAGTTAATTTTGTTGAATTCGTCGAGAAGAACATATATGTGCCAAAAATCGATTCAATTAGACATCCAAAAATCGATTCAACATTTGTGCAAGAAAAAAGAAAAAAAAAAAAAAAAGACGGTTCCAAACCTTGAAAAAAAAAAAAATTGATCTTCAAACCTGCGAATTTGACTTCCCATTTTTTAAATAGAAAACAATTTTTATCAGAAATAAGAAACTTATAGTGATTAATGTAGAGATTCCAGATCTAGCTACATCAACGAGCTCAATTCGATTATTCCTTCTTTTCTTACACAGACGTGAATCGCTAATATAAACACCGACCTCTTATCAAACGGATTTTTGGCACAAATGCTATTCTAGAGAATCTTATGGTAGAAGGAACAATTCCGATGTCTTCTGATTCTCCATTTGACCAAATCATTAATTTGGTCAATTTTATTAAAGGTACAACGTTTTCTATCCGACACTCTATGCCTTAGAATCAGACAACAAGGATGCCAAGCTCTTCAACTGCGTCCAGGTTTTTGCCTTTTCCCTAACCTGTTCGATTTTCTTGCTTTGCTAGTCTTTTTTTTTCAATCTTGCTAACTGAACTGAAGAGCGATTTTGGTGGGTGATGACAGAGAGGGCACCAGAACTCGCTAGAATTGATGCCCATTTTCTTCATGTTGATGAATTTGGGTGGAATTAAGCATCCATTTATCTGCACTTCGCTCGGACTACTTTATATCGTGGGCCGCTATTTCTACTTCACCGGATATGCCACTGGCAATCCCCAAAATCGCCTTAGCCTTGGGTAACTATTCATCACCCCATCTTCCTCGTATATACTTAAAGCACTCCGTTCATCCCAAAAAACTATCCGGTCTATAAAATGAGAATTTAAAAATATATATATATTGTTGTAAAGAAAAAATTAAAAAAAAAATTCAAACATTTTTTATTTGAATTCTCTTTGTCAAAAATGCATTATTCTAGACTTTTCGTTTTGCGCGCTAGGGTAAATTTTTTTTTTGTTGGGACAGAGGTAGTAAAACTTTTTCGTGCACGGCTTTTCGATGCAAATGCATACACAATTCCATTGGTGCATACCGGTATACGATCCTATTGTTGGACGAGCCCTTGGAGCAAAAGTGTGTCATTGGAACTTGTCCATGTTATAACGTCAACACCAAGATAATAGGATCTCATTGAATTACTTTTTCAGAAAATCTGTGCATAAAATTTTTGCACAGATTCAAACATAAATGTGTTTGGAACTGTCTAATACACACGAGATTCTCACAAAACAATGAGGGGTCTACGTACATTAGACGAAATGTGCCCCCGGATTATGCAAATTATACAACAAAAATATAAAGGAAAAAAACAGAGGGAGATCAGTACAAATTAAATGAATAAACATCGGTTCCTTCTTGTTTTCTTTTTCAATGTAAATCGTTGGAGAAATCATTTCTCTAATCCCTTAAAAAAGATTCATCCCCATATATATATATGGTAAACTTCATTAATTCTCCTAATTAGTTGATTTCACACAATCAAACAAGAATCAGCTATATAACTTCATTTGCTGTGGATTCTAACAAAATTTCTTCTCCGTGAGCAGGAAATTGGGCTTCCTTGCTTTACTCGGGCTTATGATCACCACAATTTCTTGCGGGATTAAACTGATCGTTTCGCATGAATGAAACGCCTGATTTCAGCATGCAGCGTGCACTTAGCTTGCATCGATCCTCTGTCGAACTTGTCTTTTGCTGCTTGTTTTTCCACAGCTCATGTATTTTGTAACCCTTAATTTGTGGTGTAGGTTGTGTTTCACTTTGTAATAATTGGAAACATGGGATGTTTTTGGACATGGTTTGAAAAGACTAATGTTGGTATTGGAAAATGATCGAGTGCTGATCTTTGTGAGTGCTGGTCTTCAAATGAATGGTTATTTGGAAACATCATCAACCGAGTTTACATCAAGTTGATTGCAAGTAACTTCAATTTCTTAAATATCAAAAGTTGAACGAGCCGAGAATAGTTTGTCTATTCAAGTTTGTATACTAAATGGATCTCGAATGAGTTTTAACGAGTGAAAACAAACTCCGAAACTCAAATTCAAGTAAACCATCTAATTTCTTAACCACTTAATCATCAACTGAGTTTACATCAAGTTCATCAACCAAGTAACTTCAATTTCTTAAATATCATAAGTTGAAAGAGCCGAGAATAGCTTGTCCATTCAAGTTTGTATAGCAAATGAATCTCGAATGAGTTTTAGCGAGTGAAAACAAACTCCGAAGCTCGAACTCAAGTAACCCATCTAATTTCTTAACCACTTAAAAGAACATGAATCACACAAAAGGGATTGAAAATTCATTGTTTATTTATTTCGTGGAAAACTTCGAAAATTGAATTTCCCACTTTACGTAGATAGAAGAGAAAAGTAAATGAAAATTGAATTTCTTGACCAATTACGGAACATCACGGGCCAATTATATCATAGTTCGAATCCATTGTTTGGTGGGTGTTTAGTGCTGATTAATTTTAAATGGATTCTAAATGCCAGAATCCACTTAAAATAAATCAGCACTAAACATCCTGTTATTAATTTAGTAAAAAGCTGTGACGTGGTAGCATCTTTTATTTTTCATATTATTGAGTACAAGAATTTCCCACTTTGTTATTGATTGGTCATTGTTTTTCCTTCATGACTTCGCTCAGCATTTTATAGGTCTAAGTAGATAGATGACAAAATAAGCGAAATAACTTAAAATTAAAAGTACTTTACTTCTGTAGATGTGTGGAATTTGTAACTCAAAATTATTATTTTGTAAATAACGTTTGATACGACATGATTCAAATATAAAAATTGTAATAAATGTGAAGGTTGGATTCTATCAAATGGTTTGAAAGATTCCATAATTAGATCAAACGGCTTAGATTATGCATTCGGGGTTCCACTTCTTGAAATAAAGTCCAACTTTTTCTCAAAAAAAAATCAGATGATACGTACCGAATTAGAATACATGTATAAATCGTATGATACACGGTCGTATAGTGTAATTTCTATACAAAAGGGATAGAGGGTGGAATACGTACCGTTCTCCGAATGAGACAATGCAAATCGTAGTATACATGTCATGTATTGTAGGTTTTTAGCAATTATTGACAAAATGGTGTATATAGTATGCATACGGATACGGGCAATCTCTAATAAATAAAGTTTATAATCCAATCCATGCACCGCACGTATGGCTAGTATCATCATACCATTGACCTTACATATTGTGAACTAGTGTTTGCCCATGCCTGAAGGAATAGCTCGAACGCTCAATTAAAGTTCTACCGTATATGAGTTTTACTTCCATAAAATCAATATGGATTGTATCGATTACCATATATATCAACTAAAGTTCTGCTTCCATAACAAATAAAATCAATCCAAAATCAATCGTTTTAGATAAGTAAGTGTTTGAAAACTTGATCTTAGCTGTTGGTAGTGGATGGTCTAGATTTATAGATACTCTTAACACTTGCTAACCATAGGATTTAGAAATGAAGGTCTAGGTTTATAACTACGTATATAAGATTCAAAAACTGAGCTCTGTTATTATATAGATGTTCAGATTGTAACGAGTGTGAACATTGGATATCTATTTCTTAGGAGTTAATATAGTGGTGTCTTTAAATACATAATATGAAAAAGTCGCTCCCAAAAAAATTCTTGGACATCAACAAATCTCAAAAAATGCTTCAGATTTTTTATTGTTATTACATTATAATTTAAACCTAAAAAAATAAGATTGCAAGAACAAAAAATTTAAGCACACAAAATCCAATTTTTTGGTTTAGCATAAACCCTAAATGTGAGTCCTTCGCCCGATTTGAAAGATGGTAGCTTAATGAACCAATTTTAATCGACATCTTGACCAACGGATAGTTTGAAGTCGCTTTTTAGGGTTTTTCCTGTGGCATCCGAATCAAAAGATTGAGCACCATGAGATTTCATGAAATTCTTTGAGTCAATTTAACTGAGTTTTCAGCTCTAAACAATCAACAACAACCCCTGTCCTTGACGGTAGTAGAAAGGGAGAGCATAGGAGAGAAAGTAGGAAAGAGGGGGAGAAAATAGGTGAGTGGTGCGGGACTTTCATGTGGTTCGTTGGATTGAAATCAAACGGCCAGGATAAGAGATGGCATAAAAACCCCAAGTAATTACACTTTGCCCCCTAAAGCCCTCACACTTCCCCCCTTTGAGCCATTCACGCAGAACAGAGAGAGAAAGAGAGAGAGAGGCGACGCAAGAGAAACGAAGAACGAAGCTGCTGTCGACGATTGAAGCCCGACGAACGAACGAATATTCACCCAATCGTTCGTTCGAAGATCCACCGAGGTTTGTCTGTCATCTTTTTCTCTCGGAAAAAAAAAAAATTTCTGGATCGTAAGAAATTTTTTCTCAAAATGACCTAGGCTATAGCCTACCTTAGCCTTCAAGTACTTCCGCCCTTGGATTTAGGGATTACTAGTAGTCTAATATTGGGATTGATTGTCACGCTAACTTAATCCCTGCAGTAGCTGGATATATGGTCCCATTTGGATTCTTGATTCAATTTTAGGTCCAATCCGGCAGCAATTAACTGCCCGAGTGTTGCCTCGATGTCCTATTTTCCTACAATTGGTTCACTTGTGTGCCTTGTCCTTTTGGATTTTGAAATCTTTTTTTTTGGCTTAATGTAAGCGTATATTAAGCCACGGAACTAAAGATATACAATGAGGCTCGATACATGCCCTAACGGCCAGACAAAATGATGGCAGAGCATGCTACCCGAACAAGGAAAACATCTTAAAAGTCTAGTCTAAACAAGATAAAATCTCGAAATGCCCGAGAGGATGGGAAAGAGGACGACGGAAAATAGCCCGAGAAGATAGAACCCAACACCACGTTCTACGATATAGAAGACTTCCTGCCGGACTTCTTAGGCTTGCAGTTTGCTTTCTCTCTAGGAAGCTTAAGATGGTCGATTTTCTCTACGTGTTCTCACCTTGTGAAGATGGGTGCTTTCATTGGTCAACAGAATCTACATCTGAAATGGTATTTGGAGGCCTTCTAGGATGTGTAGCTCAGCGGAGAGCTAACTCAGGCCTTCTAGGATGTATTGCTCCCACCCTTTGTTGCCAATAGGGGATACCATATACTTGCAATTGACTCTAGGGGACACCATAGCTTGCTCTTGCAAACTTCTTGCTGCACATGAGCGGTTATTTTTACAACTGCCAGATTAGTGTCTATGTTCTTGCATTTCTGTTGGAGGAGGGAAGTGAGGCAATACGTCTTGTAATGTTATTTATCTGCCCAAAAAATGCAAGTTTATGCATCCAAAGTCCAATATAGTGGAACAGGAAACCGCATTTTTCCTTTTTCATTAGGATTTTCTTGATTCGCTTTATGTTCTCTTAATTAAACAAACAACAAATGTGTTTCGTGGAATGAGTGCATGTAACCATAAATTAGGCAAAGCATGAATGTGCGCAAAGATATGAGTATAATGGGTGTGTGTGAACAAGTGGCCCTTAACAGAGCTCAATGGAGGAAACGGATTCATGTGGCCGACCCCAAGTGATTGTGACGCAAGGCTCAGTTTGGTTTATGAATGAGCTAAAAAATGAGCTTCCAGTGAAAATCATATCGGGATTTTTATTATTCATTAATCTTATGTTTGTGTATTATAAGGTATTTCAATGTTTGTTTTTCATCATGTTAATATTTTCCATTCAGCAAGTTGTCTTGGAAAATTTACGGTTTGATTGTTTTATCCTTGTGTGACAGACATTTCAAATTTCTGATCGTCTGTGCGGTGAAGCATCGACTAGTAGACCCTAACAGGAGTTCGCAAAATGTCAAGTGGGACTGGGCTCGAAAATCTAGTAGATCGTAATGCAATCTCATACCTGTTTTAACATATACTCTTCTAAATTTACAATCTAATCTCTTGTTTTCATTCTATCTCCATTCAAGTAGCTTTCCTACCCTGCAAGTCAATTGCATGCTATGTAGCACGGACACGGAAACGGATACGGACACGGACACGGGACACGGCAATTCTAAAAAAATGGGGATACGGACACGGCGGGGGACACGCCACGTGTATAAATAAATAATAAATAAATATATTTACATATATATATATTAAAAATTATGAACCATTGTATATGAATAAGTTCACAAATTGTATAACTTTTTTTTAAAGGAAAAATTACAGTTTAACCCAAATATTTTGAATAATTTCATATTAACCCCCAAAATTTAAAAAAATATTACATTTTGACCCCCAGCCGTGTCCCCGGCGTGTCCCCCGCCGTGTCCCCAGCCGTGTCCCCGCCGTGTCCCCTATCAAAAAATAATAAAAATTATTGGACACGCCACGTGGCGTGTCCAATACGTTTCCCCGCGTGTCCCCGTGTCCCCGTGTCCAATACGTGGACACGGCGCCCTTTTGGAGTGTCGGTGCTACATAGATTGCATGTGGTTTGAATGATTGAACTAGCAGATATATGTGTTGTATTTTTATTAGGTTGCTGAAACGTTTTTGTTTTTGTTTTGTAGAAACAATTTCTGTGATTACAAATGACGGGCGCAACATAGTGGTGAGTGCTGTATTTTGTGCCTTGCAACAAAATTTCCAAGAAAGAAAAATGTTTGCTAACTATTACTTTTTTCTCTTCAGGGCGTGTTAAAAGGTTTTGACCAGGCTACGAACATAATTCTTGATGAATCTCATGAACGCGTTTACTCAACCAAGGTTTGATCAGTTTCTGTAAATAGCAGAATCCATCCTTTAAAAAATAGTTTCCATTTTTCTTTCCTTATGCTAGTGTGTACTTCCTGGTTTCTTCCAGTTCCAATACTGGAAACTGTTTCAATGTTTATTTATTTACTCAAAGCCTTTTATAGGCATACTTTGGTTTCTGGTAGTTGGGCAGGGGTTTGACTTTCCTCTCCTTCTCAAAACAGTTTGTTCTTCCTTTCTTTTTTGTTACCAAACTCAATATCTAATGAAATGGCGAAACGCAAGTTATCCCAGAACCCGAGCTTTAAGTTTTGTCACTGCCGCAATCATGTTTCGGCTTGCTACAGTGCCCTTTTGCCAATTTAAACAATCACAACCATTATATTACTTAACCATCTCTTGGATATTTTTGCCTCACATATACCGAGATAGCTCCTTTACGCATTGGTGGTTTGGACCTAATGACTTTGCTAGTTTTGAGGCCAAAGTTGGCTCTCAAATAATGGATGGCTAGAAATTGGGCAAGCCATTGGGTAGCAAGTTTTGTTTGCCCTTGCTCTTGCCTCATGAGTCATGAGATGAGACAACAGAAAATTCTAGTCTCGTAGTTTCTCTTCATTTCTTGTTTATGTGACCTGGTTTTGTGGTGGGGGTATGGAAATTAATGATTAGAATCGCAGTTATTGACGGTAAGTGTCCCATGATAGCATATTTTGATTTTTAGCTTCCAGAAATTCATCCATACCTCTACAAAGTAACTTGAAAATTGTTGACATGAACTATATTTTGCAGGAAGGTGTCCAGCAACTTGTGTTAGGTCTTTACATCATCAGAGGGGACAACATGTACGTAATCTTATAACTCGCGTATCTGATTATAATTAGCAAGCATGCATTTCTCTTTCTCCGCAAACTGTGTTTCATTATTTCTACCTTATCCATTCGCAGAAGCATTGTGGGGGAGATTGATGAAGAACTGGATGCCGGCCTTGATTTGTCGAAGCTGAGAGCTCATCCTCTAAAGCCTGTTATCCATTGAGGGGCAGTTATTTGCTGTGTAACGACTGTATGTACTTGAATTGGATTTAGATGAGTAAGATTGGTTTGGATGTTGTATGAGGCACTAAATGCACTTAAAAACATGCAATGCACTTCTTACAAAGAGGGGTTTTTGATATTTTGTTTTCCATATTTATGTGGTGTTTAAGTTGTTTCCCTAAAAGGGAAGGGTAAAAGCGGAATGGTTGTCTTTGAATTGACAAAATTTTGATAATTAAATAGCAAATCCGTTCGAGCAGCCAAAGGTAGCCCTTGCTCCTTTTACTTGGATGTATTGAACTGGAATCAGCTAAGGAGTAGCTAAATGCTAATGGTACCAAAGATTGCCATTGTTACCTATTCCCCCACGCCAAACCATTAGCACATGATGCTTAAGCCAAATCAGAAAGAACAATTTTCCAATATCAACCCAAACCTGACAAACGCATTGCACATGCTCGAATTGAACTACAGCAAAAGATTATGAAACAGTCTCAACCTACATTCCATGGAATTGGGGAATGGTGTGTGCAGCACCCCTGCATAGTAACATTCCTCAATTCCAAAATAAAGTTGTAAATCTCGTTCCGTACCGGCCCGTATCGAAGCTTAAACGGAGCACAAAATTAGGCGATTCATACCGCCCAAGCAATACCGGCTATACCGAACAATACTGGGATGTTCCGGACATATTCCGGTGTACCGTCCGGTACAAAATGACACTTGATTTTTATTTTTCGATTTCGCTAACCTCTGTCTAGTGGGCGAAGGATAATATACACATAATTTCAAATAAATTTGGATATCAATGCATATCTTTTGAACACCTTTCTCGAATATCAATACACCTTTCTCAAATATCAAAATACTTTTTATCTATTATCCTATACCTTTTGAACAGATGTTAGAAAATCCTTTATTTTTTCCCGTGCTGCAGCCCTAGTAAATAATGGTAGGAAACAGACTAGTAGTAGGAAAAAAGATAACAACTACATACCTGCTGGCCCTTGGATCCTAATCTAACGGTAGGAAAAGGACAACAAAAGCCCTCTTGTCATAGGCTCAGAGCATTGGAAAGTGGAAACGTAAGAAGAATTTGTCCGGGATTACACATTGCAACTACTACAATTTCTCCTTTATTACATAAGAACCCCAAAACAACATTTGGAATATTGTTTCTATATGATGTGTTTGAATATTATTGTTCCGAATACTAACATTTGTCCAATATTTTTTATTTAATAACATTTTATTATGCTCCATATAACAATTTAGTTCTATATGTATGCATGTTAACTCTACTTTAATTTGTACACGTAATACATAAAAATATTAGAAGTATATAAAATTATGAACAAATATGTTGCGATAAATTCAAAATGGCACCGAGATATGCACTGGTACTGGTACATAGCATCGCAGTAGAGAAAATAGTACACTGACCGGTATGGGATTGATAACTTTGCTTCCAAGTCAATGGTAAAAGACCTTGAAAAGGAAAAGGTCGTCGGATCATTGCAACAATTGCTCCTCTCTACTACATTGTTGCACCAACTATCATGATAGATAAAGCTTAAAAAATAACTCAATGGACCTTTGTTAGGGTCTCTTTTTTATGTTGGGCTTGGTCTGTTAGGTGTTTTCTAGGTTCTTTTTTAGGATGGGCCTGTTAGGGTGTTGTTGGTCTCTTGACAATAGGGGTATTCGGTTATTTGGTGTTTGATGTTCTTTCTTTTGCTATACATATTAAAATGTGAGGCGATGAGACAATTTAGATTTCTGTGAGCTCTAGATGTAGGAGGGTTTTTGTTTTTTCAAGACTATCTCAATGCAGGACCTCTCTTGTTGTATTTCTACAAGTTTTTTATGATCTTAATGATTGGAAACCTTTTATGGCCGAGGAAAAAAAAAGGGTCAACTGCCAGAGATGGTAATCACAATCCAATTACATGGAACTGTCTATAATTTTCAAAAATCATAAAGTCCAAATGTAATCAATCAAAAACTTCAGGGGCAATAAATGTAATTTACAAACCACAAAGGTCTTCAGTCTTCTTCTCTTCAAGGTCTTCGACTCTTCAGGTCTTCACAGCCACAAACCCACAAACCAGGAAAGATCTCTCTCTCTCTCTCTCTCTCTCTCTCTCTCTCTCTCTCATCAATGGCGTCCGCGGCCCACCCTCTCCTCCGCCTCTCTCTCCTCCTCACCTTCCTCGCCGTCACAGCCACCGCAAGACCTGGCCCCTGCCATACCCTAATCTTTTTCTCCACCTCCTCCTCTCACCCCCTCCCTCGAATCCCTAACCCTAATTTCTTCCCTGCCCCAAACCCAACCCTCCCCTTCCCCACCCGCCGATCCGTCACCTTCTTCTTCGCCCGACCCATAAACCCCCACCCCAAGCCCCAGATCATCGTCGATCGCGCAACCCTCAACGAGGAAAATCATCCCCTGCCCTTCGGATTCTACTCCTCCTCGTTCCGCGATCGCACCAAGGATATCCTCAGCGTCGTCGGATCGCTCCTGTTGGGCATCGGTTGCGGTGGGCTCACCGCGGCCACGCTGTACCTGATCTGGTCTCTTTTTGCTCCCAGATTTGATTTCCGTGGTTACGGTGATGATGAGGATGAGTCTGATGATGATGATGCGGGGCCGAAGAAGATGGGATACGTCGCCATCCCTGCCGCGGTGAAGGATGTGGGTGTTGTTGCTCCTGCGAAGGGAGTGGTTTGAGAGGAGGGAGGGGGGTAATTTTGGGTATGGATTTGTGGAAGTTTATAAACGTCGGTGTCGGTTATTAAGAAGTTGGTATTAAGGTCTGTATCTTCCTATAAACATCTAATGTGTATTACTGCTGGTTGGTATTGTAATCGAACGATAATGAATCGATTTGTCTACTTTTGTTATGACTTATGTATTGTCTTTCGGATTTATGAGTTGTGTTAGGTTTATGTGAATGATGCTCTTGATGAATCTTGTTTTCATGTGTTGAATTGTTCTTGATGAATTGAATGTTTGTGAAAATGCACTTGCTGTTGTTGAGGCGAAAAGGGTAAGAACAAGAGTCGAGAACATACGCATCGTTCACCTTGTTACAAAATGATATCTATAACTATAGAGTCCTCCACCTTTGTTGCCTATTCCTCGTGCCTCCGCTTTCACCTTGGGCGTTGCCATTCGCGGTTCTGTTGCCACCACGCCATCACTATTGTCGTGTGTAAATCCACCGCTATCTTTATGAATAGCCACGTATTCCCAAACATACGGGGTACATTGCTGTGGACAATGCCGTCTCAACCACTGTGGCCTTATAGGTGCTATAAACAAGCTTTTTCACCTTAACACAATGTCCTCTTGAGTGTACAAAGAATCATCTACAGAGAGAATTTAATTGATCTCCAATCGAAAGGTTCCAGGATTCTACCCACGTCGATTCCAAACTATTGCAGGAGTGAGGAGTCTTGAGGTTTTTTGAACTAATGATTCTTAGACAAGCCTCAGAATTCAGATACTTGATAACTAAGGCATACCTGAATGAGGATCACAAGAAAAGAGAGGGAAGGCAGGATCCCTGAAGAGGTAGATAATGGACTGACGACCAGCATGTGAACTTCAACTTTCCAGTCCCACCCCAGAAACAAAGGTTGGTTTGGGCAGGCAAATCTGTTGACTTGTGTTGAATGACATAACATAACCACATACAAGATTCATTTGAAAGACCACCTGGGAACTCAGTTCTTGATAAGTGTGTTTTTGGTGTTGTGCTTGTTGTTCCTTTGGATTGTGAAGCTGTTGCTTTTGGGTTCCAACACATGCTCATTGTTAAGCTTGGTTATTTTTTTTATCGGCATTGTTAAGCATGGTTATTGCCTGCAGTATGTGCTGAATGAGATTTGAATCACTTCTGCTGCTGCTAATTCTGTGTGGTGGTTGAGATATTTGAAAGGGCATGAAACCTGTATAAGTTGTTGTTGCCTCTTTTCACCTGCAGCAAACATGCCCGGTAGGTCTAACTTGTGTTTCATTACCTCATAACGTTGGAATAATATATTGTCACCTTCATGAGAAGGTTCCGGCAGATCGAATATATCAGGAAGTGAGTTGATAGCCAGTGTTCCTCTGATCCACACTAGGCACTTGCACCATAGCTATCATCTACATGGGAACAATGACCATATTACTAACCATGATAATGAACTAGCTACTCCCTAAGATGCATTTTTTCCGTAAAAAGAATCAATTTTTTTTTTCCCCAAATCAATAGATATCAATAGGTTCTTTCAAGTTGTGATTTTTTTTTTGAATCTTTTAACGAAAAAAATACATATCTTTAAAGGCTTAGGTTTGTGCATCGGACATTTATTTAGGGACGGAGGGAGTTTTGTTCATTATGCAAAAGGAAAATTAAATTCTCGAGACAGGCATACCACCTTTCAGGAAATGAACAGGTATACAAGATAAGAACTACTGAATTAGGATAAACAACTGCCAGTACTCAGTAGGGATAGTTAGGAATAGTGCAGTAAATTTAACCTGGAAAACTTTCATGGGATGTTTCTTCAACAGAAAACAGCTCCATGGGCTTTGATCCTCAATTTTTATCATTTTTAGCTTCTCATGTTAATGAGCTATGCTTCCAATCAACTAACCAGTCTAGTTACAAAAGGACACTCAAGGCTACAAGTTGACTTCGACAGAAATGATTTCATCGTCATCAATCCAATGAGATTTCAAGTGCTTATCAGTAACCATTGACAAAAATGTTATCTCCTCCATAAGCGCATGAGACCTATCTCCAACAACGAATTCACAAACCACACCATCCACTTCAATTACACTACACCCAGGCACTTTTTTCACCTTCTTCTCGTCCATCCCCTTCCGTACCTTCTCCACTTCACGCCATTGGTTAGCTGAGGCATAAATGTTCGAAAGGAGAACATGAACCCCCCCATGGTCAAGACTTCGCTCCACCAATCCATCAACCATTTCCTCACCCAGCTTGACATCACCGTGGACGCTACAAGCATTGAGTAGTGCACCCAATACGTAAGAATCTGGTTCCATTGGCATCTCTCTTACTACCATCTTTGCCTGCTCTAGCATCCCTACTCTACCCAAAAGATCAACCAAACAGCCATAGTGCTGGACCCCTGGCTCAATTCCATAAACACTACTCATACTCTCAAAGATTTCTAACCCTTCTTCCACCAACCCCATTCTACTGCACGCGCTTAGTAAACAAATAAATGTAACGTTGTTTGGTTTAACACCTTCGTCCTTCATCCTAGGGAGTAACTCAATAGCACTAGAACTCTGGCCATGATTTGCGAGACCTGAGATCAAACAAGTAAAAGCATAGACATCTCGATTTGGCATCTCATCAAATACACGGCGAGCTGCTTCCATACATCCACACTTTGCATACATATCTACAAGAGCAGTCCCCAAAACTATATCTAGTTCCATTCTGCGTTTACCGACGTATGCATGTATCCATCTACCCTGATCCAATGCACCGAGAAAAGCACAAGCCGATAAAGCACCCACGATCCCAGCATGATCAGGTTGAACCCCAGCTAACTGCATATCATTAAAAAGCTCTAAAGACTCTTTAAACGACCCAAGTTGAACATATCCAGCAATCATCGTGCCCCAAGAAACCTCATTCTTCACTGGCATTCCATCAAACAACTCACGTGCAACCCCAATTTCCCCGCTTTTTACATACCCATTAACCATAGCTGTCCAAGTAACGACGTCGCGATTCAAACCGGTGTTAAACAACTTGCGAGCAGATTCCATACATCCACAACTAGCGTACAAATGTACCAAACCGTTTTGCACAAAATCATATCTTTCCCAACCTAATTCAATCGATTGCGCGTGGTACACCAAACCCAATGAAAATTCAGAGAGCTCAACACAAGCTCTGAGAACAAACGAGAAAGTATAATTGTTTGGTGAAAACCCACTATGTACCATCTGTTTATAAAGAGAGAGAGCTTTTGTATCTTGTTCTTTCTCTACAAAGCCTCTGATCATTGTGTTCCACAAGAATGTGGAGCGATTGGGCAAGTGGCGAAAGAGAGTGTGGGCGTGGGAGAGGTCGCCGCGGGGGGAGATGGCGCAGAAGGCGACGAGTTTTCCGGCTGCGAAAGGGTCGGAAATGGAGCCGGAGACGGTGAGGTGGGATTGGATTTGCTTGATGTGGCGCATTGTGAGGCATGGCTGGTCCAAGAGGCAGAGAACCTTGTGGGTTGATTTCAAATATGTAGAGGCAAAAGCAACCACCATACCATAACGGCTGCAAGATTTTCAAAAACATCCACTGGAGGTGCAACTGTGCAAGCTTTATAGTAGGTATAATAATAATAAATTCAGGGGGTTACTCCTGTCCTGTCCGTCCCAAGGTTTGGGTTTCTCCCAGGCACTCGTAAATTGGAGGAGTTTTTAAGTATCGACCGGGTATTGCCGACATGGCATACGTTCGGAGCATCTGAGCCGTTTGATTTACTTTTAGACGGTTCGAATTGAAACCCTCTTTCTTCTCTCACCCAACACTTTCTCTCTCCTTTTTCTCTCTCTAAATTTGAGCCGTTCAAACATGTAAGGAATGGCTCGGATGCACGAGCGGGCACCACGTGGTACCCGCTCGGCATTGAAAATTTTTCCCGTAAATTGGCTTTGAATACTTGATTTTTAGGTCATTCTGAATGAAAAAGACAGACTTTTGAGGTCTCTTTGTAGTCATATATGACTTTTATTTTATTTTAACTTTTGTCTATATTTTTTATACTTTTTTCATTTGTTTCGAGAGAAATGATATGATTTATAATTCTAACTTAAGAAAAAACAACAAAAAAGACTGCATCAAAAAATTCAAAAAAGTTAGGCCAAAGGGGCCGATAGACTCTAATGCACACATCGGAATCGGAAGGGAGCTTGTCAATTAGTTGGCCACCTTCTTAACAAAAATGCTAGGCAACATCTAAGTTTACATTAATTTTTACGTCGTCTTCCACAAGTGATGGTTCAAACTTCAAAGTGATTTAGGTCTCATTTCACTAAAGTTCTTAATTTTTACTCCGTAGCGTATATACTTTGATGTATCCCTACCATTGATCGTTTAGGCACCAATCTACTGAGCAGGGTTGGATTGAGCTTGGTTTCAAAGAAGTCCTCTCAGACCCAAGCCTATTATGGTTTGAGCCTATATGGCCTTGCCTGCTATGGGCTCAGGTTCAGACCCTTTTCACATGCCTGTACGTGGAGGAGTCTACTAGACGCAACTTTCTTTTTGGGCGTGATTATATGGCTAAACCCATGGTGGATCCCGGATGAGATCAATGAGCCGTAACTGTCCCACCCAAGGCAAGCTGCATAGAGAGAGAGGTCGTGTTTGATTGCAAATTTCGTTTTGAGGGGATTTGTAATGAGGTGGAATTATTAATGAGGGGATGAATCATTTATTCATACTTATTTTGCACAGGATTCGATTGTATGATTGTAAATAACATGTTTGTTTTGGTTATGATTAAAATTGGAATTGAGGTGAGTTTTTAAACTAATCTTGCTCAATCCCATGGAAATGGGATTCGTTGTAACAAACCCCTGTATTAGGGGCCCATAGAATTATTAGTCCATCCCCCCCAAACCTCCTATCAAACATGGCCAGAGAGTAGACAAAATATAAAAAAAATTGATATTTGCGCTCCATTTTTCACTAATGGTGCTCCACTTTGTTTATAAAGCTACTAGTACATTCACGTTAAAATTGGAGCGCCATCAGTAAAAAGTGAAACGCGAAAATCAGTTTCCAATATAAAAGGCAACGAAGTTAAAGCAAATAAATTCAGAACTTTCCTCTCGGTTTCCAAAATCTCTCTAATGTAAATTAATTCATAGTTCAAACTTAGAGAAAATAGCAGTTCAATAATGTAAAAGCAAGCTAAAATCCTCCCCGAGTCGATTAAGCGAACTCGTATTAGTACTGAGGGACCAATCCCAACCACCGTCGTGAGTGGCAAGTGTTTTTATTTTTATTTTTTTATACCAATATTATATTCATTAGTGGGAGTTAGTAGAGTGTTAGAATTAGCATAAGATAGTCCAAAATCTATTCATAGCCCTTGCCTTCTAAAATCCGCCCCTCGTTGGGCTCGAAAGCCTCCACAAAGGGGAAAAAAAAATGAGACAACCAGCTGCACAAGCAGTGGTTTCTCGTGAGTGGCAAGTTAACCAAATGTTTGGTTGTGGAATATTACGTCAACAACCTTTACCCTCGGGACAAAATGCAGTCTATGCAGAGACCCACAAGTTTGTGTGGTTTACAAGGGCACTGGGACCGACCAAAGACATCTAGGAGTACCATTGTACCAAACCATTTTCCTACATAGATCTTAAACATCTTTCTAGATTTTTCAGCTTTGGCCTGTATCTATAGTTACATAGCTTGCAATAATATCTTCTAGTACAATTATCAAGGGCATAAACATAGCTAGTAGTATTGAGCAACTGACAAGCTAGCCAATGTTGAGGCACCTCTAGGCTGCTAACTAGAGGTGTCAAATGGGCCGGGTCGGCACGGGCACGGCACGTTTGAAGGCGGCACGGCACGGCACGGGCACGGATTTAATCCTGTCACGGCACGGAACGACACGGTTGTAGTGGGCACGCGGCACGACACGGGCACGGAAGTGAGCGGGGAAGACACGGGCACGGCACGGAAATTGGCCTGGTACGGCACGGCACGACACGGTCTTAGACGGGCACGACACGGGCACGACACGGAAGTGGAATGGGGCACGAGTAACGGCACGGCACGGCACGGTTCTAGACAAGCACGACACGATAAGGCACGGGCACGGGGCACTAGCACGGGCACGGAAATGAGGGGGAACGACACGGGCACGGCACAGAAGTTGGTCTGGCACGGCACGGCACGGCACGGCACGACACGATCTTAAACAGGCACGGCACGGCACGGGCACGGCACGAAAGTGGAATTGGGCACGAGTCACGACATAGCACGACACTGTTCTAACCAGGCACGGCACGGGCACGGGCACGGGCACGGGCACGGAAGTAGGACAGGCATGGCACGACACAACACAATTTTAGTGGCACGGGCACGGCACGACACAACACGGTGTCGATTCTCGTCGGGCACGGCACGGCACGAGGAATGGAAAAACCAAAAAAAAATATGTTATTAAATAAATAAGAGATTTTAGATTACAGTTTACTTTATTTCTATGTATTTTTTGATAATCCAACAATTTATTAATCTTTTCCTTTTATTTAAGTAAAATAAGTTTTTAAAATATTTTATATGATTAAGAAATTTTGAATCAAAATTCAAACATGATAATATACCAATTACTACACATATACTATTAATACTAATATACATTACTTTTTATGTAATAAAGTTTTTTTAAAAAAATACATAGAAAATAAATAAGAAAAAAACTAATTTAAAAAAATGGTTTAAAAAAAATAATCTCTATGGAATTCAAACCATAGAGATTATGGTTGACAAACATCTCAAACCACCAAGGGGGCGAAGGCCAACAATCTTTTTGTGCTTATAATTAGAACAAATAATATATATTATATAATTATATTCTATAAAAACGGACCTCTTGTGACTTGTATGCTAACCACATGATTGCGACACAAGTAAGACGATCCATATTGTTCATTTTGTTGTTCTTGGTGTTTTAATCACTCTCGCAAATTTTCAGGTCCATCGGGTTTTGGAAGCCCTTCCACTGGGACGTAGATTTATTAATAATTTTTTTATTATTTGCGATCAAGTATATTACGATAATTAATTTACTTCATTTTTTGCACGAATGATATAATCACTCCCACATAAAAGATAGACGGTTCCGATTTTCAAAAAACAACTCGGGTGGCCCTCAACTGGTGCATTATAGGACTTTAACGCGTTTAGAAGCACTGAATGTGTTCTGATCACGTGGTTTCCGATATCCGATTATCACCTATTTAGGGGAAAATGAAAATTTTATAAGATCTTAAATTGTAACGGTTTAGATCGAACATTTGAAAAAATGAGTCTACAGCTACCTTTGAAATCTATACATTCAACTTATCAGGTTCTAAACCAATGTACTCCGCTATAGTCCAATGTACGCTAGTTACACAATTACGACACAAGTATGATGATCCATACCGTTCATTTTGTTGTTTTTAGTGTTTTAATGACTCTTGTAAATTTTTGGGTCTATCGGGTTTTGGAAGCCCTTTTATCGAAACGTAGATTTATTAATAGAATTTTTTTTTATGTGCGATCAAGTATATAACGATAACCAAGTTACTTCATTTTTTGCACGAATGATATAATCACTTCCACATAAAAAATAGACGGTTCCGATTTTCAAAAAACAGCTCGGGCGGCCCTCAAGTGATCCATTATAGGACTCTACGAGAGTTTTTCTTTATTAAGTGCATGTGCATCATGGTGCAACTGTCGCACATGATCAGGCACAACACTGGTATAAATAAGAAGAGAGGAGACCGAGATCAACCCTAGCAGCCCTCTCTCTCTCTCTTTGTTCTCAGAATCTCAGTTCTCACAGACTCACTCTCGTCTGACTCTCTCAACGGCTCTCTCACTAAGTCACTCTCTTTATCACTCTCAAGTCTCAACTCTCAACGTCTCTCTCACTCTCACTGACTCACTCTCAACGTCTCTCTCTCTCTCTCTCTCTCTCTCTCTCACCGTCTCTCCCTCTCTCTCATCGTCTCTCCCTCTCAACCTCAACGCCTGAGGAGTGAGGGCTGAGGCGCGCGCTCTCTCTCTCTCTCTCGACGCCTTTCTCTCTCCCTTTTAGCTCTCAAACAGTGATAGTCGGTGACCACTGTTGCTGTTGCTGTTGCCGTTCAGTCTGTTCAACGGTTCAGCTTTAGCGACTCAAACGACTCAAACCCTAGATCTACGGCTAGATCTGAGTTTGACCGACTCACCTCCGTCTCTCTTCGTTTCCGGTGACACACAACACTCAAACGGTGAGTATTTACAACCTTGACCCATTTTCGTTCACGCTCGTCAGCTTTGGGCCGTTTCACTGCAAATATTTGGGGGTTTTGATGTGAAAACATGTTAATTACTGCTACTGTTTTCGTTTTCTTGTTTTCGTAATTTGATTCAGTTCTGAAATTAGGGTTTTTACTTGGTTTTTGAAATTAGGGTTCCGAAATTAGGGCTTTTGTTAATTGTTATTAATTTCTGAAACTAGGGTTACGAATTCAGGGTTTTTGTTAATTGTTGCTAATTTCTGAAATTAGGGTTACGAAATTAGGGGTTTTGTTACTAATTTCTAGAATTAGGGCTACGAAATGGCTTTTGATGTGAAAACATGTTAATTCCTGCTACTGTTTTCATTTTCCTGTTTTCGTAATTTGATTCAGTTCTGAAATTAGGGTTTTTACTTGGTTTTTGAAATTAGGGTTCCGAAATTAGGGCTTTTGTTAATTGTTATTAATTTCTGAAATTAGGGTTACGAAATTAGGGGTTTTGTTACTAATTTCTAGAATTAGGGCTACGAAATGGCTTTTGTTATGAATTTCTAAAATTAATAATTACAAGAAATTAGGGCTTTTCACTTTTGTTACTATTTTCAACAAATTTTCGAAACTGATTTTGTACACACACCTGCACTAATTTCGTATGTTAGAACACACATGCACTGTTGATATGTAACCACTGTTATGGTGTTTTTTGTGCAGATGGATGCTGGTAATTCTAGTTTTGGCAGGGGGGAGGTCCGGGAGGCTCGTGACCCCCACTCAGATTCTTCTTCTGATGATGAACTACCACGAAACCCACGAAACCTTGTGGTGCAGCAGGGTATAAATTCTGTAGGAGAGGAGGCTGCTTCAAACATTGTTGGTGGTGGAACAGGACCTTTAGGTTCTGCTTCTACTCCAGCAGATTCTACTCCTGCAGATTCAGGTGATAGTGGTTCAAAAATGTCACGACGCAGATCATGGGTATGGAATCATTTCTCTATAAAAAAACGCTTCAAGGATAAAAGTGGTGTTAACATAGGACCTAGGGCTGTATGCAATTATTGTGACACAAATTATAGCTCCAATAGTAATCATGGCGTAGGGCAACATACAAGACATCTTAAGAATAAACATGAAGATAAAATTAGTGGTGCATCTAATAGTAATTTTGTTTATTCAAAAGAAAAAATGAGACATGGGCTGGCCCTTTATGTAGCTGCAGCAGAACAGCCGTTCACTTTTGGTGGCGATATTAGATTTGAATATTTTGTCCAAAATTTTCTGAATCCTTTATTTGCTAAAGTTTCTAGAAATTCAACACGTAGTGATACGAAAAAAGCTCATAGTGAAGTGAAAAAAGAATTGATGAGTGAATTTGCAAGTCTTGGTGCAATAGGTTTTACTTCTGATATGTGGTCTGGTATAAATAATCGTGGTTATATTTGTGTGACTGCTCATTATATAGACTCTAGTTGGACTTTGCGAAAAAAAATCATTGCTTTCCGTTTAGTGGAGTTTCCTCATGATGCTGAACAGATTTTTGAAAGTATTATGGGTGTTTTAAGGGATTTTGAAGTTGTTGATAAAGTTTTTTAGCATTACTTTTGACAATCATACTGCTAATACTGCTACAATTCCATTGTTTAAAAGAAATTTGACTCCTCCTTATTTTGGTGAATTATTGCATATTCGATGTGTATGTCATGTCATTAACTTAGTTGTGCAAGATGGTTTGAAACATATATCACCACAGATTAAAAAAATTAGAGATGCTGTTCTTTTTATTGCTACTTCCCCATCTAGGCAACAAGAATTTGATAAATTGTGTGTATCATGTTACAATGTTAAACCAAAAAATATGAACTCTGATGTTCAAACTCGTTGGAATTCGACCTACATTATGTTAAAGTCTTGTAGGAAATATAGTGATGCAATATCTGCTTTTGTTAATCAGAGGTATCGTGGTAATCCTTTAACTCCAGCTGATTGGAAAATTGGTTTTGAGTTCATGAAATTTTTGAAAGTGTTTTATGTTGCTACCGTAGCTTGTTCGGGTGTTCGTTATCCTACTTCTTGTATTGTGCTTAATTATCTTTACAATATCAGTCTCAATTTTCTTAATCATAGGGAACAACCAAATTTGGTAAGTGCTTGTATAGATATGGAAGGAAAATTCAGAAAATATTATGAGGAAATGCCACCAATATATCTGTTAGCTGCAGTAATGGACCCTAGGATTAAGTTAGAAGGTGTTAGCTTGCTCTTAAGTGGGATTGGTACGAATTTAGGGATTACTACTTTACCTTCTTCTGCTTTTGTGAATGATTTATTGACTATCATGTATGCTAAATATGACACTAAATTTGGTTCCAATGTTACACGTACTGCTGCTCCTTTAACATCTCCTACAAGTAGTAATGATGCATCTTGGTTTCTGCTTAGTTCAAGTTTAGGAATAGGAAGTAGCAATGTAACTTCACGTGTTGAACTTTCGAGATATTTGGAACTAGAAACTGTTAGCGCGAATGACAGGATTAATTTTGATATCTTAGCCTGGTGGAAAAAAAATGAAGAAAAATATCCCGTTCTTTCAATCATGGCACGTGATCTACTAACTCCTCCTGTGTCTTCAGTGGCATCCGAATCTGCTTTTAGTGCAGGTAAAAGAGTGTTGGATGAGAGGAGGAGCAGACTAGCTCCGGACATTTTGGATTGTCTCATATGCTTAAAAGATTGGGAGGATGCACGCCTTGGAATTGAAAAACGCTCAGCTAAAGATGAATTCAGAGGCTATTTTGCAGACTCTGATATAGAGAGTGATTAAGGGGACCTGCTGGCATTTGGTTTGTACTTGTTATTCATTTATTCAGCTGGGGTTGTGTCTGTGGCTTATTCATTTCAGTATTGTGTATTCATGGCTTATTCATTTCAGTAGGTGAGCTAAAGTGGATGTTGTGGCAACTTATGAATGCCTTAAATGGCAACATGATGTTGCCCCCACTTCAGTTTTTGGCTATGAAGTATTTTCTTAAGTAATATCTGAGCCTAAGTTTTGCATACCTTGTGGTCTGTTTGGCTTTCACTTCACTGAAGTGGATGTTGCCTGCATGCATTGTAGTGTATTTGTGTTTGTGGCTTATTCATTTCAATAAGTGGGCTGTAGTGGATGTTGTGGCAACAGGCAACTTATGAAGGCCTTAAATGGCAACTTGATGTTGCCCCCACTTCAATGGATGTTGCCTGCATGTGTGTGTGTGTGTGTGTGTGTCTCCTTTTAGTCTGAAATGAATAAGCCACAGACACAACTCCAGTTTTTGGCTAAGCGAAGCGTGATTGTGTTGCAACTTATGAAGGCCTTAATGGCAACTTAACGTTGCCTCATCCATTTCAGTTTTCCGGCTATGATGATAAAAAAAACTAATGTCTGAGCCGTTGTGGTATTGTAATGAAGTGATGTTGCAACTTATGAAGGCCTTAATGGCAACGTAACGTTGCATCCATTTCAATTTTCTGCTGTGATGATAAAAAGAACTCATATCTGAGCAGAATTCAGAACTAAGTACATTTACCACTAAAATGTACCTATATCTGAAAAAAATGTACTTAGTAATTGTTCTTAGTTTATTTCTGCTGATATTACGAAGTGCTATTGCAACTTATGAAGGCCTTAATGGCAACTTAACGTTGCATTCATTTCCATTTTCTGCTATGATGATTAAAGTAACTAATATCTGAGCAGAATTCAGCACCAAAATATATCTATATCTGGAAAAAAAAATGTACTTAGTAATAGTTCTTAGTTCATTTTTGCTGATGTTACGAAGTGCCGTTGCAACTTATGAAGGCCTTAATGGTAAATTTCAGTTCCAATATTTCAGTTACTCTAATTTCTATTGGTATTCAATCTTTCTATTCGCTTATTGCTTCTCTTATTGATAGGGTATTTAGTGAGGAGGAGAGGTTCTGTTGAGTATGCCCAAACATGCTCTTGTAGAAGATGGGAACTTAACGTTGCCGCATCCATTTCAGTTTCCGGCTATGATGATAAAAAAAACACTAATGTCTGAAGGTCGATTTTCTCACTTATTTTTGTATCCATGGCTTTATGTGTTAGTAGCTTTTATTTAGCTTGGTGGATACCTCTAACCTGGTTTTATGCCAAACTTGAGGTGTAACGAAACCAGGCTAAATATTGAGTTTTGTTTTTAGTTAGTATAGTTAATTTTTATTTGATTGCATTGTTTAACCGAGGTGGTGGCATAACCCCTCGCATATTTTCTTTTTGCTGAGTTGAGGTGGCGGTCTAGCCCCTCCAGTCTGTTCGTGTTGTTAGTTTGAGGTGGCGGCCTAGCCCCTCAATTGTTGGTTTTTGTCCAACTTATCTAGACCATTGTGTTTATTGCTGGTAATTCACAGAATCACAGACATCTTTGGAATAGGATGCTTGTCTGAACTCTTGTTTGGAAAGAGAGAATTTTTCTACTAGAATGGAGGAAAGATTACTTTGGAGTCTAGGAATCAGCTTGGAATCTTTACTCAAATTTTTTACTCTTTACATACTTGTCTGAACTCATCACTTGGAATTTTACTTTTTAAATCCCATGGTGTGTCCAAGGGTGTCCCCAATACTTGTATTATAATTCTTTACTCGGAAACGTTGTGGAGTTTATAGGAGACTTTGGGGACACCCTTGGACACTTTAAGGACACACCATGGGATTTAAATGAAAAATTTGAAACTTGGTCCACAGTCAAAATTTCTATGAATGTTTAGTTCATGATTACTTACATTTTTACCGTTATATTCATAACATCAATTCTATTTGTGTCCTATGACTCCTATCCATTGTGTCTATATCCTTGTGTTTTAGTGGATAACAATTCGCTTAGTCCTATTCTTCGAGATTGAGACAGGAATTGGTGTAATGAATGTATTTGGAATGAAGGATTTATTTCCTGAAATAGACATATATTAATGATAATTTCTACTTTCGTTCCAACTAGTGTTACTGTTAACGAAAGTAGTGTTACTGTTTTGTCGCTGCCGGTTGTACACTTGGGCATCCAGAAGTTCATGTATTAGATTGTTTCTGCTCCGTTTATTTCACATAAGCTGCTTTTCTGTTACTGTTCAAAATGTTTCTGGTACTGTTTAGTAGACATTGGAATATGTATTTTATGCTTAACCATCAGGGGCTGTCGTTGGGATCTCCCTTCACAGAGGGGGACGTCCTCTGTATAGTATATTTCCTCCAAGCCTACCGTACTGTTTAGAGAAGAATGTGCAGCTTTATCCATGTCTACTGATTAGGGTAGTCCTGCTGTTTGTATTATCCATTTGCTGCTATGCTGCTGCTGTTGCTGTTGCTGTTGCTGTTGTTGTTGCTGTTGCTGTTGCTGTTGCTGTTGCTGTGCTGTGTTGCAGCTGCTACTGCTGCTGTTTTATGGATGAACAGTGAGACCAGGTACATTCTCTGGAGAGCTGGGGTCATCCATGTTCCAGCAGCCCAAGTCAGTCAAAGCAGCTCCATTTATAGGTTCTCACATCTGAGCCTCCTATTACTTCTAAGTATTCAGTTGCTCCACTACTGCTACTGCTGATCAGCTACTGCTGCCGTTGTATTTTACCTCTGATATGCTGCTGCTGCTTTTCTAAACCTTATGAGCTGTATTGGAGCATATATGTTCAATTAAGGTTCTTCAAGTTCTTCAGGTTCTGCACTCACAAGAGACAGATTCTTCAGGTTCTGCATCTAATTAGATTGATACCGATGGTTACATGCCCAAGAATATGGTTGTATGTATTGATTGATTCCCCTATTTGTCATCTCGCAATAATAGTAATTACTCCCTATTATTCCGGTCTACTGAATAGATTATTTGGCGAAATAATGAGGTTTATTATTCAAGCGAACTTACGGAATTTTGTTAATTGCAATAGCTTGGAGCAGTTTAGTCATCTCAATTGTTGGTTTTTATTTTTGATTTGGAGTGATAACTGATAAGCATTTCCTGTTCACAACCATTTCCTTGCTTAGCTGAGTAAGGATTTGGGCCCAGTTCGTGGATGGTTGATTTATTGCCTTATTGCCTTATTGGTAGTAAGGCCCCAAGTTACATAATATGACGGTAGTGGTAGTGGGGTAGCCTTTGTATAAATACTAGTATGGCAAAATAGTAGGGAGTAGTTACTTACACACTTATTGGGGTTTTTTCAATTATTGGTCTGACCGTTTCATTGTCTGTATCGTTCCAATTTTATTGGATGTCCTTGAAGGGACGACTGTTTCATTCTATAGGCTTGTAACAATAGTTTGTTAGGGGGAGAGTTATTCCTCCAATTTTTTAGGAGAGATGTAATGAGTCCAAGTCAAAGTAATTTTTTAGTAGTTTATACAACTAAAACCCAAGTTTTCTCCTATTAATAAGAAAATTTCTAAGAGTTCTTCCATATTAATACATGGCAAAGCAACAAGCAGCAGGAATAAGTGCTCTCGTCGTCAATCTTCCTTCTGACTCCATCTATGGGTCCTTGCATAATATAGAAGAAGATTCAGATTATTCCCCTTCCGATCCTTACTTATCTAAGCAAGCGATTTCTTTACCTTCAAAAGAAGGTCTTTTATGCACTAATAAATCAAATAAGAAAGAAGGTTTTAGCAAGAATTCGTCAACAAATGGCACTAGTTCTCTCGGATGTTTCAAAGGTTGATTTGGCTCAAACTAAAGGAGCAAAAAAGACCTCGGGTCAGGAATGGAATCACGACACAATTAAGGACCCGGCACGGCACGACATCGCGACACGAACCGACAAAAAAGGCACGGCACGACCCGACAAAAAGCACGGCACGAGTCACGACACAACCCGACAAATAAAGCCATGGCACGACACGACAAAGAAAGGCACGGCACGACCCGACCCTACAAAGAAAGGCATAGCACGACACGACCCGACAAAAAAAGGCACGGCACTATGCGGCATGATTAATTAACAGGGCACGGCACGGCACGACACGATTTAAAAATGGCACGGCTCGACACGGCCCGCCAAAGCAAAAATGGCCCACCACGGCACGACACCGGCACGGTACGGCACGGCACGGCATGGCACGATGAAGTAAACGGGCACGGCACGGCACGACACGAAGCACGATTGGCACGGAAAAAAAATGGCACGGCACGACACGACAGGCACGTTTGACACCCCTACTGCTAACTGGTACCTTCGAGTGAGAGTCCAATAGTTACCATTGTATTCTTAAATTGAATTTGATCCTGTACCGTCCATGATTTGACTAGACGGGACAGTTCAAATGTGGATCATTCAATGCTGTAATTAATGGTTCGGATTTACTCACATTTGCGAACTATTGAATATACAAATGTATGATCTATGTTTGAATTGTCTCCTTCTCCTTCCGACCAAACTTAAACAAGAGGGAATTTGAATCCTTCTTGGATCTAGGAAGTTTTGAGAGTGAAGGACAAAAGTAAACTTAGGCCTCATTCCGATTTCTTAAAAAATAAATTTTTAGAAAATGATGGTAATTTCAAGCTAAAAAATTATATAATTACGCAAATAATTTTTCTACTAATATTGATATTATTTGATAGATCTTATTGAGATCTTTTTAAACAGTGTAAAAAAACTAAAAAATTATTTTTGAATTTCATTATATTTAAACTTAAAATTACCTTATTTTTTAAAAACAAAGTTTAAAAAGAAAGCGGAACGACAACTTATCCAAAATCCAAAGGCAATTGTCCCTAGGTTGGCTTTGAGAAGCTCTACATTGTTCAAGAGGTGCCATAAATGCTAGTAGTACGAACTTCATGCTTTCGGGTTCTTAGGGTATGTACACGAGACTAGTTAAATGTTACTTTATAGCTATTATACCTATTTTGGACACCAAAACAACCTTGTATCTGCCTAGGTAAACCAGTAGCTATTATTCATTTATTGAAAATGCTCTCTACTAGTACCGAGCAACTATTCATGAGTTATTTATTAAAAAATTATTTTTTCTCTCTCCTCCCAACCACTCTCTCATTCTCTCTCCTTCTTTATATATTATAAGATACTCTATATAGCAATTGAATAATATTTTATAAGGATAGAGAGAATAATAGAGAGGATTGGTGTGAAGTTGAGAGATATTTAAGTAGGTAAAATAAAAAAAAGTGAAGTATGGGTAGGTAAAATACCTCACACTTGGTGTACATGCTCTTAGGGCATGTTTGATTTTCTTATTTTGTTTGTAAAGATAGAAAACTATTGGAATGTGAAAGAGGCTACAAAGAGACATGTCCATCTATGAGATAATCGTGGCTAAATAAGTCAATTGATTTTTTTTTTTTGTCTTTATTCAAATTTTTTTCATATTTGTTAATTTTTCGTCATTTTTTTTTGGAGATTATTGCATTGTCATGACGAGAGGAATCTAAAAAGGAAAAAATTATGATCGATATTTAATTTTTAAAATAAAGACGAAAAAATTGGCTTATACTTATCATATCATATGATTAACTACAAAACTTATTTGGTTATATAAATGAACAAAGATGAAGAGTATTTAAGACTAGTCAATGCAAAATAAAGGATCAAAGCGACACATAATTATAACTGTCCGGAACCAACGGTCAAACTTTATGTACTTTTATAAAAAAACTTGAAGATGCTACCACAACTATTTTCCCATAACTTTGGGAGTTTGCTATGTGTAGTACAAATTAAGTGACTTTTTAAGGTTAGAAATAGAATACGTGAAGGAAAATCCTTCAATAACTCACTTTAAAGAAAGGTTTACTTTATCCCAAATTACGATTTAAGTGAATAATGATAATGTTGGTTATACATCAACGTTGTGAATTATTTTAGTCAATTTCGTCGGCGAACCGAAATTCAACTTAAATCATCGCGAGTCCCAACTAATTTATGAGATATTAGACCATGATATAAAGAGAAAATGACGGTCAAAGACATATTTTGATAATTAATACCTTACAAAGACATTTTCAGTATTAACAAATGTTCTTAGCTTGTCCTTGACAGATATTAATTATCAAAACCTGTCCTGAGCCGTCATTTTTCAGTATTAACAAATGTTTTTAGTTTGTCCTTAATAAAAATTCGT
This sequence comes from Rhododendron mucronatum var. ripense, assembly GCA_019656295.1. Taxonomy (NCBI): domain Eukaryota; kingdom Viridiplantae; phylum Streptophyta; class Magnoliopsida; order Ericales; family Ericaceae; genus Rhododendron; species Rhododendron mucronatum. The sequence continues at coordinate 358,517 of BPLT01000195.1, read as the reverse complement.
GTATTCCAATTTATAAATTACCCACAGAGCACAACTGTAGATTGCTTCCATTTATAAATTCACATGTTATGCAATCTCACCAAAACTTTAAATTAGAGTGGTAAAATTTTTCAAAAGGTGTCCTCTTACGGCCTCGCCCCAGGGTTACTCCTCCTATTATTAGTTGGTGGATTTACTCTCCACGTAACCTTGGTTTGATTTCTGAGGTCAGCACGCAATAATATATATATATATATATATATAGATATATTTTGTGAATTCCAAGATCTCAGTGTGGACTACCTGCCTTTAATCGAACCGGAAAGTGAATTAATGAACCCATGTAAGGTCAAGGCGCCCTCCACATATATGGGTGTTGATTATTGAAGTGTCACGTGCGAGACAGAATTGTTGGATCAATGGGTCTCACAAATTTTGGTGGTCAAGAATAAAGATTCAGGGTATACACAAAAGATATTTTTGTTGGCCGACTTCATTGTCATGCCAACTATATATGTGATAATGTAAGTCATACCATATGATTTAAACATGCCACGCTGTTATACTTTTTGCTGATACGAGATCTTGACTATATTCATTCCTTTAAGAATAAGGGGTGAATTGCACTAACTTTTCTTGAAATTTCAAGCCAATGCATTAGGACCCCCGAGGCTCTAAGAATTACAATCCTTACTAAAAGTTTTGGATTTGTATTACCCAAACACCCTTCTAGTCACTAGTATAACAGGTGATTGTTGTATCGTCTAAGTTTTCCCAACGATTAACAAAAGTCACATACTCATCTCAGAAAAGGAAACAAATTGATCGCTTATATGGTTTTTTTTTTTTATCGGCTCGCTTATAGGTTCTTAACTTGACTTATTGAATATTTCAATTTTTATGTCCTTTTAAAATGAAGAGTGCGCTTTACATCAATAGTCAAAACTTAAATGAAGGTCATTGCTATAATTATCTACTCACCCTCCTCTATTTTAACAAGAAACTGTGTGTTATTTCAGCACCAATTTCTACTATTTAAGAAACAAAATTCCTTCTCTAACTAAAGTAGTGATACTCTTTAGTTATTGACGAAGAAAATTTGGTCAGAAAGTTGTTTTCTTTGTGCTTTATAGAATTTGAATTTAAAAAAAGAATTTAATTTCTCTGATAGTTTTTTTTTTTTTAAGGGAACTCTGATAGGATATTTAACTAACAAGTCTTCTAAAATTTGTCTTCCATAAATATTGGTCTATTTCAAGAGCTCCAGTTTTCACTTTTTCAGATGCTGCTTCCACAAATTGGTCACGCGGCATGGACCACCGAAAGAATTAAACATTTTTCGGGTACCTGTGTAAAATGGACCTAAAAGAAACTTTTGTAAACTACAAAAAGGACCCCTTAAATCATGTGATTGTCGCATGGGTCGTCATCGCTCCACACCCCCCTTCCCCCCCGCCCCCCCCCCCCCCCCCCCCCCCCCCCCCCCCCCCCCCCCCCCCCCGGCTCTCTCTCTCTCTCTCTCTCTTCCCGACAGTTGGAGCTTGGATCAGTTTAAGCCCACCTTGACTATTCCCTTTTTTCACCGGGTCAAAGGAAGACCATTCATGTTGGGCCTAAGGGGCATTCCCAATAAGCTAAAAAGGCTAGCTCTCATGTTTGCACATATATTTAAACAGGTTATTTTCATCATATACATCAACTAAAATACAATCAAATAGCGAAAATAACTTGACAATTGTCAATAGCATGTTGTTCTATAATATAGCAGAAACGCACTATGAGGGATTGACGATAGATTTATTGCTTGTAGCTTCATCTTAAGATGTTGCCATGTTTCAAATTCATGTTTGGATTTGCAGTTCATTCTGGTTGTTACTCTTTTTCCCTCCCTTTTTTTGACTGAAAAAGAAAACGTAAGTTATATTGGCTTTGTTCGTTTGAGAGTTTGGAGTATTTTAGTTTTGGTAGTGGGTGGAGAGAGAAATAGAGTAATGATTGGAGAGATAGGCAATGAGTAGAGAGAGATAGAGAGAAAAATGAAAGTAATAATTGAATAAATAGGGTAATAATTGGAGAAAGATATAGGGTAATGATTAGAAAACTAAGTTAAAACTAAGTTAAGCATCAAAACGAACATAGCCATTGATACAAATTACATGTCCCATAGGTCGAAAAATAACAAATACAACAAAAAAGAACAAAAAACACAGAAACAATTAGAACAAAAATGAAAAGAAAAGGCCATTCAGCTCCGATATTGGACCCAACAATCACTCGTGAAGGTGGGTGAAATATCGTCACCGGATCCGGTCCCTCTCTTATTTCGTACGTGAATGTGTACAATGTACATATACATTTATAATATTACACGCAAGTACTCCATAATACTATTCAAATCAATGTCCGTACTCTGACTCTGACAAGGACCACTGAAGTATGGTGGCACATGCCCTCTGTCAAATCACCCCAAGATGGACGGTCACGATCCTCCCACCAAAATGCCTTTCCACTGATCCACAGAGAAAGCCACAGCTCGATTCCTGGTCCTCACTCTTTCTTTCTCCCTCCCTCTTTCTCTCTCCTCCATTTTCTCTCTCCACTGCTACCAGGTCCAGCTCCGGTCGGGGCCATTATAAAACTCGCTCTCTCACTTTCCACGCTCTTTTCTCGTCATCCACAGTGACTGCCAATGAAAAAGCTCCAATTTTTTTCCACTGTAAAATTTGGGATTTTGGAAAAAAAGGAGTTCATTCATGGGGGTTTTTCAAATTAGGGCTTGGATTTGGCAAAGGAAGTTGCTTTTTGTTGGCACGAGCAGGTGGGGGGGTTGAAAAGTAGGGTTTTTGGTTTTGCTGGATTGTAGGGTTTAGGTTTGAGCTTTTTTTGACTATGGTGCGAATTAGGTTAAGAAAGAAAATGATGAAATGATGGAGTGTGGAGCCCTGGTTGAGGAGATGTCAAAAAGGTTTAAGTTTGAAGGGAGGTTTAAGTGTGAGGATTATGACAGCTAGAGCAATGGGTTTTCTAAGTTAAGATTTTTATATATAGTTTAAACTACTTTCTTTATACTTTATATTTGCATTAGATATGAAGCTTTCAACATCAGGGCTGGGTCAGCAGGCTCATGAAGGTACCTCTTTCTGTCTCTCTCTCTCTCCTCTCTCTCCATTGTCTTCCCAGGTTTTATATGCTTATTTATGTCTCTTTGTCAACGTGTTTCTGTATTTCTTTATGATTTCTTGATTTTATATGTTACTTTTTCATGTGTTCAACCATCTGTTTGTCTAATCGGATTTACAAGTATATATAGATAACCAACAATTGGGGTATGTCTTGTTTGGTTTATGAAAGGGGAGAACAAATGCTTGAATTCAGAGCTATGGCATGCTTGCGCTGGTCCTCTCGTGTCCCTACCGACGGTCGAGAGTCGCGTGGTTTACTTCCCTCAGGGTCATAGTGAACAGGTTTTCCATGTTCGCTGCTTTGTTCATTTTTTCCCTTCCCTTATTATTCATAGCTCTCTGAATCCTTTTCACACCTTTAAGGAGGAGATATGTATTGAGGGATTTGATAAGAAAAGAAAGGATTTGGGTTTCTTTCCAAATCACTCATTGGAGAGGAAAGTACTCAAAGGATGTGTTTTGATTGGCTCCTTCCCCTTTCTTATCACACCCTTTCTCACAATCCAAAGGGGCTAGTTAAGTGATTGGTAATAACCCCGATTGTGATTGGAAACCAGGTTGCAGCCACAACTAACAAAGAAGTTGATGCTCACATACCGAATTATCCGAGCTTGCCGCCTCAGTTGATCTGCCAGCTACACAATGTGACAATGCATGTGGGTTCTGTCCTTTATGCACATTCTTATTGAACCTCTCTACTTACTGCCTGTTTCTTGTGAATTTTGCATTGAGGTTTATGAAGGAATGAAGTGGTTGTAATGTGTGGAATTTCAGGCCGATCTTGAAACAGATGAAGTATATGCTCAAATGACCTTGCAGCCCTTGACACCGGTAGTCTTTAGTCGTACTTGTATTTCTCAAACTAATTGTATGGCTCATAGTCCAATTTCTAAGCTTCTTTAATGTATTGATGCAGCAAGAGCAAAAGGATACATATATTCCCGTTGAGCTTGGAATTCCAACCAAGCAGCCTACTAATTACTTCTGCAAGACATTAACAGCTAGTGATACTAGTACTCATGGGGGGTTCTCTGTTCCTCGTCGCGCCGCAGAGAAAGTTTTCCCTCCATTGGTGATCTCCTTGTGCCCTTCTTCTCTTACTGTATACCTAAGCTTATGGCCTAATGCATGTTACTTGTTATTGGGTTTGTCAGGATTTCTCTCAGCAGCCACCTTGTCAGGAGCTCATTGCAAGGGATCTCCATGATGTTGAGTGGAAGTTTAGGCATATCTTCCGAGGTAGGCAATACTTTTGAGTAAAATGTCTTACATGATTGAAAGTAATTTTCTTTGTAATCAATCAGTGAAGTACGGACTCAATATTATATCCAGTCAATCTGTTGGAGGGAAATATATGGTTGGACCCATTTGTCAGCAAGTCAAGCTTTTGGGTCAGTGAAGTACGGACTCAATATTATAGCCAGTCAATCTGTTGGAGGGTAATTTATGGTTGGACCCATTTGTTGACAAGTCAAGCTTTTGGGACAATTGTGATTTAATAGGAGCATATCTTTTGAGAGCTTCTCTGGTTTTAGGAGGTCCTAGGTTGAAGTCTTGCCAACCTGCTGAATGCTGTTATTGTACATTATGTTATGTCTCTCTTTGTAGTCCGTCCTGTGCAATACTGGGTCCTTCTGACGGAAAGTGTTAGTTTGGTAGACATAGTTGGGCCATTTTCTAGCATCTTAGGCTTTGGGATAATTGCTTATCCAACACATACTGATACCTTCTCCTTGTTAACAATGCCCTTGAAGGAGAAGCTGTTAAGAGTCTCAAAGGTAAAGAGAAAAGATAGTTAGAGAAGTGACGTTGGCGTGCTGGTGTGCCCATATGATGGGAAACTATTTCCTGCGGTTTCAGTGAGGAATCAACCGTTAGTTATTTGTTTGTACCTGCTTGATTTTGGGGCGAACCTTTTCACTCTAGTATATCTTATATGCATGGTAAAAAGAATTTTTTGGACACACCTACGACATGACAGTGGTTATGCGAGATCTACCCAATGCTAGATACAATCATACAGAGGTGCGTATGAACTGATAGACCATCATGATTGTGTCCTAATAAAACTGGTTATTCATGACACCGTCTTCTTGCATTGTTCTCTTCTTCCGTAGAAAGGTACTCTTATGGAAAGTTTGTTACGCGAGATCTACCCAATGCTAGATACAATCATACAGAGGTGCGTATGAACTGATAGACCATCATGATTGTGTCCTAATAAAACTGGTTATTCATGACACCGTCTTCTTGCATTGTTCTCTTCTTCCGTAGAAAGGTACTCTTATGGAAAGTTTGTTACGTGTGATCTATTAGTGCTCATGCATTTGGCTCTAAGTAATTCATATCCATTCCCGGTCGCAGATAGGTGGTGTTTGGTAGCGAATTCAATAGACCTATTGCTCGCCTTGCCTATACCTCTTAGTCAGTTTGTCTTGAATCACCTACGTCGGGAAGCAACCCTTCTTTCTGTCGAGTTAGAAAAAGAAGAATGAACATGCTTAATCCCCACCTACATGATGACAACTTTGTTTGATAATCTAATGCGGAAAATGAATTTCTTGACATGCTGACATGTATTCTTTCGGCCTCATTATGCAGGACAGCCTAAACGGCATCTTCTTACTACAGGGTGGAGTGTCTTCGTCAGTGCTAAAAGACTTGTTGCTGGAGATTCTGTTCTGTTTATCTGGTATTTGTTCTCTACGTCTTCTGCTCTATATTATCAGTTTGAATTTGTCATTTATGACTTCTTGAGTGGCCATTTGTTTTCGGTATCTTACTTCTTTTTTATTCTGATGAACAGGAATGAGAAAAATCAGCTACTACTAGGAATTCGCCGTGCTACTCGACCTCAAACTGTGATGCCATCATCTGTCTTATCTAGCGATAGCATGCACATTGGACTCTTTGCAGCTGCAGCTCATGCTGCTGCTACAAATAGCTGTTTCACAATTTTTTATAACCCAAGGTGGTAATAATTGTTCAGATTTGCTTTTGGTGTCTTTTGTCCTTCAATCTGTAATCATGTCTTCTTTTGATTCAGGGCTAGTCCATCTGAATTTGTCATATCCCTTGCGAAATATATAAAGGCAGTCTATCATACCCGAATTTCGGTTGGCATGCGGTTTCGAATGCTTTTTGAAACTGAAGAGTCGAGTGTTCGCAGGTATGGTAATGATTATCATTCAATATGTTTTTCTTGGTTCATTCTTGCTTTGTCATGACATAGGAAGCTATTCTAATTCGCTATGATTGGTTTCTTTCATCATTTATGATATTCTAGCAATGGACCTTAGATGCATGGAAATTACCAGAGCCTAAACCTCCACAGTTTGTTAAGAAGCTGCGGGTGTGTAGCATATAGTATGGAAGAAAACTAGTACAATGGACGTGCGGTTTTGCATGTCTTTCTGTTTGGAGACAGGTGGCGTGTTTGATTGCCCCACCTCTTTTGGTGGGAGTTTACACAAATCCGGTGCCAATATATCATGCCTATCTTGTGTTGTGGCACTTGCGTGCTGCTTGTGCGTCCAATGTTCTTATTTGGGGGGGCTTTGTTTCTTATATGTGGGTTCTTTCTATTACCAGATATATGGGTACTATAACTGGCATTAGCGACCTTGATCCTGTTCGTTGGCCAAATTCTCATTGGCGATCTGTTAAGGTAGATATTTGTACTGCATTTACTTCTTGTATAGTGGCATGTAATTCTGTACTCATATGCTCAATTACATAGGATACTCAGTTCTATTAGTCATCCATTTTTGTGGAGTGAACAATTGATTGCTTATGCGTTAGTTGCTTTGTGGTCTGTTAAGTTGATATCTTTCACGGTATAGTAAGCAAATGTGAACTTTCTTTGGATGGTCTAAACTCTAAAGCCTTTTGATGTGAAGAATTCAGGACAATCAGAAGCTAAAGTGTCATCTCTTTTGCTACATGTGTCCTCTTTTTTTTTTTTCCCTTCTTTCTCTCTCTCTCTCTCTAGAAAACACAGAACATGTTTTTGTTTGTTCTCCAACAGAGCTCAAAGTAGGATGGGCTTCCATACTTCTGATCCTCTCATTTTCACTTCTATTGGTAAATAGTGGGAAAGCATGTTTCATGTGTTTTAACCTTGATTTGAAACTGTTTTCAAACTTAAAGTTAAAAACATGCATGAAAAATGTCTTTGTTGTTTTAGAAGTTTGTAAAATGAAAATATGAAAGCATAAACTGAACTTTAACAGTTTAGCCAAATGATTCCCGGAAGAAACTATGCGTGAGGCTCCCATCCTATGCCTAAAGCTCTATGTTGGTTATTAAATACTATTTTACCCTTTATAAGTAAATAAGTATATGAATTATGAAATTTAGAAATCTCTGTGCCGTTGGATGTAGAAATTAGATGAATCTGATACTTGGAGCCTTCAAACCCCTGGTCTACAGAGAAGGCACCTTGGTGTTATCTACACTACCAAAGCCCTCTTGCTTCATTCCTTGTTTGTCGTAGCGCTTTGGTTTGGGTGTTTTGATTTATGTCTCGCCTTTATTATATTGATTAATAGACTGTAGGGAACTGTATATGGTTTTCATATAGTTGCAAACCTTAGTTCTCAAAATATATTGGACTGAACTAAGTTGGTATCTGTTAGCTTTTGCTGACTGGATACTACTGCAGTGGTTCGCTTTCTTGTATTGTGGTCTATTGACAACCTATGCAGTGGCATGTTAGCCATGACTTCAACTCTTGTGACTCTAAAATTTTGTACAGATCTTGCGCAGATGACATAATTTATTAGCAACTTGTCATTTTCCTTTACCACTGAGTCCTTTCCTATTACCCAACTGGTTGTTTAAAGGATGCATTCCAATCTACAAAACTGAACACAGAATTTTGGTACATCATGTTGGAAATCGTCATATTCTATGTTTATTGTTTGGTACGCTATTTCTTGTATTATTATCATCCGCTGTGGCAATACAGCAAGGAAAATTACTTGTGGGGTCATTACCGAATATGTCAGTAGCCTGTTGCTTTACTTGGTATTAATTACCTTTGTTCCTGTACTCTGTTTCCGTTTCAATGTAGGTTGGCTGGGATGAGTCGACTGCAGGTGAGAGGCAGCCACGGGTTTCGTTGTGGGAAATTGAGCCTTTGACAACTTTTCCAATGTACCCGTCACTCTTTCCTCTCAGGCTGAAGCACCCTTGGTATGGTGGAGCCCCATCGTTTCTAGGTACTTTCTATCCTTAGATGTGTTAACTTTTAACAGTTTCCACCCATTTCTTGCCTGCGTACTGGTGTTGTTATTTTTGAAGATGGGAACCACTTTATGCTTTGATTTTGTTAGTGGGACTTCACCAATTTGATTTTTTCTTTATCTTGCCGCCAAGGTCCCCCATCATGTGGGCTGTATTATTCCCTGGTGTGGCTGCATTATTTTAATTGGGCAATAAAAAGTATTCAAGGCTTTCCTTCTCTGATACCATGTTACTAGCGGACAGTGGTGGGGAACATATTTTCCCCACTTGTCTGCACTACGTATTTCGATGGTCTATCTTCCTAGTTCCATCAATATGGTGAAAGCATAAATTTGCTCTAGGTATGTTAACTGTCCGTAGGTTAGGACTAGGATCACTATCCTGTCTATTCGGGTGGCTGTATGCCTTGGTTTGTATATGTTGTATGTGCATAAGGCAAGGGCCTGGGGCATGGCTTAGTTAAAAATGCAGAGTAAATGGTTGTAAATATACAATCATTATAAATGTAGCTTCTTAACCAATGGGTATTGGACATTGGTTAGGATTTACTAATTTATACATCCCGACGAAACTCTGAAGATATGTTAGGGAACCCTTTTCAAGCAACTCTCTCTCTCTCGTTTTTATTTGCCCGCTGTGTTCTTACCGTTATCAGTTATGGAATGACGTGGTTAAACAGGAGAAACTGGAGAGCAAGGACTTCATTCCCTTAATTTTCAGAATGTTGGGATGTTTCCCTGGACTCAGCAAAGAGTGGATATCAATCAGCAGTACCAAGCCATGTTGGCGGCTGGTTTACAGAATGTAGGAGGTGGGGATTCTCTCAAACAGCAATTCTTGCAGTTGCAGCAACCTTTCCAGAATCTTCAACATCCAGGTAGTCAAAATCCACTTATGCAGCAGCAACAAGTAAATCAACCAGCAATTCCCTTGCAGATTCTGCAGCAAGTCAACAATCAGCAACAGGTCAACAACCAGCTAGAGGAACACCGACAGCAACATACTTATCAGGAGGCATTTCCGATCCAGCAGCAGTCGAATGTTCCATCTCCTTCGTATTCTAAAACAGATTTCTCCGATTCAAACAGTAGTAAATTTTCAGCACCTGTTGCTCCTTGTTTACAAAATATGCTGGGGTCAATGTGTGCTGAAGGTAGTGGCCATATGTTCAACTTCTCTAGAACCGGTCAGTCCATGTTCAGTGAGCCTTCCCAACAACCACCACAATGGGTGTCAAAGTTTACACATTTACAGGCCAATACTTCCGCCAACTCAGTGTCGCTTCCATCATATCCTGGAAAAGATTCTTCGCTGGAGCAGGAAAATTGTAGCTCCCAGAATCATGCTCTTTTTGGTGCCAATATTGATTCTGGATTACTCCTCCCCACTACGCTACCGAATATTGGTACTTCAGTCAATACTGATGTGTCCTCTATGCCTTTAGGGGCTCCAGGGTTCCAGAATTCTTTGTATGGATGCATCCAAGACTCTTCTGAGTTGTTGCATAGTGCAGCAAATGTTGACCCCGCAACCCCCACCCGTACATTTGTGAAGGTGCAAACCCCAATATTCACTGTGTATTTGGGATTGGTTTCTTTTGACTTAGGACATTTAAACAAAATATTTTACGCAGTTTATCTTGTTTGGTTAGATAAAACTTGAGTAAAACTTATTTTTGGGAAAACAAATGCCTGGGACTTTAAAACGAGTTATGCATCAAATCACTTTATGCCAATTTTTGGAATGGATCGATTGTAGTACAGCCAACGAGTTCTCACGAGCCGTGAGTTTTCTGTCTGCTTCTCAATGTTTCCACTCCATTGGTAGCAATATACTCCAAGGTGTAGAATCTCCCACCACCACCGCCACCTGAAACCACCATTCAGCAAATGGCAATGCCACATTAGATATGAAGAAGAGTTCATTCTCCTCTTACTCATTTGTGATCTGAAAGGTGCACAGAGCAGGGAATTAGCTTACTGCTTTCTAGAGATTGACAGGAGAGTATTAAAATCAAGCACCTCTATCGCCAATTGATTTTTCATATGTCAACCAAAGACCGCAAAATGAACATTAATAAAGCATTTTTGTTAACCGTTTACTGGAAAAATATTTTACAGCAGAAATTGTTTACATTGAATCAAACTTTTTCTGCAGAGTATTCGGCGGATATAACATTTGTAGTATTTGCAGGTTTACAAATCGGGGTCCGTTGGACGGTCACTGGACATCACTCGGTTCAACAGCTACCATGAGCTGAGAGAGGAGCTGGGTCAGATGTTTGGGATTGAGGGGTTGTTGGAAGACCCTCAGAGATCAGGCTGGCAGCTTGTATTCGTTGACAGGGAGAACGATGTGCTTCTCCTTGGAGACGACCCATGGGAGTAAGTAGTTAACTGTATGCTAGCTCAATCTTAGACTGTTCTACATGGTGTCAACTTCCTAACCATTGATTTACTATTGTCTTCTTGTTTTTGATTGTCTTTTGTTGTTATTTAGAATGCTAAGAACTTTTCTTTAAACTCTAGCTGTAACTTGATTTATGGGGTAATAGGCATTTGCCACACAAAGGCACAAAGCATTGGATATCTGGATGTGATGTGGAAGTTTTCGGTCTGCCTTGTCCCCTTCTGCCTTCCTAACTATCTTTGATATATTCTATTTATGCGATGCTTGGATCTTGGAGTTATAGAGGAAAAAGAATAGGAAAGGGGAAAGATAGGAGAAGAAAATGAGTAGTTTTCTCTTTTTGGTGTGGATTACAAGAAGAAAATGAATAATGACTTGAATAGTTATTTTGTTTTACAAGTTCTTTTTTCGTTCTTTTGTCTAGTTGGCCGTATAGACGGTGGACATCTGTACTTGTTTCATTTACCTTACATATGTATCTGCATTTGGATTTCTCCAATTGGTATTAACTCTATTGTACTGTCTACACCTATAGTCCGTGGAAGGTAAGAGAAATCTAAATAATTACGTCTTAATGGTCACTAATTTCCTTTGGACTCGCTTGATCTTTTGCAGGGCATTTGTAAATAATGTCTGGTACATCAAGATACTCTCACCAGAGGATGTGCAGAAACTGAGGAAGGAAGAAGTTGAATCCTTGAGCCAACACACAGGTGAAAGGATGAATACCAGTGGGAGTGATGCTCGAAACCTTGTTTCTGGACTACCTTATACTGGCTCCCTTGAATACTGAAAATGATTGAGAATGAAAATGCAGTCTTCTGAAGTCAGTTTGCTTCAAGAATCGTTGTCGTCTTGTAGTTCTAGCATTCTACTATTTTGTATTTACTTCTTTTGTTCTTTGCAACTACTGAAGCTTTATACATGCTTATGTAGTTGTTTTTATGAAGTATGGAGTTTCGTGGATATTATTCAAGTAATATCGAACTTAGTATGAAGGGATGAGAGAACGAGGAACATGTTTGGCTAACCTAGTCTTTAGCCCTTGAAACCAGGGCATCAAATTGTATTGTGGTTATCCTGTAATTTCCCTTGATTTTCGCAACTTCTTTTATGTTCTTGCCAAACTGCATTTCTACCCATTGGCTTGGTTCATTAGCTTGCGTTTCATTCATAGTGTGAGTATTCAATAGTTCTCTCTCGCTTGCCATGCATGTTTAGAGCAACCATTTCACATGCTGTGATTGTTGGAATATTGCTTATTGCCGATGTTATATATGGCCTCAAATCTCTTGCTTTATGTTCTTGACAACTTTGGAATGTTGGGAGGAACATTGAGCAAAGAGGTGCGGCGGCAAAAATAGTTTTTGCTGAAATTTTGTTCATTTGACTTTTGAAGGAGAGAGATCTTGATTAAATTGAAGTTATGATTACATTTCAAGTTCATTTGTTTCCATTGATGGCTGGAGACATTCCTTCAAGGCTTCTAGCATAGTCATTGATGTGTTATTATTATGCTGGACGCAAGTGATTGACTCTGGGACTTTTTGGCGGACGGAGTTAAAATTTAGCAAACAAGCGCAAAAGTTAGTTCAACTATCAACTCGTTTGGACAGCTTTGCTCTGGCTTTGAAAGGGAGCTCCGGCTGATGGACGTTGAAATCAGTTTCCCGGAATTAGTCAAAGTTCACGAAATTGGACTGAACACTTGGTTATCAAAAACAAAAATCTCAAGTTACTACGCCCTTCGTTCCATAATGTTTGGCATTTTTGGGAATGCGTACAATTTTTAAATTGTATATATCTTTCAATTCATAATGTTTTAAGCGATTTTTTAAACTTTGTTTAATAGAACAAATTAAACTCTATCAAACAAGATCAATATTGCTTCTAAAAAATATTATGGATTAAAAGATATACTCCCTCCGTTCCAAAAAGAGTGTCCTTTTTGGGGAAGCGTGTTATTTTCAATTGCTTATATCTTTCAATGTGAATGTCAAAAAATATACAATATGGATCTTGTTTGATAGATTATAATTAGTTCTATTAAACAAAGTTTTCAAAATCACATAAAACTTCATAAATCAAAAGATATAAGCATTTGAAAATGGCACGGAGTCCCAAAAAGGACACTCATTTTGGAACGGAGGGAGTAGTTAATTTTTTCATAAGGCTGAAAATAGTGAAAGTGCCAAACATAATAGGACGGAGGAAGTACGATTTATGGGTGGAAGAGGCTTTCAAGATAACCAAACTAAACTGAGCTTTGTGTTCCAATTGATTGGGATTGGCTACATGAATCCTATGTTATCCATTGAGCTCTGTCTAGGGTTATCTTTTCGCTTAGATTTAATAAACTCAAGTCCTTTCGTAACAAGGCATCCGAAGTCAGTTTAGGTCTTCTTTCTGTAACGTGACTATCAATTACTATTGTGTCACTATTTTTGACTATTGCGTCTTTAGGTCTATGTTAAATATGTCCGAATAATTTTAATCTATTTTTTCTCAAGTTATCCTGCATAGGTACAATTTTTACCGTCTCACGAATAGTTTCATTTCTAATTCTAGTTTTACTACATATCCACTTCAACATTCTCATTTCAGGTATACTTATCTTACTCACTTGTTACTTCTTGATTCTTTCCAGTAAAGTATCTCTGGTCAGATAACAGTTCAGTAAAAATTTTCTTCCAATTTGTTAAGTATCCTTCGATCACACAATACACCCGCATTGGCTCTCCACTTGAGCCGCCCAACCTGGATCCTATGAGTTACATCATCCATATTCTCTCCATCCTTGTTAAAAATTGAACTTAAATACATAAAATTTAAGTTCTAATTATTAGGTATCCTTTGATCACACAATACACCCGAAGTGGCTCTCCACTTGAGCCACCCAATTTGAATCTTACGGGTTACATCGTTCATATTCTCTCCATCCTTGCTAAAAATTGAACTTAAATATCTAATGCTCGCTTTTTGGTAGCTGAGCAAAAAAAAAAAATTCTCGCTTTTTGGTATCTAATCTTAAATCATCACTTCTTCAATCTAGGCACTTCTATTGTGGCTAAATTTACGGTGCATATCCTCAGTGAAAGGGGTTCTCTTAATTTTTTGAGACATAAGAGCATCTCCAGCCTTGACCCATTTTAAGACTCAAATTTAAAAATGGGGCAAAAACCACAAAAATCTCTCTCCAATCTTTGACTCAAACCCTTCCCCATTTTGGGTTTTACCCATTTTTTTGCCCAAATTTGAGACAACTTTTGCCTTGACCCATTTCTCCAACGGCTAGTTAGAGAGAGAGAGAAAGAGGGAGATGTGTAAAATTTGGGTTTGATGGTTGGAGATGTGTCCACCCAAAATGGGTTTTTACCCAAAATTTGACTCAAATTTGAGGAAAAATATGGGTGAAGGCTGGAGATGCTCTAAACATCTAGTTGGCAATGCCGCAATAGTCACATTTTTTTAAGCTTACGGTGCATATACTCAGTGAAAGGGGTTCGCCACTCTCCTCTTCCGATTTGACAGAGTGAAGCAAGCGGAGGAAGAAGGGACTAGATCACCCATGGGACGGGGGCGGACGATGGAGTGGGCGGCGAGAGCCAACCACATGGGGGGCATACCGCGGAAGGCAATCATCTTCGCCGCGGGGGCTTTCGCCAGAGCCGTCGCAAATCTCCTAAACTCGACCACCGTTCACAATCCCGAAACCCTAATCCGCCTCGTCCGATCCCGCCCTCCCGGCGTCCCTCTCCTCACCGTCAGCAACCACATGTCCACGTCAGTCAGTCAGTCTTCTCTCTCCTCCCTCTCTCTCCCCCTAGATAGTCTACATTTTATTTTCAATAATACTATGGTGATCACGACCATGTTTTGGACATCAAGTGAGTTTTCTTTAATGGATTGATAAAAGGGGCCCCACAGCTGCATAATACTAACACGTCACGTGGAATCTTAGACATGATTATCATGTCTTGCCATGCCTAGCCATGAACTTTCTTTTTTAACGATGACTTAGGTTCTTTTTCCCATAGTAGCATTGGCCGCCATGAACATTCCTTTTTAACGATGACTTAGGTTCTTTTTCCCATAGTTTGTGCTATCACGAGCATTGAAGCCAAATGGCCAAGACAAGGTCATGGCTTGTGCTCGTCACCGGGCTAGGCAAGGCAAGACAAGACGTGTGCTTGACGGTCACTGTAGTATTGCTCATCTTAATAAAATCAATTAGGGGTGATAAACAAGCTGAGTACGTGTAGTTAGTTGTTCGAGTTTGATTTGAAAACTTAACGAATTTCAAAATACGTTAACCTTAGCTTATTTATGAGACAAGCCGATCTTGAACGAGCTTTGATTAAGCCGAACAAGTGTTGATCACGAGTAGAATGAATATGTTATACATCATGAGCTGAGTATTAGGTTGTTTGTGCTTGGTTGGAAAGCTGAAGGTGCTTCAAAATATGTTCAAGCTTGATTTTATAATATACCGATCTTGAATGAGCTTTTAACAAACGAACATGAGCTTAAACTGATAAACTCGAGTAGGTTGGTTAGTTTATCGGCCCGAAAATCAATCCTTTACTTTCAACATACTTATAGGTTAACTCTGAAGCCGTAATTTATCTGCTGTTTAATTTAATTTTTAGGCATTCCTACTCTGCCTCTACTTGTACTTGGTGAGCTCAAGTCATTCCTAGTACGGAAGTATTCTAAGATCTGGAGAAGATTTTGCTGCTGTCTATGGGGTCTTTAAGAATCACATTAACATTCCATTTTTGGTCTCCATACAGCTCGAGCGCAACATTCTTTCTAAAATTTGTGATCAGGGTTTGACAGTTTAAATGGACACTGAACAAACACGAAAAGGTGTTCGCTAAAACAGAATGGGCAACTTCAGTAATTGTTGTCAGACATTACAGCTATGTTTAGATGACTGGAATCATGAGTGGGAACAAGAATATGATTGCCAGGAATCAAATTCCTAGGAACTCAATGTCTGAAGTAATTATATTCTCAGTGTTTCGGATTGATGCAATAATCTTATGCAGGAAACACTTAACATTTCCATTTTATAAGGATAGAGTCATAAATCTCAGATAACGATGGGGTAATGGAGCCATTAGATTCACACGTAGTCTGGGAATGATGACTGATTACATATGTCACCAAGAATTACATCCGTATCCTTTGGTCTATTCCAAAGGTAGGAATCATGAATATGACATCACATTCCCATTCCTCCTAAAGATTGCTAGCATCCCAACTGAGACTACTACAAGTTCTCCTGTAGATGGAAAGTTCCCGTGTACAAAACATTAAGTGAAATGCTCTAATTCGTTGTGATTTCCATACTGCAATCCTAGCAGATGGAAATAGTTTGACATGGATGGATGTCTTTTTACGGGATTTTCTTTCTCCATGGGGCTGATCATCTTAATCACTGGAACCCTAAATAAATGAATCAGTTATTCTCACCGTTGTACGGCTTCATGAACTCTCAAATAAAACAAAAAGGTTCATCCTGATTCCATTGATAGAACCAAGCTCTTAATTCAAATTATGCTAATATTTACTTTGGATGGTAATGGGATTCACTTCTCAGTCATTACTTCTGATAGGTTTTATTTGGTTCATCACAAAGATTTAGACAGGCATAATGGGTTGAGAGATCTTCATTAGGGGCCTGTAAAATAGTGATTTTATTGCAGGCTGGATGACCCTGTGATGTGGGGATTCAAGGGCTTTCCCACAATGGATGCAAATTTGGCACGATGGGTACTCGCTGCAGAGGACATATGCTTCAAGAATCGGGTGCTGTCATATTGTTTCCGACTTGGTATGTAAGCTCGTGCTAATTTGGTCCATTTTCTAATGTTTATTTTCCTTTTGTTCTTGTTATCTCTAACTAGTAACTTCTCGTGCCAATTTGCACCATTTTCCAATGTTTATTTTTCTTTTGTTCTTGTTATCTAACTAGTAACTTTGAAGCTTCTCTCAAATTAGAATTGTTATGCACGGTATTCACTCGTTAACAAGATGAAAATGTTGAATTGTGGTTCTAGATCAGGGTTTCTAGAAGAATAATTTTTCTGGTCCCATGTATTTGGTAGTCTTATCCGGAAATGGCAAAGGGGATTCTTAATGTGGATTGTTAGTGCTTGGGTTCTTTCTTGCACTTAATCGGGGAAGTTAGTGGCGGGTTCGGTATTGCATGTTGAGTAACAACATTCAGTCATATATGTGCTATTATTCTGTCACAATCCTTATGATGCAAGTCATATATCCTTTTATTCTTCTCCAACCCTCGGGATAGTCGTAATAAACCTAATATAGAGCCGTTTGAAGGTGACCTATATGTTCTTAAAACTTAGATCTAGTTCGAATCCAAGTTGTCTATCCTTTGTGGCCATAGATATAAAGCACCCTTAGGAATACCTTTGGCAGTCTCAGTTCTAAGTATCACTACCAAAACTTTGAGATGGGATAAAATAAAATTTCATTAGAATGTGAAAACTCTCAATTTTCACAAGGACAATCACGAATAAGTATGAACTAGAGGTACTCCCTATACGAACACACAATAATGAGAAAACTCTAAATTTTCATTAATCAAATCATAAAACAACTACCTCAGCCCTAAGGGTTACAATCTTATTTATACTAGTAGAATTCCTAAACCTAGCATTCTTAAAATCTAAAAAGGAAAATAAACATAAGGAAAATAAATCAATCCTCATTTTCCTTGACCAAGAAACCTTTACAAAATAGGAATACTAGATCAAATCAAACTAGGAAAACTAGATCAAATCAAACTAGGAAAACTAAATACTTAAAAAAAAAAATCTTGACTAAAATAAAACATTCCTACTAAAATGCTAAACACAATTAAATAATAAATCAAGATTCCTATATTTCTAGAATAATCAAAAGATCGGTCTGCATCAAAATGGAATTGTGATCGAGTAGCCCCGTAATGCCAGTAAACAAGCAACAAGTGACATTACCCATATTACACAATTTTCATAGAGAACTCTACTTTTCTGAAATTTTGTTATGTTGTATATTCACATGGAAAGTGACAATTAGATACGTTGTCGTATACCTTTCTCAGTCTTAATTCGGTAGCTTTTTTTTAAAAAATATTTATATTCTACAAGGCTGTCTTTTGGCAACACTCTAAGAGCTTTAAAGTTGATGTAATGTTGGATAATTGTTCTCTTTATTACGTGGAGCCTAGTAGGAATCATTGATCATCAATTTCGTGATCCCTTATTGCTGGGGGTGTTTTCCCTATGCTTAGTTGAATTAGGTTTGCTCCTGAAAGAGTTCAATTCGCAGGGAAATGCATACCTATAACAAGGGGTGGTGGAATTTATCAGGAACACATGAACGAAGCCCTTGAACGGTTAAGCGATGGAGCATGGGTACTTCCTATATAATTTATGATGATTGCTTCTATTAGTATAACTTTGGCGTTGTTTTTTAGAATATTACTGTCATGCGATTCTGGAAAATTTGGGCTGCACCTTTCTGAATATGGTTTACAGCTCTTTTACAGTTGCACCTGCAGATTTATTATGGTACCAGCTTTGAAAATTTACCTAATGAACCTAGTTCGAGATACATGGTCTTCACTCATCATAGTCTGCTATATTTTGCTAATGTTATACAGAATTCTGGGGCTCATAATGCGGCGTTTGTTGTATTCTTGCAATTGTGGGCGGCTAAATTTTGGTACATCATTGCTTGCCTATGGTAATTTTCTCCATTTAGGTGAACCAAATATAAGACAATCTCATAAAATCTTCGGATCAGGCTGTCATGTACTAACAATGGGGTAAATTATAGTTGACCAGTTTGTGATTTGGCGGTAAAAGATCTTCCCAGTCTATCGCCAGTAAAGGAACATTTTGCACCCATTTCACATACCTACAAGGATGTAATGCGTTCACTTGTAGACTGTAGGAGGTTTATTTGTTTCTTCGCCTAACCTCGGGGACAAAGTGTGATTACTCCTAACATAATCTATGCTGGTCTGAACTTTATCTTTCTCTGTGCCATAAATCAGTTTTATCCTTTAACCTGTGGGAACTGAACTTGAAGTTGTTTTGATTTTCTTTTATCTGGAATTTGCAGTTGCATACTTTTCCAGAGGGGAAAGTGTCTCAGGAAAATGAACCGATTAGAAGATTAAAGTGGGGGACTGCGAGTCTCATTGCTCGGGCTCCTGTAACCCCTATAGTTTTGCCCATTGTCCATCATGGTTTTCAAGAGGTAAGCTTCCCTAGTATTTTGTTGAATGTACCCAAAAATGCATAGCCATTCGAAACTTTTCTCTATACACGATGTCAAGTTATTGGAGTTGCCGAGTTGGTATTATTGTTGCTGGTAATTGTGTTCTGTGCTGCTATTCTACTTTTTTCCAATTTGCCCCAAGGCCATTATTTTGCTTCTCTGTGTACAAAACCTCAATGGGAAGTGATATTACAGCATTGCTAGTTTGGCATCCTTTCTTACTCTTCCATGTAGTTATATTTTTCCCATACACAGAGAAAAGAAAAATATGTTTCCTGTCCTTTACTTTAACATTGCTAACTTCCCCTCCCTCCGTTAATTTTCAGGTGATGCCTGAGAAATATTTATTTGGCCGAAGGCCTCCTTTTCCGCTATTTAATAAGAAGTTAACAATAACTGTGGGTGACCCAATAGAATTTGATCTACCTAAAATGAGTGAGATGGCCGTGTCAATGTCCAAGGATTGTTCTTCTTCAAGTTCTGGATGGCCGAGCGCCACCCGTTTTAGACTGAATGAAGCTGCGCAAAAGTGTCTCTATAGCAGCATATCGAAGCAAATCTGGGTGGTCATGGAGAACTTGCGGAATTTGGGCAAAACATTTCTTAAACAAGATGATTAAAGTTGCAAGATTTTTCTATAAAGACTTCACACATTGCGCAAGTGTTTGAAGTTTGTAGTATTTCCAGCAGCAATGAGGTAGTAATTTGGCCTTCTGCCCATTCACAGCATTGAAGTTTTTCATGATTTTTTGATTTCATTGTTTCCCATTTTGGGGGACTTTCTAATGTTCTTGACATAGATAATTTTTTTTGGGTCTGATTTATTTACCGAAATGTGCTCTGGTTAGAGAATGGAAATGGCATATTTTTACATTTGTGTCTTGTTTTGTATTTGTAAGTAATTCTGGTGATAATATTGTAGTTTGAGGCCTGAATTGCAATTTGGTGTGCATGTGGCAGAGGGAAATTAGCCAGGAAGACCATTTTTTGGGTGATCGTCCCACCACTTCCTGAAATTCGATTCGCGTTATGGACTTGTAAGTAATTCAGGTGAAAATATTAACAGCTTTGTTCGGTACCCATTTTAGTTTAGTTTTTCAATAATTACCTTATTTCTTCCTCCAATCATTACCCTATTTTTTCAATTATTACTTTTTTATCTCTATCTCTCTCTCTCTCCCCAATTATTATCTATCTCTTCAATCATTATTCTATTTCTCTCTCCACTCATTACCAAAACTAAAATAAACTAAACTACCAACAAAGTTGGATTTTTAGGCCTAAATTGCAATTTGGTGTGCATGTACGGAGGAAAATAGCCAGTAGGATCATTTCTGGATGCTTGATCCAGCTCCTGAAATTCAATACTCCATTTTCAAGTGTTTATTTAATATGGGAACCCGAGTCCCTGACGTGAGCAAAAAAGACTGTAATCTGCGACCCCCGACGTCGATTTGGAGCAACTCACACTACAAAAGCAGACAAGGCAGCGGATGACGAAAACGTGATGGGGTGGAAAATTATTCAGTGCTTTGGCCCCCCTAAAAGTAGTTGTTCTTAATTATTCAGTGCTTGCCGTCGGCGACTGTAATCCATCCCTGGCGCCACCATCCTCACCCAACCTCTCCTCTAGCACAGCTTTATGTGTTCCCAAATTCCCATCCCCTCCTTCCTTATCTATGTTACAAATTGTCCATTTGGAAAAAAAAAATTACAAGTACCACCAATAGAAATGTACGCAGTACACTGCAAACTTGCGGTGATAAGCAGAATGTTGGGTTTGTTCGGCTTGGGATTCCTAAATCAAATCGAAAATGAAACAGAAAAAACAGATCAAGAAACCGAATAAAAATTTCCATAGAATGACGACGAGATTTCGCAACACAGGTTGGGTGAAGACGGTGGCGCCGAGGATGGATTATAGTCACCAGCGGCAAAGCAGAGAAGGGGATATGGACGATTTCGCTGGTGAATTGCAGAGGAGAGAATGGTTGAACTTGATTTAAGGGTCAGGATTCAGTTTGGACATGTGACTTGTCCAATGGCATATAAGTTGTCCCAAAACGACGTTGTTTTGGGGCTGTTGATTACTGCTTTTTTGCTTCCGGTTGGGACTCGGGTTCCTTATGTATGGAGTATGGAATAGATTTTTTTGTTTACTAAACGACAAGTAACATATGAAACTTAAACACTAGTAGTACTATTTTGAACACTTTCAAAAATTCTTTCTTGGTCTTTCTTCCCCCGCCCCCACCAAATACTTTTGAACACTTTCAAAAATTCTTTCATGGTCTTTCTTTCTTTTTTTATAAATTCGATGGCTGTTTTTACTACCCAACTCACCCCCAAAATACTTTTGAACACTTTCAAAAATTCTTTCATGGTCTTTCTTTCTTTTTTTATAAATTCGATGACTGTTTTTACTACCCAACTCACCCCCAAAATACTTTTGAACACTTTCAAAAATTCTTTCATGGTCTTTCTTTATTTTTTTATAAATTCGATGGCTGTTTTTACTACCCAACTCACACCCCCAAACCATGAATAAAGAGTCTCAACTCCCTCTTCACAACTTATACAAGAGTCTATTCGTTGAACTCATAATTTTTCCGAGTCAAAAAAAAAAAAAAAAAACTCATAATTTCACACTACTTAAACAAAACTCCCATAATTATTGGGAAAGTGTATCAGTTCAGTTTGCTCGATGTCATAAAACTTAAATTTTTCTTGAAAAGTCACAAACTTCCATGTGTATCAGTTTGCTCCATGTCATAAAACTTCAAATTTTCTTGGAAAGTCACAAAAAAAAAACTTTTAAATTTAAAGACGAGTGAGTATGTTTTGCACAACTCCAGACTTCAAAAAATAAATTTGGGTTTTGAGAAGTTAAAAAAAAGATGGGGGTGGGAATGAAATCCTCAATGGCCATACAAAACCCCCAACACCCCACCGTTCACAACCACTCCGCCACCCGCCGTTCAATCGCTTTCACGACGCCGGAAAACTACGCAGCCCGTCTCTCCCACCTCCTCCGCCTCAAGGGCTGGGCCCCACTCTGGTGCCCCACCGTCCTCGTCCAAACCACCCCACACACCAAATCCTCCCTCCTCCTCCAACTCTCCCCACCAAAGCCTAACCCTGACCCTAATAATAAACCATCGCTCGAATCCTACTCCGCCATCGCATTCACTTCCAGAACCGGTATCTCAGCTTTCTCTGAAGCCCTAGAAGACGCCGTTGAACCCCCCTTGCTCCCATACGGCGACGTTTTGACGATCTCTGCCCTAGGAAAGGACTCGGAGCTCTTAAACGACGCCTTTATCGAACGGATTTGCGAGAATTGTAAGCGAATTAAGGTTTTGGTTCCTAAAATATCGACGCCGGGGGGAATTGTGGAGGAGTTAGGGTTTGGCGGTGGCCGGAGGGTTTTGTGCCCGGTGCCGGTTGTGGTGGGGCTGGAAGAGCCGTTGGTGGTGCCGAATTTCCTGCGGGAATTGGAGTCGAATGGTTGGGTGGCGGTGAGGGTGGACGCGTACGAGACGCGGTGGGCGGGGAGGGAGTGCGCGGGGGAGGTGGCGGCGAGGGCTCTGGGGGGAGGAGGAGGAGGGGAGGGGGGTTTGGACGCGGTCGTGTTTACGAGTACGGCGGAGGTGGAGGGGATGTTGAAGAGTTTGGGGGAGTATGGGTTGGATTGGGGGAGGGTGAAGGGGAAGTGGCCGGAGTTGGTGGTGGCTGCCCACGGGCCGGTCACGGCGGCCGGGGCGGAGAGGTTGGGGGTGGGAGTGGATGTGGTGAGTGAGAGGTTTGCTAGTTTTGAAGGCGTGGTCGATGCACTTGCTTTGAGATGGAATAAATCTTTGGAATGTTAATTGGGATCCCAAGTTGGATTTGAGTTTTGTACATTCAGGAATTTGGATGAATTTGATAATGAGGTTTCTTGCTTAAATTTTTTGTCACCATTGAATTGCCGAACGGATGGTACACCCCTTGCACAACACCCACCCTGTTTCTGTCAAAATGTCACCAACGAGTGTAAATGCTCTTATTTAGATGAATAACACAGGTACAGTTCGTCGAGGTTGTGGTAGTTCGCAGCGCATTTGTCGTGGTTGAGCGATGGAGGATCGAAGTGAATAATTTGTTTGTGGTGGTGGGGTGGTTCAGGCACCGGGCCAGTGGTGGCGTGGCGTAGGGTTGTAGAGGTGGCTGGAGGTGTGGGTCTTGGGGGTTTCAGTAGGGTGGGCTTGGGTTAGGGTTGAGACAGTGTTCGTTTGAGCGCGTTGAGTCATTATGTGTAAACTTCATAAAATCAGATTTCAACAATTAAAGCAAGTTATCAAGCAAATTTGAGGTCAGATTAAAAAACAAGAAAGAATGAAAAAAGCAAAGTTGTAGAGTAACATTTTTGGATGCGAATAATTCAAAGATTTCTTAGTATTCTAACATCTTCTAGTCGTATACGAATTCTATTTGTTTGGACTTTCTCGTGTCGCTAATTCATATCCTGTATCGATATCAATGCTCTATTCATCCTTTCGTGACTTCACAAACGTACGATATCAAATGCGCTAACTTAAATTTAAAGCATTTATTCCCTATGTATTTTTTCTTTACGCAACTCAAAACAGCCAAATAGGATCTATCATGGCTGTTTTCAACGATTCGAGTTGTTTATTTCCTTAATAAGTGTATATCGCCAATGTCGAATATTGATAAAGATTTGGTCGAATCATATTTTAGATTAAAAATACGATTCGTTCAAATAGATCTCAATATCCGATGAACTTCATTATTTGCATGGATTTATATGATCTTATTTAACCATTCAAACTATTTACATATACGAGACATCACATGACGGTCCAATGCCGGCACTGGCAGGATGCCGGCTGACTTTTAATATCCATGATATCTTGTGCTTGATAAAGACCGAAAGAATTAAGAATATTTTTGCTTTCGAAGATGCCACTTAACTCGTGTGGTTATGTAAATAAATGTACTAGTAGTTGACAAGCTCATGGCTTGTGATAGGAGAATAACAAGCACAAAATTTTACTAGGAGGGTTCTGACATCATTCGCGCAGCCATCGGTCATAGGCGATCAACAACTTTGGTTTCGGCCTAGTTCAGGCTATACATTTCCAATATAGCTTTCTTCTTGTTGATTTCTCTTGTAAACTGATTTGATTATCTATTGAACTTCTTGCTCTTTCAAATGTGACTTTCTGCTGAGTATGACGGTTTTATTACTTTATCTAATATCATGCTGAATATAGATATACGTAAGAGTATATTTTTGATCTTAACTTACGTAAGAGGATTTTTTTTTTTTGGATCAATTTGTAAGATCTTATTATCTTCCAGAGTGGTCAAAGGTGAATGTAAATATTATTCTTTTGTATCCTTTCAGTTTTGCTGTGTATTATCAATGTTTTTCACTATTTTTTAAAACTTATTATGTGACTTTCTGTGCATGACATGGTGAGTTTTATTGTAATACTAACATTAATTATATTAGTGGGTAAACATACGCAAGAGATTCTTTTGATCATAGCATAGCATATTATATCAATGAGAGTATTTGAAATATACCTTCACTATTCTTCTTCCCTCCCTCCTTCAGCTCCAGCTCTCTTCTCTCTCTCTAGACTGAGCACTGGCAGAGTTCTCAAGTCTTCTGGCGGCGAAGTTCCCCTGAGGTAGTGCAGTACCATTTTCCGGTACAAAATATTTCATCCATTTCAAGCTACTTTGCAGTTTGTGTTCCGATTGTGTATAGATTATGTATGTTTTCTAGTACGATTACGTTCAGCCACTCAAAGAGTCTCATTTTGATGATCAGTCATTCATATTGTTTTTTAGTTGAATCCCGTCGGTAAGTATTGATCATTGCTACGTAAGGTCAAATAACAGTTGTTCCGATTCATTGCTTGAATAATCATTTGTTGAAGTCCACTTGAGTTAATTTTGTTATAGTTTACAGCGAAGCAAACCAAACTCTACAACGTGAACAACTCTGATTATCAAAGTAAGATCAGGTGTAGACCCCACATAGGGTGGATAAATTCACTCCTTCACTGGGTGGGTGAATAGAATTGCACTCTATAATTTTGTGTGAATATTCACATGCTCAGATGGTGTACACTTTAGTGGTTTTTTGATTTTTTCTATTTAATTTCACTCTCTTTCAAGTTTCACCTGAATATTCTAGATATTTGGTTGGTATTGCTTGTGTTATTGCTAGCCAATTTCTAGGTTCTTCGCTGCGGGTTCCATTTTTATGGTATGCTGTGCATGCAGAGACGCAAACATCCATACATAGAATGAAACAAAAAGCTAAGAGAGTAGGAGAATGCAAATTGGAAACAAACACAAACAAAGAGACTTCAACCCAGGCCCTCCCATAAACTGTGAACCATGCAAGATTACCATTCTAAAACCCTAGGCTGTTACCAACTGGCCCAAGAATGTATATCAAGCTATAAAACATGATATATGTGCGGCAACATAGTTGGATTTGAGTGCTGGCTTTCTGGTTGTTTTGTGCTTGTAATAAGATGTCTCCGGGGTCATATGACGAACTTGATTTAATTTTGTAATTGAATAAGATTGCTATCTGCAGAATTGGAAGAATTTCTCTCTTTAAGCGCATGCTCTTTAGATTTTTTGCACTTAACGATAAATTGAAATTTCGTCCTTACTCCTTACTCCTTATTCCTTAAAATCAGTTTTAAGGTTCATGACATGGGTGAAGACAATAAAGGGGTAAAATTCAGTCAAGGCATTGAGGTAGAACAGTTTTGCACTGTTCATGATACTTCTGATGCAATGACATCTGATATGCCTCAAGTTACGAAACAAAGTGTTAGAGAACTCATGTTTTCAAACACCTGTATGACCAGGGACGGATACAAGTGGGTGCCAGGCTCCTGCACAACACTAAATTCTCCCCTTAATTATACTAGTTTTCAGGTTCATTTGGGAAAGTTTTTAAGGGATTGGCCCCTGCAAGTCCCTTGGCTTAAAAAAATCTTAAAGTTTCTATATCTGTGGGAAAAAAAGCCATAAAAAATTTGAAGTTAGCAAATATTTTGGGTTGCGTGTGTAAATTAAATGGCGGCTATGTACATACATGTCTCTTGCTCAAGCTTTTTCGTAGCAACATATACTAATGAAATATACACTTTACTGTCAATGTAGAAAATCATGTGGTTCGGGCCTCCTCTAAGTACAAATCTTGCGCCCAGCGCTACCCATCCCAATGTCAAAAAATCTTCCTCAGTCAACTCTGTTGCTCTCTCAAACTCGGATGATTGTGAAAGCGATGGTTCCGTTGTTCCACCACCGTAAGTTTCTTTCATTCTGCTATGTCGAGTGTCAGCTCTTGACCTTATGCCTACCTGTAAGGCATCACCGGCACTTTCCTCTCTTAGAACAGATTGTGATGATTCTGTAATTGTACATAGGATTTGCCGCCTCAATGACAATTCATGTAGAAGACTAAAGTTGATTTCTGTTGAATGTTATCTTTTGCAGTACATCAGCTACCCTCCAAAGGTCGGTTAGTACTGCTTCCCTCCAAAGGTCGGGTAGTACTGCTTCCCTCCAAAGGTCGGCTTCCCTACAAAGGTCGGGTAGTCTGCCAGATATTGCTGGAGCTGTACCCTTTATTGAGAAATTCCAGGTGACAAGATATGCTTATGCTGATAATTATTATCAACTGTCCTATTAACCACCGCCAGGTGGGAGGTAGATAATACAAAAAAAATGCCATTTTTAAAAAGTTTCAAGCACAGTTCACCTGAACCTGGAAATGGCATTGAATTTTGATACACATTTCATGGACATCCTTGCACATTTTACACATTAACCATTGCCTTAGAGCAGTTGTTAGCATTTCTCGTAATTGATTACGACTCAAGGCTCTATTTGGTTTGTGGCTGCACATCCAAGTTTTGCTTTAGTGCTTCTGGTTACTGGTGGTTCAAAATTTTTGCCTCACTATATTCTTCTTTTCTTTTTGGTTTGTTAGGTTGAGGGGTTTCTTAAGGCAATGCAAAAACTGAATAGATCTTTCGGGAGACACAGTTTTTTTCCCAGCAGGTCCCCGGGCGCTCAAGTGCCGGAAAAATTCACAATTGAGGATATGTTGTGTTACCAAAAGGTGACTACAAACTAAAAGTTTGATGAGACTTTGCTGTATTGTTGCTTATATTAGCTGAAATTGAACTTGCATCTTTCAACAGGATCCTATACCAACTTCAGTCCTAAAGATAAACAATGACCTAGTAAAACTGGCAGTTAAACTATTTGAGCTCATTTTGAAGTACATGGGCGTTGATTCACCCGATGAAGTAAGCTTAGACGAACGTATTGAGCTTGTTGGGCAACTGTACAAGCAGGGTTTGAAGAATTCTGAGCTGAGAGATGAACTTTTTGCACAAATTTTAAAGCAGACAAGGAATAATCCTGACAAGTATGCATTTAACCTATTTTAGGCATTGATGCATTCTTTATGCTTTGTCTATTTTTATACTAAGTGCTTTCCTTTAATTGTCGCTTTTGGAAAACAGGCAATATTCAATTAGAGCGTGGGAGTTAATGTATTTATGTGCGTCATGTATGCCTCCTAGCACGGATATTGGCGGATTTTTAACAGAATATGTTCGCAATGAGGCAGAGGGCGCGAATAGTGATCCAGATATCCAAGTCCTTGCGTTGAGCACCTTGAATACATTGAAGATTTCCTGTAATGCTGGACCAAGGCAAAAAATACCCGGCCGTGACGAGATTAAAGCACTTTTGATTGGTAAACAGTTGAACACTACAGTTTTTTTCTTGGATGAAACTTTTGAAGAAATTACATATGGGATCGCAACGACTGTGGCTGATGCTGTTGAGGTACTATTGGACTTTTCCTTTTGCATGTGTTGATATATACATGATAAGGACAGGTTAGAAATATAATGAGAAGTAAAATATTTAATGGGGGCAAACTAGTATGTTCTGGCATTTTATGCAAGTACCATGGAAACAAATCTGAACGAAGTTTCATAGATTCGTGGACTCAGCCTGGTTGTTGAGAGTCTCCCTTTCCCAATCCCATGAAGTAGGAGATTAAAAGAAACAGCATGAATCTCACTGTGGAAGCTACTTTTTGTCAGATTGATCAACAAGACAGCGGGGAATCTTTTCTTGTTAGTCCTCAGTCTTAAACTCTATTGTCTGGACATTTAGTCAATGCTTCCTAGACTTAATCGAAAGGAATATTTCAATGATCAGAGTATCAAAATAATAAATTCTAACTAGATAACCGTCCTCTATTAGTTTCAGAATCCTAAATGTTTCACTAGCTTGATAATTAAATTAATTGGATGGAAGAATTTGGAAAAGAATGATTTGTCCAAATTGCTAGCAGAATTATACGGTGTTTGAAAGATTCTTCACAATGTCTTCGCTAGAGAGGTTTCAGCTATCATTTTGGCTATTGCTTACTAGGCAATGACTTTTCTTCTTGTTTCTTAGCAAAATTGATCCATGCCTGATTCCTTTAGTGGTTTCAAAGATAATATGAGCGCATTCTGAAAGTTCAGATTGTAATTCATGGGAAAGGAGAAGATACTTCATCAGGTCCGAATTAGTTGTATTCAAAGTTCGTACAAAACAGACTGTCCAACACTATCAGATGTGGCCGCTCAGGGAATTTTCAGGGCAATGACTCTGAGAATATTCATGTGCTTGCCCCTTTGCTGCAAAATTTTCTTGTGATGCATTTGCTGTGTTTTCTAAATTATGAGGGGTAGCGATTTCTTACAGAGTTTCTTAGCCATGCAACTTTTGATAATATGACCCCAACTAGTTATTTCTTTCCAAGAAAACTCTTTCCATTCGCTCGTGTTGCATGCGTTTATATTTCAAGGGGCCTCCTTGATTGCTAGTTTATTGCGTGCTAGTACATTCAACTCTACATATGTTGTTATGGCCACCTTGCATTTCCAAAATTTGGACAATCATTTGAAATATTTAAACCACAGTTTTGGGTGCATATGGTGGATTTATACTCTACCCTTTTTCTTTTCTTTAACCCCACTTTAGTCCGTATGCTTCAATGATATCTTCTTGTAATTTATTAGTATTGTTTAACAGCATATCCGTTTCAGGAGCTTGCAGGGATTATTAAATTGCAAGCATATTCAAGCTTCAGTCTATTTGAGTGCAGGAAGGTTGTTGCCGGTTCTAAATCACCAGAACCTGGAAATGGTATTTACATTGATCATGTGTTGTGAGATTTCTTGTAGTTTACCATCCTCTTAATGACCTTAACGGAGGCGAAGGGCCTTTTGTACTTCGTGGAGAGGTTGATCATAGTAATTGCATATACTAATGTTATTCTTCCTCTCTACCTTGGACATAGGCACGCTGCCAAACCATGCAAGACCATGTATATGTCCTGGTCTTTTGCTTTCTCGGTGTTCGATTCGTTCTCTTTATAGTTTGTGATTACAACCATCTTGTTACTTTCGTAACACCTTGGTTCCTAATTGAAAGTACTTTGAAAGGTCTTCTTAATAATGTGCACTTCGATGTATACAGATGAGTATATTGGGCTGGATGACAAAAGTTACATTGGGGATCTTCTAGCTGACTTTAAGGCACCGAAAAACCCAAGTAAAGGAGACCTGATGCTCCGCAAATTGCTATTTAGAAAGAAATTTTTTCGGGAGTCAGATGAAGCTATTGGAGCCCCAGTTTTTGTATATTTATCTTATGTTCAAGTATGTAATCTTGCTTTGATTTTGTTTTTAGTTGCTTAATCACATGAAAATATTCAACAATGCATTTGAAGCTTAAATTACTTCTGACACCTGAATCATTGATTTCTGGGCGTATTCTGACAGTTGCAACATGATTATATACTGGGAAATTATCCTGTTGGAAGGGAGGATGCGGCACAGCTGGCTGCATTGCAAATTTTGGTTGAAAATGGTTATGTTGTGAGCCCTGAATCATCCGCGTTAGTATTCGTTTTTCATCTGCAAATTTCAGTTGTAACATGGTTTTGTTGTATTCACTTCTTGTTGCATTATTTCGCTGTGGTGGTTTTTTTCCTCATATGTTTCTTGTCTTTGTTGCTTATGCTGAAGCCAAAATGCGTTATTGATTTCAGATGGTTTCCCTTTGGCGTAGAAACTAACTTTTCTCTTAAATGTTCCAAATTTTTAGTGACTGGGCATCACAGCTGGATCACTTTCTACCAAAGCATATCGCAGTAAATCGACCAATTCGGGAATGGGTGTCTGATATTTTATTTCGGTACCGTTCAATGGTAAGAACTAAGAACACTACTATTTTGGAATTCCATATGAATTCATAATTCACTTTTATGAAGGTAGCATGGAGTTTCTTTTCCTTGTTTTTCCTTTATCATTTCTGTGTGATTCAGGATCGACAAGTGCATGGTAGAACTTTCTGTTTCCTTTCATCAGAAAAAAACCAATTTTGCCCACTGCCATATTTGGCTTGTCTTTTCCAGATAGAGCCCAATACTTTTTCCTACGTAGTGAGCGATCTCTGTGGTTCTTATTTGATTGTTAGATATCTCCTTTGAATGATTATTTTTGGGGATAGTTGCAGAATATAAGGTTTTAGATTGAATTTTGTCTCTCTGTGTAGGAAAATCTTACAAAAAACGAAGCAAGACAACAATTTCTTCGGATCTTGAGAGCACTTCCATATGGGCATTCAATTTTCTTTACCGTTCGCAAGAGCGAAGATCCCCTCGGACTCTTGCCTGGGAAGTTTACTTTGGCCATCAATAACCGTGGGGTGAGCCTTAAAATAAGATTAAGTGTTGTAGACGCGTTGTAGATTTGTAGTTACTGGGCACAAGTATGATCAACGATCAATTTTTTAACAGGTTCATTTTTTCCGCCCCGTTCCCATAGAGTATTTGCATTCTGCTGAGTTAAGGGAGATCATGCAATTCGGAAGCAGTAATACAGCTGTATTTTTCAAAATGCGAGTTGCGAATGTGTTGCAAGTCTTTCAGTTTGAAACTAAGCAGGTACTTAAAACACTTTCTCGTGGATCCATTGATATGCCAATTCTTCACGTTTACAACTCTGGCCTTTTTTATTTTATTTTATATCATTTATGTTGTTGTATGATTTTTCTCCGTCTAATTCAGGGAGAGGAAATCTGCGCCTCTCTTAAAACCCACATAAATGATGTCATGCTACGTAGCAACTCAACAGCAAAGTCTGCTGCTAGTGTGTCAACAAATGGAGATATTTCTGATAAGTTTAGGCCTTCCAACGATGAGGCTTATGAGAAACGCATCGAGGATTTGTCCAGAGCTCTCGAAGAATCAAAAAGGGCTGCAAATCAAGTGAGCAATTTAGCTTTTGAAAACCTTGCTTAATGTTTCTATTTGTTGTATAAGTAGTCAACTATAAAATCCTCGAAATGATCCTGAAATAAAACTGTTGTAAATAACCCTTCCACTTCCATTTGCAGGAAAAATATTCAATCGTTGTAATAATATGACCAATAGATATGCAATTAGGAACCAGTATTCCTGGTGAAGTAACCAGATTTTTACAACTGAAAAAAGTGTCTCACTATACGTTGTAAAAGGGAGTTAGGTGATGTCAGAATATCTCATGGAATTTGCACTTGACAATAGTTTGGGTATGCTTGCAGTTGTTGGAAGAACAACGGGAGAAACAACAGCAAGAAGCGAAACTGCAAGAAGAATTGGAAAGCCTGAAAGGTGTTTTGAGATCCGAGGAGGAAAACTTAATGGAAGTTACTAGTGATCGCGACAAACTTAGATCTTTGTGTGATCAAAAAGATTCGGCACTTCAGGTGACTGACTATGCTTTTGAAATTAGTTATCCAATAGTTGCTCATTTACTTACTTGTACTTGTGTTTTGGTACTTATCAGGCTGCTTTATCTGAGAAACGGAACATGGAAGAGAAGTTGACAACGCGTAGTCCTAGGGTGTTTGAGAGCAACGCCAGCAAGGAGCTAGTTGAAGTAAATAAGAAGGTATATTGTTATTGCACTCCCTCTTATTCTTAGTCTTCTATTCCATTCTGGAATCTGAACAAATTTTTCTTTGACTTGAATTAGTCATAAAAGTGGGGATTTAAGGGGCAATGTTGGGAATCTGATTGCACTTGACTTGTAGTACATGTAATGTCCCCTTAGACGGTTGTAAGTCCCAAAATAGATGAACAAAAAGGATAGAGCGTGTACATCATGTTGTAGTCAACTGAAATGTAGGTACGCAGAAGGTTTCTTTCTAGGTAGCTACGTGAAAATTCATTCAAAAAAGGATCAACATTATGTACAAAGGGGTAAAAACTCAACTGCGCTTGATTCAATCTGTTAGTTTCAAAACAACTTTCACGGCTATTAGGTGCTGTTAGAATTTCTAAGGAACTTCAGCAATCTGGGAATGCAAATGCAGTTATTGGAAGAACGACGCGAGACACAAAAGCGAGAAGCGAAACTGCAAGAAGAATTGGAGGGCTTGAAAGCCATTTTGAGATCTGAGAAGCAAAACTTAATGGAAGTTGCTAGTGATCGCGACAAACTCAGATCTCTGTGTGATCGAAAGGATTCTGCACTTCAGGTGACTGACTATGCATTTGAAATTAGTTTCCCTATAGTTGCTCACTTTCACTTACTACGCAGTGTTTTGGTACTTATAGGCTGCTTTATCGGAGAAACAGAGCATGGAAGCGAGGTTGGCGACGCGCGGTAGTAATTCAGTGTTTGAGAGTACTGCCAGAAAGGAGCAAGTTGAAGAACATAACAAGGTATACTTGTTAGAATTCTACTCCTTCTATCTATTATGCTTAGTCTTCTATTCCATTTTGGAACGTTACAAAATATTAGTCTTTTCCGAAGAGTCAAAGGAAAAAGTGTTTAGATTCCAAAACTAACCTTCATAAAGGGCAGAGGGACAGAGGGAGTATGTCATATTGTAGTCAACTCAAATCTGGGTAAATGGCTTCTTTCTAGGTAGCGAATGAGAATCCATTGAAAAAGGATCAACATTATTTACATGCAAAAGGGACAAACCCTCAACTGCTTGACAAAAAAGGTTGTTCAAAACAGTACCATGGGCAAACCGAAGAACATATGTTTCTCAATTTAAAACAGTTCTAGAGCAATAATATCTCTTGCACAACCAACCATTCACCATCAAATTGACATTCCTTAAGCTCTTCTATGACTTGTAATTCTGTGAAACTTGCACGACACCCTCTAATGCCCAGTTCATCTCCTTTTTTACTCCTTTAAGTTCCTTCTTAGTTCGCTTCAATTGTCTGATTCGATCCATTAGTTTCGAAACATCTTTCACGGCTATTCATTTTGCTTAATTTTGGTTCAGATATTGTCTTCTGATTATAACTGATAAGTATTGCTTTCCTTATGATTGTTTATGCCTAGGTTTTACAAAAGATCCAAGATGAATTGAACGTGTGCAGATCAGAGTTGCGTGCATCAGAAGAAACTAGAAGAAGACTGGTTAACGAAAAAAAAATGTTGGAAGAAAGAATTGTCAACCTTGAAAGGCAGAAAGCTGAGGAGGTAATAATTGGAATCTTTGCTTTCTAAAACAAACCTAGGTCTGTTCAAAAAAAAAAAAAAAAAAAAAAACCTAGGCCAATTTTTGCTTGGTGAAGGCTTTGATGCCCCCATGGCCTCGGAATGCAGGTGGAAATTCTTCAGGAAAGCTTTGAACAAGATAGCAAGGCCGCCAACCTTCAAATTTCTGAACTTATAACCAAGCTGGAAGAGGTTACACGAGGTTTGGCTGTGACACAATTGAGTCTTGCAACCAAAGAGAAAGAACTTTCCGCTTTGAAAAATGATTATGAGGAACTTGAAGAACTTAGAGAAATGAAAAAGGTGGTGATGGTGATCTCATACTTAATTCTTTAGTATTCTGCTATTTTAGGGGAAATGGTTTTATTCCTTCTATATTGTAGACATATGACTGTATTTGTTTTGGTTTGTAGATAAATATCTTAAATTTTTTACTAAAGCTAAATGGTTCTTGGTTTTAGGACATTGATCGAAAGAATGAGTCAACTTCAGTGCTCTGGATGATGCAAGGTGCAAAATTAGCTGAATTAGAAACACTCTACAAGGAAGAACAAGTCCTCAGGAAACAATATTTCAATACAATAGAAGGTAGAATATTCCCCTTTATTTTCCCATTGGTATCAAGGAAACTTTATTGTTGGGTTTGATTTCCCACCTTAAATCATTGTAATCTTATTGTCACATGTTTATAATTTGAAAGATTCAACTTTCTTATCCAATGCTAGTATTCACCATTGAATTTTTTTTGTACACGTCAGATATGAAAGGCAAAATCAGAGTCTTTTGTCGGTTAAGGCCTCTTTCTGACAAGGAGATTGCTCAAAAAGAAAGAAACGTGCTTCAAACTATAGATGAGTTCACTGTTGAGTATCAGTGGAGAGATGATATAAAGCAACATTTGTATGATCGGGTTTTTGATGGCATTGCATCCCAAGAAGATGTATTTGATGATGCAAGGGTAAGTTTAACTAATATGAACGGTTTGTTGATATTTCATGTTTTTGGAATACGGTATACCTACTATGTTGTAGATTCTTCTCACATGTTTTGCAATATTATTGGGTTCTCATTTACCTTTTTTCTGAAATTTCGATGCAGTATTTGGTGCAATCTGCTGTAGATGGCCATAATGTGTGTGTGTTTGCATACGGCCAAACTGGTTCTGGAAAGACATTTACAATTTATGGCTTGGAGGATAATCCCGGGCTTACGCCACGGGCTGCATCTGAACTTTTTAGAATTTTGAAGCGGGATAGTAAAAATGTTCAATTCTCTTTAAAGGTAACAACTGTATATCCCATAAATCTTTGGTAGTAGTTCAACATATACTTGTTTCATTATTTTTTATCGGTAAGCAGAACCCATGCTTGAGTATAACACACTTGTTTGATGGTCTTACAATTTTATTTCACCATTTGATGCATCTTCTTTCTACCCGTTAGATGCATAATTTTAAATCTGTACGGACACATACAAGTGATCTATTTATCTGGCTAGCAATAAAAGCTGTGGCTAGTTTTACTTTGTCTACATTGTGGTTGTAAGTTAGTACAACTAACTTAGTATTATCTTCATCAACTTGCTTAGGATAAATGTCTTACACATCAACCTGAAAATATGCAGGTATATATGGTGGAGCTATATCAAGATGTACTGGTTGATCTTTTATTACCGAAGAGTTCAAAGCGTTTAAAATTAGATATCAGAAAAGATTCAAAGGTGATTATATGTTTTTCTCATTGGATATTGACACTTTAATCGTATGTAAATTTGCATGTTTGACTTTTACAAACTTTTCTTCAAATTGACTATTTTTGGTATATTGAAATGTGCAGGGCATGGTATCCATTGATAGTGTGACAGTAGTATCAATTTCAACACTCGACGAATTGAATAGCATCATCCGGAGAGGATCTGAACAACGACATACAAGTGGGACTTCGACGAACGAGCATAGTTCAAGATCCCATGTAATACTTTCCATTGTCGTTGAGAGTACCAACCTTCAAACTCAATCCGTGGCTAGAGGAAAGGTATTATTTTTGGTAACACTATATCATTTCAATGAACATGCATACATCTACCTTGACGGGATAAAACTTTAAGAGCTTCTCCAACAGGCTAGACAAATGAGACCTGATAGGCATTTTTGTTAGTCTAATTTTGTGCCTTGAAACTACCTAAATGTATCGAACTTCTATATTTTATATCCCTCTTTCTCTCTACCCAAAATAATAGGTTTTGGATGTCTAGCTAAAATAAAGAGTAGTGTTAGATACTTGCAATACTTATTTTGCTTATTCGTCTCACCATTGTAATTGTGCAGCTAAGTTTTGTGGACCTTGCGGGTTCTGAGAGAACGAAAAAGTCTGGCTCTCAGGGTGTTCAACTCAGGGAAGCTCAAAGCATTAATAAATCACTTTCGGCTCTTGGCGATGTCATCAGTGCTTTGTTTTCTGGCAATCAACACATACCTTACAGGAATCACAAGTTGACAATGCTGATGAGTGATTCACTTGGTGGTAATGCTAAAACGCTGATGTTTGTGAACATATCCCCGGCTGAGTCGAACTTAGATGAGTCAAACAATTCTCTAACGTAAGTTCTTTAATTGTTTTCCTTTGTGGTAATTCCCTAATTTTTCTGATTCACTTGGTGACAATGCTAAAAACACTGATGTTCGCAAACATATCCCCGGCTGAGTCGAACTTAGATGAGTCAAACAATTCTCTAACGCAAGTTCTTTAATTGTTTTCCTTTGTGGTAATTAAAACTCCCTAATTTTTCGAATTCACTTGGTGACAATGCTAAAAACACTGATGTTCGCAAACATATCCCCGGCTGAGTCAAACTTAGATGTGGCTCACAATTGCCTAACTTGTTAGACTTTATCCCAAATCATTTACTTGAGCCACCCAAGCTTGGTTAATATATATAATCTAGAGTCTACTCTATCTATTGCCAATTGGTTTTAAGTTGGACCTCTCCAAGAAATCTTATCAGAGCTAGATCTTGGATGACCTCGCCTCATGCGGACAAGTCTCCGCTCGAGTCAATTTCCTCATCTCCTCAATTCATACAAGTACCTCCACATGCTACCGGGCTGACGCGTCAGAGTTTATCCCACATTGCTCCAAGTTGGTTTTAGGTTCGATCTCCAAGAAATCTCACAGTGGTTATGGTTATCGTCGTTAAACTCCCTGAGTTTTCCATTGAGCATCGAAGCGAGGAAAGTACATTAAGTCGTAAAATCATGAGTTAATCCATTAGGAAAGCAACTGAATAGTAATTCTTCTCTTACTATCATTTTTTCTGGGTATCTTTATATTCTTACCATCACATGTTGACTCTAGCTTCAATTTCTTATATCTTACCATATCATACACTCTCAGGCTGTTTCTGAATAATGGAAATTATACATGAATTTACTAAGGGGAAATAAAAATGTTTAGGAACCACATTTGTGAATTTAAATTCGACCGTTCATTATGTTATTGTACCGAAATAAGTGCATGCAATTGTCGAAATCAGCAATAGAAAATAAAAAGAGGCCAATCCATGCAT
The DNA here is from genome assembly GCA_019656295.1 of Rhododendron mucronatum var. ripense. Lineage (NCBI taxonomy): Eukaryota > Viridiplantae > Streptophyta > Magnoliopsida > Ericales > Ericaceae > Rhododendron > Rhododendron mucronatum. Next base: position 321,214 of record BPLT01000195.1, on the reverse strand, counting down.
TTCCTTGACGTAGACCATGACGGTTCTATTGTAATATTTCAGGTACGCATCAAGAGTTCGGGCAGTCGTCAATGATCCAAAAAAGAATGTTTCATCGAAGGAAGTGCTTCGTTTGAAAAAGTTGTTGGCATATTGGAAGGAGAAGGCGGGTAGGAAGGGAGACGACGAAGATTTAGAAGAGATCCAAGAAGAGCGGTCAACAGAAGAATAAGGCCAATGGATGTTACCATGTGGAATGTATACATCTACACAAAGATTTGTTGAATTTGGTAAATTCTTGTTGATGGCCGATTCTCACGTGTAAGGGGCGGTACAACAACAAACATGTCGAAAATGTCGTACCGTGTTTTTTTTTTTTTTTCCGCCGTATAAATGTTTTTCTTTTCTGAGGCCTGAGGATGGAGGGCTAGATGAGGGTGGTAGGAGAATGTTTCACAGGAGTACTGTTGTTTGTAATAATACGTATTGATTCTTATGTATCTAATATTTTGTCTTAGACCCTCAAATTTGCACCCGCAAGCACAAGCACGAAATCAACCAACCACAAACGAGAGCTATATGAGGAAAATTTCCTTGTATATATTTACACACACAGAGAATTGAAAAAACCTGTCCGGGATAGCCACAAATTGGCTTCTCCACTCCTCTCTCTCTCCCTCACTCCGGTGGCTCTCCGACAGTCTCTCCGGACATCTCCGAGGAGCCCCGCTCCTCCCGTTGGGAAAGCTCTCAAGCTCACACTCTCCTGCCCTCTCCCACTGTCTAGCCCACAAACACTGCCGAAAGGCAGTCCAAAATAGGAGAAAGGGGACCAAGGGGTTTTATCCCCTACATCACACACTCACACGCTTGGGTGTACCCCAACAGGAATCGCATTGTGCACATCTTGTGTGGCACCATACATGAATCCAGCTATTCACGCGTAGCTCGGGCTGGACTCGTAATCTTGTGTGAGATTTATCGATTTGGAAAACAAATGAGCACGGCCGCACGGGTCAAATTTTTTGACTCTTTTGGTAACTGAATTAAGCTTGAGTACACTTTAAGGGCTTGAGAAGGTTGAAAGAAATAAGAATATGTGTATAATGAATAGATATAGGAATAAAACATTTCGATATGTGAATTATGGTTGTCAAAAATATGCATTATTGTGTGATTAAACAGATTAACATGGTGAACATGTTTCTATACTTGGTCCACATCTTGTCTATATTTCTTAATGTTAATCTGATTGAGGCTTATCTTCTTTTTGAGGTTGAGCTCGGTTCGTTTATATAAATGTGATTTGAGTTAGACCTTTTCAATATCAGACCAGCAGAGCTTGAGTGGGCTTAATTTTCATCGGATGGAGAGCTCGAACACCAAAAAAAACTTAGCTCGACTCGGCCCATAGCCCTATTCAAATTACATGCCATTGTGCTACATAAACACAACTGCGTCATTGTAAGCAAAAAGCAAAGTATGGATTGCCAAAATAAGAACCAAACTTAGACCATGCCCTCGGCAAATAAATTTTTTTTGGGTAAATTCGGCAAATAATTTTTGCTATAACGAAAATAAAAAAACGAGGACAGAAAACACAAGAGTCACATAATTAATCCAAACAATTCACCTAGTTCAGATTAATAAGTACAACAAGCAAAAGACTTAACCCTAACTGATTCATCTAGTCCATAATATGCTGGTAAAGATCGCCAAGGATGTTGCATTCAGCGTCAATCCTTTTGTCTGAAGGAGCCTTGTTGTCTCATTTCCCAATGGTTCAGGAAGGAAATTGAGAAAAGCTTGCTTGAGGTTGATATCATCCATGCCGTGGAGGGTACTGATCATAAGGGTGCACATATTGTACCGACGGTGTGTGGGGCCCAATAATGGCTCCCACACAAATGATCTGATCCGATCCATTCAGAGATTTATTTATTTATTTTTGGAGTAGCCTTGTTGAAAATCAGCTCAATTAAATATTTGTAAGTGGTTGATCTAATATTTAAAATTTTCTCGGATCATTTGCGCGGGACCCGTTAGTAGGCCCGTATAGTCGTCGGTCTCTCGTCATTCAGTTGAAAGAATCTCCTCGCAACAATGCAGGCGGGCTCGCGGTAGCGTTTCGTGGAATAAAAAGGGGACAAAGGCAAACAAGTTTTCGTCATAGATGAGCTCATGCTCGTAATTACGTATGGTCCTGCGATATGGACTCAATTAAAATCGAATTAAATTACTAAAGGAATTGATTTAACAACTAATTACACGCATTCCCTGTTTTACCGGGCATATTTTTCTCATAGGTTGTCGCGTGAGAGCATCTCCAATCCGCCTCTATATCTCTATTTAAGAGTGTGAATGTTACGTATTGAGGGCATTTTTGTAATTTCTCTTATTTATTTAATTTTTTTTCCAACTTTTTGTATTTTATGAGAGAATTTTAGAAGAGCCCGTCATTTTTTTTTTTTTGAAGACTCAAAAGCATAAAAAGTTGAAGAAAAAAAGGAAATAAATAACCAAAAACTCCGTTAATTATATGTCATATCCACATTCTCAAATATAGATATAACGATATGCTCCTTCTCATCCCTAAAAAACAAAAAAACAGAGCTTTTCCCTGTCCCCTGCCTTTAGCGAAAGACCTACTGGAATTGGTTACAATCTTACATTTTCCACAAGTACCTCGAATCTAGACATTTTTTGTGAGGTTGGAAAAGACAACTGAAATACGACTTGTTAAGAAAAACCAACCGAGTTACTGAAATACGACATGTGGGGAAGACCCACGTTTTTCATCATTTCTTATTTGTATTGGAACATGTGTGTAATCAAAAGGTTGTAGACACAAATGTGTTCGTATCCGTGTTCTGATATTGTGTTCTTAGCGGTGCGCTCTTGTTAAAACTTGGACAGCAGAACACATGAGTGCAGTTATAAAAAAAAATGGAAGTGCGAAAATCACTATCCGTTTTCATCTTCAATTCGATCGCCTCTTTATATCTTGGAAAAGGTAATTTGTTTTTGAATAAATAACAAACAAAGACTACAGTAGGAAAAAAAATATTTCCATTAAAAATGTGGCTTTTTAGACACCCCAATGTAGTATATAAACCTCTAATTAGTCCATAATCTCAGACAGCTTGAACAAGAAAAATTCCTCTCCCACCCTAAGAAAACCAAAGAATAATGGCCATAACAAGTGATTATGCAGTCCCGATAATTGATCTGGAATCCTTTTCAGAACAATCAAAGAAGCTGATACAAGCATGTGAGGAATGGGGTTGTTTCAGGATCACCAACCACCACAGGATCCTCCCTGCACCTCTGGCCGCGGAGATGAAGGCAGTGACCCGGTCCCTCCTCGACCTTCCGGCGGAAATCAAGCGGCGGAACACCGACGTGATCGCCGGAAGTGGGTACATGGCGCCTAGTAAAATTAATCCCTATTATGAGGGTTTAGGCCTTTATGATATTTCATCTAGTGATGCTGTTGAGGCTTTTTGTACCCAGTTGGATGCCTCTCATGACCAAAGGTTTTTTTTCTTTTTCTTTTTCTTTTTCTCCTCTTTAATTCCCTATATACAAAGTCATTATTAATTACATTAATACCACTGCATGAATTGGGTTTCTGTGATTAAAAATCTAATCTTTTGGTGCTAATTTTTAGTATCATCATAAATTGTGATTTTGATTCTGAATCCATTGGAATGTAAATCATAAAGCACATGCTCACCTGAGTCACCTCCATACCGCAATCTCTCATGGCCACTCCAAGGGTCAGCCTTGTGGGTCCCACTCAAGGCCTACCACCTTCTTTGTGAAAAATTAGTTTGATCAAACAATGATGTACTTTTCTTTCGTTATTTAAAATAAATGAATGGCCAGTATATTCTAAACTCAATTTGTCCATTTTGTTCAATAGATTACAATTAAGTTTATAATTCTATTAATGTCTGATCAAACTACTTTAATTTGTTAACGAATAAATCTAAAGACGCGGTAAATGGTTTGGATCAATGTTGTTGGCCTGAGTTGGGACCCACAAAGTCAAGTTCAGAGTGGTCTTGAGAGACGGGGTCTCAAGGTGAGCTTGCTGCGTCCAATAGTCATGGTACCAGGAATGCACCATGAGACCCACGTGCATGCAATGGTTTTGTGTCCGGATGTCTATGTCCAAAGCATTATTGATAATGTTAGTGTGAAGAAATGCTTGGTTCTATAGGCTTCTAGGCCTTGTTTCTGAAAATTATAGAGCTTCTCTTTCCATTATATCTACGTAAACTTGCCTCTCATTTAATTAGGAAAACGATAATGAAGTATGCTGAAGCAATACACGAGCTAGCGATGGACATAATGGGCAAGTTAGCCGAAGCCATGGGGTTATCCACCCTTTCGTTTGAGGACTGGCCTTGCCAATTCAGGATCAACAAATACAACTTCACGCCAGAGACCGTAGGCTCCACCGGCGTCCAGATACATACTGACTCGGGGTTCCTTACTGTGCTTCAGGATGACGAGAATGTGGGCGGTCTTGAAGTCATGAACAAGTCCGGTGAATTCGTGGCCGTGGAACCAATACCTGGTACCCTCGTTGTCAATTTCGGGGACATTGCTACTGTGAGTAACCTCTTTTTGTCCTTGTTTACTAACCATAGTGCTTAACAGAAAAGTGCACATAATGCAGTGCGAGTCCTAGACCAGTTTTAGTGAATTGTTTTTTTTGGAAAAGCTGGCCCGAACACCAAAGTTATCAAAATAAAAAAATAAAAAAATCTTAAGTTCTTGAAAATGGTTTAATTTCTAGTACTGTATATAAGTATTTCAAAGACATGGCCTGGCAAACACCTACAGTTTGCTCAGGCAATTCCTAAGCCAACCTTTTCTTTTTGCAACGCTTATCCATGCCCCAGAGCATAATTTCTGAATTTATCTCTGGAATTCGCATTTGCTCAAATTACAGTTTTCTCTGATAAGTTTTGTTGTGATTGCTGACATACTAAGATATGGAGTAACGGAAGATTTCGCAATGTAAAGCACCGGGTGCAATGCAAGGAAGCAACCATACGTCTGTCAATTGCTTCGTTTCTCTTGGGACCGAAGGAGGCACTGGTGGAAGCCCCTCCTGAATTAGTCGACTCAGAACACCCCCGGTTGTACGTTCCTTTCACTTACAAAGATTACAGAACGCTCCGAATCTCAAATAATTTTAGTGCTGGTGAAGCTCTTGATCATGTGCGCGTCAACTCTTCCCAAACTGCACAAGCATAGAGAACATGTTTATATGTCATTGATGTAAACTTGGGGAGTTTCTTGGCCTTTCTGCCTGAATAACCAGTGTTTGTATTGAATGATAGTAATTTTCTTGGTGGAGCTCTCATGAATTCGAGTTCTTATTGCCAGAAAGACCGGCTACCAATTCCGTCTTGGGCATTAGACAAAATATATTGTTGCATCATATTCATAAAGTCCCGGCATCAGTTTCTTATGAACCGCAGGAATACATCAACGTATTGGGCCCGACTACACTGGTTCTTTGGGAGTTCTTCATCTGTTAGAGAAAAAAGAACGGATGAATCTTCTAGGATTCCCAAGAAATTGTTCAATTCTTCTGGTTTGATCGTGGTGTGACCAATTCAACAGCAAAGCGCCCGTATATTGATAAATTTCTTTAGGGTGAAATTTACAGCAAAATCTAGGCCCTTTCATGTCAACATTTCTTATAACCAGATTGTCAATGGAACACATTTGTATAGAAAATACACATCCGAATAAAATAAATGATGGAGATCTTGAGATTTCCTACTCCCCCAAAGAATACTAAGCGGGTAGGAAAAAAAATAAAATAGAAGAACAAGGAAATCTGATACAAACACAATACAACATTTGTGCAAGTGTACAAAAGATACTACACCATACTGTCATCGTCACCATATTGTTCATAGCTCGAACGCGGAGCCCATTCCGAAACGAAATGGGACGTTGGCAAGGAGTTCGTGTCCGTTGTTGTGGAAGTGATATCTCCCCCTTCCACGGGCATCATCGAAGGCCAAACGAAAGCCGGTCTAAACGGCGGCACATAGGGATCTGGAACTGAACCTGATATTATCTGAACAATCTCCTGAGTCCTAGGCCTTTGGCCCGCTATTGGATGGGAACATGCCAAGCCCAGAAGCAGCACTCTCCGAGCTTCCTCGACCACGTAGTCTCCCCCGAGCCTCTCGTCCACAGCATCCAGTAATCGCCCATCGCGGTGCAAAGACCAGACCCAATCCACCAACAACTGGAACCCACCAATCTTGGTTCCGGGTTGTAGCCCAGAGACTACTTCCAACAAGACCATGCCGAATGCATAGACATCCGACTGCTGGGTGGCCTTGCCGGCGTGGAAGCATTCCGGTGCGATGTAACCCATCGTCCCGAGCACACCCTCAGCCGTCCCGGCATATGAGGTCTTCTCGTTGTCGAGGGCCCGAGCAAGGCCAAAGTCCCCGAGCCGGGCGTTGAAGTCGGAATCGAGCATGATGTTGCTGGCCTTGAGGTCGCGGTGGACCACCCTCTGGTCGTATTCATTGTGGAGGTAGTGAAGGGCGGAGGCCACCCCGGTGATGATCTTGTGACGGAGATTCCAGCCTAGTGGCTTGCTATCAGCTTTGTCGAAGAGGTGCACATCGAGGCTGCCATTGGGCATGTAGTCGTATACCAATAGGAGCTTGCCGTTCTTGTGACACCATCCTGATTGTACGTAGAGATAAGTTGTTAGAAATACATGTAGCACAAGCAAGACTGCAAGAGAGAGAAGTTATATACAAAAACTCCTGCAAACATGCTTAGTTTTAGACAACAAAGGGATGCAAGTATGCACTATTGAAACAAAGTGAAGTTTCAACATTGCTTTGAAATGAAAAGATAAATCAGCAGATATGGTTTCTCGGAGAGTGCCTTCTACCTATGTTGCATGAACTTGGGTACGTTTGTCGGGTGCAGGAACTTGTCTAAGTGAGGAATTCATCTAATTTTCATCATATGGGGATACATTGAAATATTCAAATATCTTTCTCGAAAAAGTAGTGTTTTTTTAATCGGTCGGAAAAATAGTTTTTACAAAGGGTCTAAGGGCATTTTCCTACATTATGGGAGGGATCAATTTCTTATTACACAATATACTTGCAAGGCGAATGGCCAACAAAATATGCCGGATACAGACTTCATATCAGTACTCGGGTGTGTTTGATTTGGGTCTCTAGGCTTGTCTTCTCTGACGCCTTTCGGTTTTGATTTGAGGGCTTAGTTCCGCAGCAAAACATCCATTTAGCTCATCGGTTCTTGGAGGTATAGGGGGCTTTCTATTTTAGTGGTATTCTAAGAGCAGTCACTTGTCCATATGTTGCCAAAGGTTATGTTTGTCTCTAATCCCCCCGCCTATACCACCAAGGATTGAGAACTAGATGGGTTTTGTTATTGTTATTGTTGTTATAGAAGGCTACATGTAACAAAGCTTCTCAATGAGTGGAAAGATCCTTATATGTGTATAGAAGAACTTCTTTTTCCCGCCTTGGTTTTTCCTTTCTTTTTTTTGCCAATATTGTATATATCAGCGGGGATTAGCGGAGTGTTAGTATGTTAGTTCATAGGAAGTTCAGAGGCTGTCTATATCCCTGAACCCCAAACCGCCCCTTAGGGACTTGAACCATGCCTCCACTAGACGAGGCGTACCGACTTAGCTCTCACACAAATCTTGGTCTCTCTCTCTCTCTGTTTTTTTTTTTGGATCATCATCTTGGTGTCTCTTGGTTGCCTATTTTGCGCCTTATGTGTTGTTGTCTTATTCAATTTACACTTGACAGGAGTACCAAATCCCTTACACATTTTTCAGTTCTCCTGTTTCAATCCCCAAGAACACTTTTCTGCTTTACTCTGTTCCATTCAGTCGAAAGTAGGAGTTGAACCTCTTACCTATTTGGCATCTATCCATAGTTTAATAGTAAATCAAAGAAAAGTCGCATATTTATTTCTAACTAGAATACAAATGGAAAAACGTAACTGTTAGAGATATATCCTAGTTTTGCACTGGCAGATGCTGTGGTCCTTGAAGTGGCTAAGGTGCCTAAATTGACTCTTCAACCCGTTTATGATACCCAAGTCTGACTCAACCACCCTTCCTAACTCTTACATTTCTCCAAAGGAAACAGCCATGAAAAAATGAATCTATTTATTTGAGGGTCTAAGGCCATCGCGGTCAAGTAAGTCGGTCATGGCTTATTTGGTAGGTTATGTGATAAGGAATTCACAAGCCTTCTCAACCTTGGGTACCATTAGTCTAAAATTTAGACCTTCTCAACCTACTTGACCGTGATGGTCTTAGACCCTCAAGTAGGGTTGGCATATTTCCATATTTAGATGGAAAGATGCCAGCCCTACTTTGACCCCTTGTATTGATCTTGGACCAATTGAAAGTGGAAACCACAGGCATGTTCTTACTTTTCGTAAATTTTGCCCGAATGAAAATGATCTCCTTGGCTTCTTGCAAAACATAATTCCTTTCCTAATTATTAGTGTTCTAAAAGTTGCTAGGTGCTAGTCTGGCGGTTGGCCACCTTCGAGCTTCGAGGCTTAGTAGTCGGCGATTAATCGGTGTATAGAAATTAGTAATGGGCGATTAATCGGCGCATAAATAGTCGGATCTAGTCAGATAGGTCCCGCCAGCGATTAATCGTCAATAAATTCTGATTTTTAGAACCCTGCTAATTATGGTCTCAATGGTATATCGTGCGATCTCCAACCATACGTTCAGTTCTTCAAAATGGAGGAGGCTCAAACCATACTTCAAATTTTCACAATGAAACTCTTCCCCTTATCTCCAACTAGAGCTAAACTCTTGCCAATTCCAAATTGTTGACACAAACTAGACCCTGCCCTCCACTAGTGCGACGGATATCAATGGGCGAAGGATTGATTTGACGACGTTAATCTAGAAACTGTACTAGTCATACGATGGGAAGTCGATAAAGGACACTATAGTATTCATATGACCTTATTGTGGTTATTACTTCTGTGATGGATGCAAGTCATCCCTGTTGATGAAACATCAAGTACTAGACAATGCAATCAATTCTACAATATATAAACATCAAGAAGTGGAACCAAAAGTATTAAAGATCTAAGATGAACTAAATTAAATGGCTAAATTTCAAAAACAAAATCTTGGTCTTACCCAGAAGCCGGACAAGATGTTTGTGCCGGAGACGATTGATGATGGTGAGCTCGGCCAAGAAATCATTCTGATCCTTCAGATTTCCCCTCGAAAACCACTTCACCGCCACCTCTAGATTCTCATTCTGGAGGTGGCCTCTATACACCACTCCATAACCGCCCTGCCCCAACTTGTTCTTCTCATCGAAATTGTTAGTCGCCTTCTTCAAATCCTTGAATTTGAACTCCTTTGGAGTCCCAGGCAATTTCGTCAGTGCCCCTAATATGTTTGAATTCGACCAGGCTAGTCGCCTTTTTTGGCGGTAATAATAGCCCATCACCATTGCCCCCACCAGCACCAGCACCAGTACTGACACCCCTGCTCCAATCGAAATCCCTATCCATGGTTTCTTTCCCTCCGGAAAATATTGCACTGTCAAATTCCACCTCAAAACGCAGTTGAGCTGCTCGTTATTCCCGGTTGATGCCGAAAACCCAAAGTACGAGTGCTGCTCCACTATTCCTCTTAGATCAAGACTCGTTTTTAAAACCGGGACATCTGGCCTCGGAGGGGTATCCCCGTTCTTTTCATCCTGTTGGGTGATGAAAACAGCAATCTCTTTTTCGACACCGTCATACTGGACCCACACATTGTGAAACCTCACACCAGCAGGAGCAATATCGATACCCAACGGGCCCAGTGAGGTGACATTCCTAGACTTGACGCTGTTAATGTCGAGACCTATGTGATTTGCATCAGGATCAAAATCATTGTCCTGGAAGGTATCAATTTCGACAGCAACGATTTTGTTTGTTGGGAAGCCGTCAGTTGTAGCATTAGTGAGGCCCAAGTACTGCCCGAAGCTGTTCGGTGGGACGTTGTTTAAGTCTGGCCCCACGACGAAGGCTAGGCCTTCGGCGGGGGTGGTGTTTTCAAACCGGTAGATGTTGATGAGGAAGGAGGTATTGAACGAAGCGATTCGAGCGGAGGTTGAGTTGATGCTACCTTCTGGTGATTCAAGAAATCTCAGTCAGTGACAACACAAAAGTGTGACAGTACATGAATTATTGAAAATCTATAGTGTAGTAGCAATGTGTAGGGTCCTGTTTATTGGTATCATATTTCTTATGCATAAGCATGTAACAAAATCTACGATAAAATAAGTAAATCCTTTGGTTACACTTAGAGCTCCTCCAACGCAGCTGCTATTCCCATAGTATACCAGCTTGGACAAAAAGAATGCTTCAATGGTCTGCCATTGGAGCAATCCAAACTCGGCATTGGTGTACCTGGGGTCAATTTTTTTTGTTTGGTAATTATCTTGTGACAATTACATGTACATATGTAGTCCGGAGTGGGTGAGGTGGAGTGGGGGGAGCAGGTGTGTGTCTCCCCGGTGGTTGAGCCGGTTTTGGGCTCTCGGAGAGTTTTTTTTAAACTCATTTTGTCCTTAGACTTCCGTAATTCTACCCATTGAGTCCAATTAATTCTTTAATGAACTAATTAATCCTTTAATGTCCAAATGCCATTGGACTCAATATGTGAGATTACAATCGTTTAAGAACGAAATAAGTGATTTTGGTAATTTAAGGACAAAGTTAAAAAAAGATGGGTGTGATTTTTACCATATTGTTGACAGGTGGCTTGGTAGTTGAGTTTTTGTTGTCAGTTTTGGTTTGGTGATACGTATATGGATGCAGTTGCATATACTAGCATGGATGTAGAGAGATGTGTAGAATACATATATGGATCTAAAAGTATCTATAGTAGAATAACCAAAATCACAAGGTTGTTAAAATCAACAATGTTTCCTAAAAGAAGTGCTTATAGTGGCATAACCAAACTTAATAATCTCTTAGCAACTCATCAAATTTTGGCCAATGGATAATTAAAACTTGCAACTTTTTACCAATAACCAAAACCTTCTCTCCCTCCCTCCGCAATGTTTCTAAGAAAAATATTGTATTTTTAAAAGAAGTTTTTTTTTTATTTACGAAAATAGTTGAACTGTTTTTTATTAAAAAGTATTTTTAAAATTTTTTTGGAAAAGTGTTTTTCAAAATTTAAAAGTTTTTATAAAATTATTTTCTATTTCTAATAACATATTTTTATTAAATTGAAAAGTATTTTAAAAAAAATATTTTATATGGTGACAATTTTTAGATTTTTATAGGTTGAAAGGTGATATAACAAGTTTTGTTTATTCAAAGCTCGATTATGCCATTATAGACATCTACATTGCTAACTTTAGCAACCCATTAAATGGATAATCAAAAAGTGATATGGCAATTGTTGATTATCCAATTTTAATTAGTCTACTGTGATGCTCTAAGTATGTATATAATAGGGATGTATATAGATGTAGAGAAGAGAAAGGGAAAAACATCTATCAAATTTTCAGATGAGAGGACATGTGAGTTGTATGTGACATTAATTTTTTCGTCCAATTCGTAACGGAATGTCAATGGAAGTTGCATTTTCATTAGTTATAGGCGGTTAAGTGCCAAAATAAAGGTTTGAGGGGTAAGCCGTTCCGAAACTCAAAATAAGCACTTATTTTTTAAGAAGGCAATTTCAAGTTCAAAAATTATGTGCTTACGCAAATAATTTTCCTATCAATATGGATCTTGTTTGATAGATCTCATTGAGATCTTTAATACGGTGAAAAAAAATTGAAAAATTATTTTTTATTTACATTATTTTTTAGTTTGAAAATGTAAAATAAATACTTCTCTGTTAAGAAGGTGTTCTGGAACTGAGCCTAACTATAGTCTATAATTTACCCTAAAAAAACTCTTAATTTTTTTTTGGTAATGCTAAAAAAAATAAAATAAAAACTCTTAATACTACGGTATCTAGAGACAGAAGAGTTTTTTATTCTGAAAGAATACCTTCCCACAGCTTGAAGGGCTGCTTCAGAAACACTCTTCCCGATTTATTCCTGAGGGTGTATTCTTTATTTCCCGAATCTGGTGTGATTTGGAGTGCATCCTGACTAATGGTCGCGTTACCTTCCACTGTAAATATATCGTAGTAGGATTCATCAAAGGGTCGTCCGTATTCGGCCTCGAATGTCTTCAGCTTCTGGGCGGAGGAAGGCGGCGCCACCACCGCCGCCGCAAAACAGAGGAGGAGGAAAATTAGGGTGGGGCTCGCCGCCAATCCCATCTAGTAACGATATCCAAATGTGGGTGATAACCAGAAACGATCAAATGGATTTGTGTTTTGATGCACGAGGGGGATTGGGTTTTATAGTCCTCTTTTTAAAGAAGGGCCGTTGATCTTGGACTGGAAATTGGGTGATTGCTTGGAAGTTGCATTAAATTGGTCGGACTACCGTTCTATTCAAATATTAAAAATTCTATCCCAATGGAAATAAATTTTAAAGAAAAGTCCACACGGAATGCGTTTGGTTTTGAGCCAGCATTTCTTGGCGTTTGTTTTATTTTGATGATAGTAGTAGCATTTTTTTTTTCCGTAGTCTTCCATTAATTTATTTATACTCTTCAGATGGATTTTGACTTTTATTTCAACAAGAGAAATACTACTAAATTTTTTTATCAGACAAAAGAAATATACTATTTAATACGAGAAAAAAGTATGTAGAACAAGTACAGGAGATGGGGGACTCATCCTAATATCAAAATCAAATCCAACATGTGAGCCAAATTAACCAAGATTTAGGCCCCGTCTTGTTAATGTTTTTATTTTTTAAGTATTTATTTATTGCTTTACGAGATAGTTTATTCTGTCACCATAAGCCACTTTAATTCAAAAAAAAGTAGTAAGTATTTATTTTTCTTTGCAGAACGGGTCTGAATGATTAAATTCCAAATCCATTGTGTTGAAATTTTCCAATATTAGAAGTTGTCTCAGTTTCATTAGTGTAGTATCCCAAATTTCCAGGAGATCGAAAAATAGTGAATTGTATAGAAAATGGACAGCCTTTGGTGTTTACCATTGGGTTTTGTAAATTGCATAAAGTTAGCTCGAGTTTATAAAGTTTTTCATAATAACCAAATCCCTTCGAGATAAAAAATAAACAAATCTCTCTCTCTCTCTCTCTCTCTGGTTTAAAGGTAGCACGAGTTTTATGCTAATCACAAAAACAATAATGAAAAAACCTTCAAACAGGGAGGTTGAGAACAAAAGAAAAAAGATCATACGTCGCCACTTTTCCGGTCTTTACAACTCCACCGATTTCCAGTCATATTTGAAAAAAGATCATAGCCTCCAACAGTAGCACATATAAACTTAAAAAATATGACTACAAACTAACAAGAAAATTCTCTTTTTTTATCTACTAAAAAGAAAATTCATTAGCTGCAGAATAAGTTTAACCCAAACATCTTTTACACTAGTGAGGGGCGCTTTTTGTGTCGCTCTGAGGCAACAACAGGGCTGGTTCCCCAGGTTCCGGTGTGGCGACAGATAGGGCGAAGGGTGGCGGGTAGGGTTTTTGGCGGTAGTGGCGATTACAAGTGGCTGTTAGGGTTTTTGGTTGTGGGTTTGGGCTTGGCCAACTATTGTTGGTCTCTTAACACCGATTGGGTCTCGGATAGCCTTAGGTTGTTAATTTTTTCTTGCGGTTACTCTTGTCCTTTTAATCTTTATAACTTTTTTGAAGATTAATAAAATTTCTTTTGCCGAAAAAAAAAAGTTTAATTCCCCTAATAAAAGTCAGAATCTAGTTCTAACAGGGGTTTTAACAAAATGTACCAATTACAAAAATTTCTTCATTGGTTCGATTCTATGGCCGGTCTTCTTGAATCCAAAGCTAGTGCAAACGATTCGTCATACAAAACAAGTAATAAAATAAAGGAGCAATGCGCTCTTCTATAGAACAAGAGGAACGCCCATTATGTGCTATGTGCAGGCCAAAATATCTATTTTTTAAACAGTTATACATAATTTCAAATAAGTTCGGATATCAATACATATTTCAAGGATATTAATATATTTTTACAAATATCAATACACATTTTTTGGATATCAATGTACCTTTTTACCTATTATCCTACCCATTTGGGCAGATTTTAGAATAATCATTTTTTAAATCTATTTTTAGGACATCACCCAGTAAACCAACAAAGCCCAAAGTGATTTCCCTTTCGCCCTTCAAGTTTACAAAACTTCTTTTAGAAAATTGTCTGTTAAAAATTAAATGTGATGCCCTCACGCCTATAACCAGAGATGAACACCGTGATTCATAGCTAAGAGACCTTTGGCCCAACAGCATCAAGAGTGCATTTAAGTGCAAGGACAATAGAGATCATTAGTTCAACTCATATCCAAGGTGTTAATCTCAAAGTTGTCAATACCGTACCGGTCAGCGTACCGTTTTCACTACTGGAATGGTACGTACCGGTACCGGGCTGTATCCTGGTGCCGTTCCGGATTTACCGCAATTAATATTATATATATATATATTTAATATATATCTACCATATTTTAAAATTTTAAGTGTAAACATAAACAAAATGTAAAAAAAAAAAAAAAAAAAGACCGGTACGGAACGCCGGAAAATGCCCGGAACAGACCGGTATTGTCCGGTACGTCCGGTATTGACCGGAACAGGCCGGTATTTCAACCGGAACGGAACATGACTTTTTGCGTTCCGTTTACGCACCGGTACGGTACGTACCGGCCGGTACGGAACGGAATTGACAACTTTGGTTAATCTAGCTATTATAGAAAAAAAAGACTTTGGCCAACCCAAAAAAATCACAATTTTATTATAGAAATCTAGGGAGACAATTTTCAAGCAATGTAGCATTGACAAAGTCACAAAACAGTGATAGAGAAAGTCAGAGCGGAGGAACTCAACAAGTTAAAGTGAATGACAGGACAAGAAAGAGTTGCTTTCACCATTCAATTCAGCAAAATCTCCGTCTCTCCCAGTTCTCTCCCAGTTCTTAAATCCCTCTGACGCCTGATGGGATTTGCGATGAAGCTCCGTATGATTGCCGCCGCGCTCCTCTGTTTCACGGTGGAAGCTGGCCCGAACCTCAAGACTTTCACCCCGGACCATTCAATTCCAGCTATTATGAAATATTCCAGTTGGAGAACTCAGCCGCCGTTGCCAACGACGTGCTCCAATTGACCACGGACTATAAGGCCAACTACGGTACCTTGCTAAACCCGCCACTCGAGAATCAGTCCGGACGAGTGATGTTGAAACAACGATTCTAGTTATGGGAACGAGGTTACAACGAAACCTCGGACAGGGTCGCCTCGTTCAACTCTTCCTTCCTCTTCAGCGTCTGCCTGTTAGGCCGTAATACCACCCCATCTCTCAAGCAATGTGTGATTATATTTTCATTCAACTCTCAAGCAATGTGTTATTATATTTTCTTAATAAGTATTGTATATATACGTACGTTTCTTTTAATCGAAAAGACATGAAGCCAAATTATATTGTAATGACTAATATAATATCGGCCAATAAAAAACTTTGGCATACAATTAATTAAACTCTCGAAAAGAGAGAAGAAGGCCTCCATGCGGAGAAGTGAGCAACCACAAAGGGGAGAACATAAACCTCCGCGCAGGGAGGATGTAAAACCTCTATGTATAAGGTACTATTACAACACGAATACAAAAGAAAACCTCCCCGCAGGGGGGAAAGATAACAAAAAAAAGAAGATAGGAAGGGATCGACCACTCTATCCGCATCTCTAGCTTTAGGAGCTCCACCAAGCCATCATCATCTTCTAAGAAGTTGTAGTCTCTACGTATGCCGTGGGTATAGATTGGAGTCTACTTGGTCAAGGGTGGTTGCCCATTGTGCGCGCGTTCAAACCATCGCGGTTAATAGCTAGCGTTAGGCCATAGCCATAGAATAAATCTGAGACCAGATTTGAACAAATGATGACGGATCAAGTGAAGGAAGGACGAAGGTGAGAGAAAGAGTACAAGGGTAGGGATCGCAGCTACTGTATTTCTATTAATTGGTTACAATTATAAGATGAGGATTCTCTGATGGTACAGTACAGTTGACTGATTTGCGGGCCTAGAGCTTGGATTTGCTTGGGTGTCTGATTCATTCATGCATGCGTAAGTCAAGTTGAGAATATTAATTAACCATTCAAAAATTTATTATGTTGATTGAATGTTGGTCGCAAAATCTTTGAAGACAACGATAAGTTGAAATGACGGTTGCATATATACTTCTTTAAGACGAATCCAATTTGACCATTTGACCTTAATTTGATATTCGATTAATTTTCAATTTCTTGCATGAATGATCTTATTAGGGTCTAGAAACGTTTTAGGATTGTCCAGATTATATATTCATGTACGGTAGGCCCAACACATATGCCGTGCAAATGAGAAATCTTAATCGCATATAATTTATGCAATGCCGGCCTTGAGAAAAGAAAAAAAAAAAAAAAAAAACGAGCGAAGCGTTTGTCTTGGGCCCAAAATGATGCTAAAATGAGGAGGCCCCAAAAAAAATTGTGTTATTCATTAGATATATGTCTTAATAGTTAGCCATAATCAACATGTCAAAAAAACATAAGTGAGTTGAATACATGAGCATAATTAATACTTTTGCCGCCAAAAATGTAAGAAGGGTAATCTTTAAGTGATTGTGTTACAAATTTTGGTCGTGATATGCAAAGTTTTGGAATTCAAATTTTACTTTTTGAAGTTGTCTCATCTCTATATCTATTTGCTTCTGAAAGAGCCCCTAAAACTTGTCTGGAACCTCGAATATGTCGAGGCCGGCCTCGGACCCCAAAAATGTGAAGGCGCGCAGGCCCTGGATTCATGGTGGTGTAATGATCAAAGAGATATGAATTCTTGTGTTGCAGTGAGAATTTTATTTTCTTTGACCAAATATCAGTGGTGGTGTATCGCAGTCCACGTACGTCTTAGCTTTCACCATATCAATGACAATAAAGCAAAAAAGCATAAACAAATATTTTCACTAATCAAAACCTCTCAATTTTCCATGTCATTATGTTGGAGATCTCCATTATGTGTGACCGGTACCTAGAAAAGAAGCAAAGACTGCTTCTACAATTGCATTCGCCAAAAATCTAATCTCTGTGATCTCCATTTCTTTCCACTGTGACACTTGATGGGATTGACGGTGAAGCCCCGTGTCATTACCGTAGTAATGCTCCTCTGTTTTACGGCCGTTGCCGCCCTGCACCTCGAGACTTTCACCGCTACGTACGGACCATTCGATTCCAGCTATCGCAAGATATTCGACTTTGAGGGCTCAGCCACCATCGACAACAACGCACTCCAATTGACCCCGAACTCGGACTATCAAAAGGGCTTGACACCACGGCCAATCCAAAATCTGTACGGACGAGTGAGGTTAAATAAACAATTCATGTTGTGGGAACAAGATTACAACAAAACCGACAGAGTTGCCTCGTTCAACTCCTCCTTTCTCTTCAGCGTCTACCCGTTGGGAGGTAATGTAAGTTTTTATTCTTAATGGGGTAAGATAATTAACACCCACGTTATGCCAGGATCTAGAACTATCATGCTTATCACAAAGCAAACATTAAGCAGAACTAAATAAACAAGAAAGGCGTACCCGGATCCATTTAAGCGGAACTTGAGAGATTCAGTAAGTGACTGTAGCAACCATCATTTACTAGAGCATTAAGCCCTAGGTGGAAAGCAGGTTTCTCTCTCTTGCCTTCATTCTAGCTGTTTAGTATATCATGTTTATTTGATGGAACCCTAGACACTCTTTTATAGGCAGAGAGAGGACCAGTTTCCCTTATTAAACATGATACTAACTTCCCATCAAAGTATAGCGTATATAGGAAACAACTTCTCTATTTGACCAATGGAATAACATCTTAGGCATAAAGAGATGGAGAATCTCATTAGACCCATTATTCGTATGTGCCATACTTAAAACATGTGAACCGTAAAGACTAATTACAAAATTCTTACAGGTAATACCAGTCCGGGTGAAGGGCTGGCCTTCATACTAGTACCGTTCTGGAACCGGGCTCTGACATACAGTTACGGAAAGTATCTGGGCCTGACGGGTCCCGGCATGGATGGGTACTCATACAACTGCCTACTAGCCGTCGAGTTTGACAACGTCAAACAGGAATTCGATCCGGATGCTAACCACATGGGACTCAATATGAACAGCATTAGATCTAATGTTACTGCCTCTTTGACCCCGTTGGGAATTGAACTTGCTCCAGAGGGCCAGGCCAGGTTTTACAATGTTTGGGTCCAGTACAATGGGGTCAATAAGGTCATTGAGGTGTTCATTGCACGACAAGCTGAGCTTGAAGGGGAGACACCCTCCAGGCCTAATACCCCAGTCTTGAAATCGAATCTTGATTTGAGAGAGGTTTTGAATCATCGCTCGTACTTTGGTTTCTCAGCATCGACAGGACATAATGCGCAGCTCAACTGTATCTTCAGATGGAACTTGACGGTGGAATATTATTCGGAAGATGCTCCGGAGCCAGAGGACAAACATCCTCCCCAGAAAAAAAATATTCTCCTTGAAGTCGGGGTCGGGGTTCCACTGCTTGTGATAGGGGTAGCAGTGACAGGCTATTATTACCTACGCAAGAAGCAATCAATGGTAAAGCTGAAGTCCGATATCTTACTAGGGGCCTTGAAGAGATTGCCAGAAACTCCGAGGGAGTTCCAATTCAAGGATTTGAAGATGGCGACCAACAACTTCGAAGAGAAGAACAAGTTGGGCCAAGGTGGTTTTGGTGTAGTGTATCGAAGCTACCTTCCAAAAGAAAATCTGGAGGTGGCCGTCAAGTGGTTTTCTAGGGAAACCATAAAGGGTCAGGATGACTTCTTGGCAGAGCTCACCATCATCAATCGTCTCCGTCACAAACATCTTGTCCGACTGCTTGGTGGGTACTCCCTTTTCAACTTTACGACTTTCACCTCTTCAATTTGCTTCCAGTCTTCTCTTTATATGGTAGAAGTGATTTGTGGCATTGAAAGGTAGTTTTATGTTTCACTCCATGGAAGTATGGAAAAATTGCTTCAATCTTTGATCTGAGACGGATGATCACTACAAGAGATAAAGGGATATCGAAAAACTGTCGAAAGGGGGATACGGCGACCTTATTCTGAGTTTCCCAAATAATTTTGCCCTAAGAATAAAAAATTTGTTTCCTGAAGGTGATGCAATTCTGTTCTTATTTTTCAGCTCATTACTAAAAACTTATCTTAGCTTCCAATAAATATGTTATCTAAAGGGATTATATAGAGGAGTTTTTCAAAACCGCATATTTTGTTGATGAGCAGAATATTTGGGTAGGTAAAACATTTCTTAGACAAAATATTTACTTTTATGAACCAAATTGAGGAGAACGTTATCTTTCTTTGTGACAGGATGGTGTCACGAGGAAGGGAAGTTGCTACTTGTATATGACTACATGCCAAATGGTAGTCTTGACGCACACCTATTCACTAGAACATCAGGCAACAAGCCACTAAGCTGGGATCGCCGTTACAATATCATCTCCGGGGTGGCCTCCGCCCTAAATTACCTCCATAATGAGTGCGACCAGAGGGTGGTCCATCGGGACTTAAAGTCCAGTAATATCTTGCTGGATTCTTACTTTAACGCTCGACTCGGGGATTTCGGCCTCGCTCGCACCTTGGACAAGACCTCATACACAGAGGCTGGGGGTGTGGCTGGCACACTCGGCTACATTGCGCTTGAATGCTTCCTAGCAGGCAAGGCCACCCAGCAATCTGACGTCTACTCGTTTGGAGTAGTCTTGTTGGAAATAGTTTGTGGCTTGTGCCCTGGAACAGTGATCGATGAGTTTGACTGCTTGGTCAATTGGGTCAGGTTCTTGCACCGGGAAGGTAGGATATTAGATGCCGTAGAAGAGCGGCTCGGAGATGAGTATGTTGTTGAGGAAGCTAAGAAAGTGCTGGTTTTGGCTTTGGCATGTTCTCATCCGATAGCAAGCGAAAGGCCCAAAACTCAAACGATTGTTCAGATCATCTCCGGTTTAGTTCCAGTGCCTTATGTGCCGCCATTCATACCAGCCTTGGTATGGCCAATGTCGTCTGTGGAGGAAGATTATATCAGCAGCTTGGTTAGCACGTCAGAGACAAGGTCCTTTCTAACGGCCCAATTGGGATCGGGCTTCACTGCGCAATACATCAGTCAAGAGCTCTTTGCAAATGACAACTTCAAAAGTGTGTAATTTCGTTAAGTAAACTAAAACCAAGTCGCTCCCTCCATGGTTATATCCTTAATTTGCAGATGTGTCTGAATCAAATTCGGTCACAAGGATCGAAACCAAATCGTTTTGGGACTCTTTCTTCTCCCAATTAGGCCACGTTTAGTTCAAAACCCGGCTTCCTCCTCTTTTCTCACCTATAGATACACGTCAAGTACTTACGTCCATAGATACTCTTATAGATAAAATGACGGTAGAGACGTTTTGGAGGCGATGGCGATTTCCGGCCAAAACACTTCTTATTCTCCCGTGATTCCTACTTTTGCTGTAAGCGTTTTAATCCGACTGTTTCTTTTTCTGTTTTGTCTTTGTTGCCTGCAACATTCTCTTTTTGGGTGCAGCTGTATGTTAATTTATGAGTGAGTTATCTTTGGATTGTAGGAATTTCTTTCAATTTTTCTTTCTTACCTGTTTTTTGTTGTTTTGTTAAGAAACTGAATTACCAATATTCTGACTTTTAGTCTCTGTATGTCAAATGGCTGTGTGAGGGAAAAGAGAAAGCGATTCTGGGGAGTTATTAAATTTGGTTAGATGGTGAACCAAATTGAGGAGTTTTACGCATTTGTTCGTCGCAGGGATAAAGCTTCGTACATCAACCTTTTTTTAGATCTTCGCAATGACGGGAGCCTCGTGCACAAGGTTTCCCTACTTTTTTTTTTCATCCATTTTGTCCATTTGACCGCCACTAAGAAACACATTAGTTGGACATGGCGGCAGTAGCTTCATCAACATTGGTACAACGAACTTTTAGTCAACCCCTGTTTCACATAGATTTTTGGGAGATTTTTGATTTTTTTGTTCTTATCCAGTTTTTTGGACTTTACCTTAGATATTTTTTTAGAATATTGGGATAAAAGTCATAATTTTTTTTTGATTCTTTTCGATGAGACGAGCTAATAATTCACAAAAAAATCATGGCCAAGACTATTGATGTCAAGCATGTGTCTAGTACAGTGGATCAACTTGCTGATTTGCTAAGCTGTTAGTACAAGTTAGTGGCCAAACCACTACAGTTGATGCATGTAATCAAATCTATGTAAGGTGTACTATAATCATGACTTAGTTGAGTTGAAATCATAATAGATTGAGATTCCCTTTCACTCTCTCTCTAGAATTTCTTTTTATAATCTTGCATATAATCTCATCACTTATGGGATTTGATACTCGTTTACTCTGAATGTATAGTGATCATACATGTATAAAATGATTATAAGCACTTTCCAGAATTTTACAAGCAGCATGGCTAGCTAGAATGACGGAGACAAAGCCCTTCCAATGAACCATTTAGGATCGGGTTTCACTCCGCAATGAATCAGTCGAGAAAGCTCTAAGCCAGTGACAAATTCAAACTGTCTAGTTTTTGTTGTAAACTAAAACCAAATCATCCCTCTCCCCCAGATTTTTTTTTAAACAACAAAAAATTTATTAAGAAATCTGGTAGGGGTACATCAAGTAGGGAGAGAGGAGAGAGGGATCCAACCAATGGTTGGATGAAACACTTGATGGAAACAAAGCTCAAAATACCTAAAAAGCATAACCCAAACAAAATGGGCCAAGCCAACCCAAAAAATCCCAAAACCTAACCCTAACTTCTGAATAAGTCTTCCGATGCCGCCACCCGAGCACCGCCGATCTACACTATCAGGCAGCCAAACTATTACCACGAGACACCACTGATCTGCCACCTACGAACACCACCACGCCCACCAGTACTGGCCAACACCGCCCAAATTTCAGCCATATTATGTCAATCATATTTGAATACTATGCTATACAGTATATGGATATCATCTAAATTCTGGTCCAAATTCTTCAGGGAGTTATCTT
This sequence comes from Rhododendron mucronatum var. ripense, assembly GCA_019656295.1. Classification (NCBI taxonomy): domain Eukaryota; kingdom Viridiplantae; phylum Streptophyta; class Magnoliopsida; order Ericales; family Ericaceae; genus Rhododendron; species Rhododendron mucronatum. Next base: position 298,996 of record BPLT01000195.1, on the reverse strand, counting down.
ATCAATTTATTGCAATTCTCTAGTTTGTAAATAAAATAGACATTCTATTTGGAGCCCGTACTTAAGTCTTTATCCATGATGTCATCCAGCTACTACCCATCCTGAAATTGCATAGTTGCCCCATTCTTAGAGAGAGAATGAGAGAGAGGGAGGGAGAGAGACAGGGTTTGAATCTTCTCTTTTTAAAGAGAGGCCAATATTGATCTTGGACTGTAAATTGGGTCATTGCTTGGAAATTGCCTCTGAATTGATTGGACTACTGTTTTATTCCACTCTTCAAAATTTCCTCCCATCGAAATGGTCGGTAAAATGGAAATAATTTTATAAAGAAAAAGTCTAAAGCAATGCGTTTAATTTGGGTTTGATACAAAAATCATACATTGGGAACCGGTAGCTACCCCAAGGAGGGAGGAAAACAACTAAAAAATCTAAATTCACAAACGAACATTCAGGACCTTACACAAATTAGGCTCATCTCTAATCTCAAAAAGTCATCAAAACAACGTAAAAAATTAACCACAACACTCACAAGAAATGAGAGAAAGTCCCAATGCGTTTAATTTGGATTTGATCCAGCATTTTCTTTATGTTTGATTGTTGACTAGAATTTTTTTGTTAGTCTTCGGGCAACGCTGCTAAATAAGTACATATTCTACATAGATTTTTTTTGGGGCCCACCTTAGATTCCACACAAATGATTCGAATCGTTAATTAAATGTAAAATATTTTTTTAAAGATTTTTTTGTAAAAAATCAGCTCAATTCGATATTTATAGATACTCAATCTAATCATCTAATTTTTCATTTTCATTTCCAGATAATGAACAGTTAAATGATTGGATTGAACATCTATAGATTTCGGATTGAGCTAATTTTTTGCGAAGGTCCTTAAAAAAATGTTTTACATTTAATGAACGGCTCGAATCGTTTACGTGAGACCTGAGGTAGGCCCCACAAAAAAATTTGTGTAGAATATGTAGCTTATTTATACGTGTGCTTAGACTTCTCGAAAAAGAAAACCAATTGGTCACTGGTCAAGTCGCCGGGCAAAAAGAAAGACTGCTTTTTACAATTTCATTCGTAAATACCTAATCTCTGCCTCTCCCAATTCCCCCAAATCTCTGTTATCTCCATTTCTGTCCATATATTCTCGGCCACCGTGGTTCCTTCGGGGACATCCGATAATTCTCGGCCACCGTGACACTTGATGGGATTGGCTGTGAAGCTGCGTATAATCGCTGCCATGCTCCTCTGTTTCACGGCGGTCACGGCCCTGAACCTCAAGACTTTCAGCGCTACATACGGACCGTTCAATTACACCTATTTCGATATATTCGGCCCAAAGAACTCAGCCAACATGTCCACCGGCGTGCTCCAATTGACTCCGAACTCGGCCTACCAGGAGGGCTTGTCGGACATGCCACTCGAAAATCAGGTCGGAAGAACTCTGTTGAAACGACCGTTCACGTTGTCAGAACCAGGTAACAACAAAAAATCGGACAGGGTCGCCTCGTTCAACTCCTCCTTCCTCTTCAGCGTCTGCCCGCTGGGCCGTAATACCACCCCGGGGGAAGGGCTGGCCTTCATAATAGCCCAGCCCTTCAAACACTGGCTTCCGCCAAAGAGCTCCGGCCAGTATCTGGGCCTGACCAACAAAAAAATCGATGGCCACCGTGCAAACAGCCTAGTAGCCATCGAGTTTGACAACGTCAAACAAGAATTCGATCCAGATGCTAACCACGTGGGACTCAATATAAACAGCATCGTATCTACTGTTACTTCCTCTTTGACCCCATGGGGAATTGAACTCTCTCCAGACGGCGAGGCCAGGTTTTACAATGTCTGGGTCCAGTACGACGGGGTCAGTAAGGTCATTGAGGTGTACATTGCACGACAAGCTAGGCTTGATGGGGAGACGCCCTCCAGGCCGGATACCCCGGTTTTAAAATCGAATCTCGATTTGGGAGAGGTTTTGCAATATCAGTACTCGTACTTTGGTTTTTCAGCATCTACAGGAAATAATGTGCAGCTCAACTCTATCTATAGATGGGACTTGACGGTGGAGTCCTTTCTGGATGAACATCTACCGTGGGAAATGACTCCAAATCCTCCTCCTTGGCAAAAGACTCTCCTTGTAGTCGGGTTTTCACTGCTTATGATAGGGGTAGCAGGGACGGGCTACTATTACCTATACAAGAAGCGATCGATGCCACAGTTTAAGTCCAACATATTACTGGGGGCCTTGAAGAGATTGCCAGGAACCCCGAGGGAGTTCCAATTCAAGGATTTGAAGAAGGCGACCAACAACTTCGACAAGAAGAACAAGTTGGGCCGGGGTGGTTTCGGTGTAGTGTACCGAGGCCATTTGCACGATGAAAATCTGGAGGTGGCCGTCAAGTGGTTTTCTAGGGAAACCATGAAGGTTGAGGATGACTTCTTGGCAGAGCTCACCATCATCAATCGTCTCCGTCACAAACACCTCGTCCGATTGCTTGGTACGGCCTTTTCCAAGTCTACAAGTTTCTCTTCTTCAATTTGCTTCTAGCTAGTCAGGTTCAGTCCCAAAGATCGAAGCGAAGTCATCAATTTAACCATTCGCACGGTCGCCCCTAAGACTGAGCGTCTTTATGGTTCCTAAACGTCATCTCAATTCTGTTCTTGTTTTTCAGCACATTAAAAACTTATCTTAGTTCCAATAAGAGTGAGTTTTCGCTATTTTTTTGGGTCTTCACTCTTTAGGTTAATGCCAATAGTCAAGTTCTTTCCGCTAGTTGGTAATTTACTTGATGTGTGGAAGAAGAATGGTATGCCTAGAAATCCGCGAAAATATGAGTTTTAGTCCATTTAGTTTAAGAGAAGCTCGTTGTTAAATATGGTGTCTCAAGGGATTATTTTCGTGAACCAAATTGAGGAATTTTGGAAAACCGCATCATTTTGTTGTTGAGCAGAATATTTGGTAGCTAAAACATTTCGTAGACAAAATATTTGCTTTTAATGAATCAAATTGAGGAGTACTCTTTCTTTGTATGTGACAGGATGGTGTTACAATAATGGGAAGCTTCTACTTGTATATGAATACATGCCGAATGGTTGTCTCGATGCACACCTATTCACTAAAACACCAGACAGTAAGCCACTACATTGGGATCAACGTTACAATATCATCTCTGGGGTGGCCTCGGCGTTGAACTACCTCCACAATGAGTATGACCAGAAGGTGGTCCATCGGGACCTCAAGGCCAGTAACATCATGTTGGACTCTGACTTCAACGCCCGGCTTGGGGATTTCGGCCTCGCTCGCGCCCTGGACAATGAGAAGACCTCGTACTCAGAGGTCGGGGGTGTGGCCGGCACACTTGGCTACATTGCACCTGAATGCTTTTTGACAGGTAAGGCCACCCAACAGTCTGACGTCTACGCATTTGGTGTAGTCTTGTTGGAAATAGTTTGTGGCTTGCGAACTGGAACAAGGATTGGTGAGTTCCGCTTTTTGGTCGATTGGGTCTGGTCCCTGCACCGAGAAGGCCGTCTATTAGATGCCGTAGAAGAGCGGCTTGGAGATGAGTATGTTGTTGAGGAAGCTCAGAAAGTGCTCATTTTGGCTTTGGCATGTTGTCATCCGATAGCATTCGAAAGGCCTAGAACTCAGGAAATTGTTTATATCATATCCGGTTTAGTTCCGGTGCCTTACGTGCCACCTTTCAAACCGGTCTTTGTATGGCCTTCGATGCCTACTCTGGAAGATGACGATAGCAGCAGCCTTGGTAGCACGACGGAGACAGAGTACTTTCCAACGACCCATTTGGGATCAGGCTTCACTCCGCAATGCATCAGTCGGGAGCTCTATGCCAGGGACAAATTTAAATCTGTGTAGTTTCTTTTGTAAACTAAAACCAATTATCATGTTTAAGTAATATATTATGGTTATTAGCTTATCTGTTATGAATAATAAATTAATTGAAATGTACAATTTAAGATCTCAGTTGTAACGGCCGGACACATACACAGTGAATGGAATGGCTACATGTACAACAATGTCCGAATCCTCTCACGCGTATAGACAATTATGTGTTCCGAATCTCCTACAAAACATGTCCTTGAATTATTGGGAGAATGAACAGATAAGCCCCTCGCTCCGTGGTTATATCCTTCGCAGGGGTGCTTGAATCATGTTCTATCGGAAGGATCCAAACCCAATCGGTTTGGGACTCTTTCTTTTACCAATTAGGCCACATTTGATTCCTACTATAGTGTACGTCATGTACGTACATCCATATTCACTCTCATCGACTACAGCACATTGCAGAGGCGATCGCGATTTCCGGCCTAATTTTCTCCTGTGATTCCTACTTTTGCGGCAAGAGCTTTAATCCGACTGTTTTTGTCACTGTTTTTTCTCTGTTCAATACTTCAATTTACCCAAAACATTCTCTTTTTGTTTCTAGATGATAATTTATGAGCAATTTATCTTTTGATTGTAAGGGTTTCGTTCGATTTGGCTTTCTTGACAGTTCTTCTGTAATTTTGTTTTGAAGTTGAGTTACAATTCTGATTGTTACTCTGTAACGTTTCACCCCGCTCCTCTCTCTTGAAACTTATGTATGCCTAACAGTGTTATCGGTGAAGGTCCACCAGACAAGTGTTCTCTGAAAATGTCTTAAAGACTTTTAAACCTTTAATGGTGTAAAATTCAAATTGAAGCAGTTTAAATCGAGATATATGATTGAACAAGGGAAAAGGGAAATAGATAGTCATAAAAATTGGTACATATTTGCCGAACCGGCTCGTGCTTTGCATGTTGGACTTTGACTTCAACGCGTGACTCGGGAATTTTGGCCTCGCCAGCGCCCTGGACGAGGAGAAGATCTCGTCCCCGGAGGTTGGGGGCGTGGCAGGCACGTTGGGCTACGTTGTGCCTGAATGCTTCCTAAAAGGCAAGGCCACCAAGCAGCCCGACGTCTATGCATTTGGTGTAGTTTTATGGGAAATAGTTTGTGGCTTGCAACCTAGAACCAGGATCGATGAGTTCCACTTCTAGGTCGACCGGCTCTGGTCCTTGCGCGGTTGCACCAAGGCCGGATATTAGATGCTGTAGAAGTGCAGCTCGGAGACGAGTAAATGTCTTTTAGTTTTGTGGCCAATCCCATCTAGTGGCGATGGCCAATGTGGCTATATTGCCGATCCAAAAAAAAATAAAAAAATGGCAATGTGGGTACAGAACCAGAAACGGTCAAATGGAGAAGATAACTGGAATAGTCATTTGTTGCACGAGGGAAACAGGGGCGGCGGGAAAAAAAAAATCTTCAATGCACCGATTTTTTGTAACGTCCTTTCAAATGAAGTGAATTTCACGAATATGTAGGTTCCACACCATGTGAAAGAAACGTTACAAATAACCGTTGCATTTAAAATTTTCTTGGCCCGCAGAGGGGGGAAGGAGGTTTGAATCGGGTCATTGCTCGGAAATTGCCTATAAATTGGTTGGACTACTGTTGTTTAACTTCCATTCAAGTGTTCAACCATCCAAATGGTTAGCAAAATGAAATACTTACAAAGAAAAGTCCATCACACTCATCTAGTTTGGTTTTGATCCAGCATTTTTTTTTTTTGACGTGTGCTTATTTTAATAGCATTGTGTTAGACTACTTTTTTTTTTTTGTAATTTATTTTAGGACTTTAAAGATGAATTTTGACTTTTATTTCAACAAAATAAAATAAAAGTATTGAGTACAACTAAGGTATTTAGAAAACAGAAAGTCTGCTTGCACAGCAAAGGCTGCACAGCAGCCTTGCACAGATCAGTTTTGTGCCCGTCTCGGGTCTCGCAAAGATAATCAGAGCCGCTCATTTTGTTCAAAATACGTCGTTTATGGTCCCTGTAAAAAATCATCTCAATCCGATATCGGGAAGGGTGTTTGCAAATCATCTAACTTTGCTTCAAAATTTAGGCTAAATTTTGAAGCAAAGATTTTCACCGCTACATACGGACCATTCAATGAAAGCTACTACGATATATTCCAGCTGGAGAACGGCGCCACCATCTCCAATGGGGCGCTCCATTTGACCCCAAACTCGGCCTACCAGAGGAGCTTGGTGGGCATGCCACTCAAAAATCATGCCGGAAGAGCGATGTTGTATCAACAATTCAAGTTGTCGGAACAAGGTTACAACAAAACAAAGGACAGGGTCGCCTCGTTCAACTCCTCCTTCCTCTTCAGCCTCTGCCCGCTGGGGAATAATACCATCCCGGGGGAAGGGCTGGCCTTCATCATACCAGCCCGGGACTTACCTTACTGGAGTAAGTCCATTCCGTCAAATAGTTTCGGCCAGTATCTGGGCCTGACCAACCAATACAACGATGGCTCCGCTAAAAACAGCCTAGTAGCCATCGAGTTTGACAACGTCAAACAGGCATTTGATCCGGATGCTAACCATGTGGGACTCAATATAAACAGCATCATATCTACTGTTACTTCCTCTTTGACCCCATTGGGAATTGAACTCGCTCCAGATGGCGAGGCCAGGTTTTACAATGTCTGGGTCCAGTACAACGGGGTCAGTAAGGTCATTGAGGTGTACATTGCACGACAAGTTGGGCTTGATGGGGAGACACCCTCAAGGCCTGATACCCCGGTCTTAAAATGGAATCTCGATTTGGGAGAGGTCTTGGGGTATGATAAGCACTCGTTTGGTTTTTCAGCATCGACAGGAAATAATGTGCAGCTCAACTATATCTTCAGATGGAACTTGACGGTGGAGTCCTATGAGTTGGACGAATATCCTCCGTGGGAAAAGACTCGAAAACATCCTTCTTGGCTTAAGACTCTCCTTGTAGTCGGGGTCGGGGTTCCGCTGCTTGTGATAGGGGTAGCAGTGATGGGCTATTACTACCCATGCAGGAAGCGATCAATGGTTCAGTTTAAGTCCAACATATTACTAGGAGCCTTGAAGAGATTGGGGTTGGTTCCGTTTAAGTCCAACATATTACTAGGGGCCTTGAAGAGATTGCCAGGAACCCCGAGGGAGTTCCATTTCAAGGATTTGAAGAGGGCGACCAACAACTTCGACGAGAAGAACAAGTTGGGCCAGGGTGGTTTCGGTGTAGTGTACCGGGGCCATCTGCATGATGAAAATCTGGATGTGGCCGTCAAGTGGTTTTCTAGGGAAACTATAAAGGGTGAGGATGACTTCTTGGCAGAGCTTGCCATCATCAATCGTCTCCGTCACAAACATCTTGTCCGGCTGCTTGGTGGGTCCTTTCTCTTCTTCAATTTGCTTCTACTCTTCTTGTCTTTATGGACCCGGGGAGTGTGCTGCGCAGCCCCGTGCTGCGCAGTGTGCTGCATGGCCTCCGGCGCCGCCTTGCCGGCATCGGTTCGACGATCGGAGACGTCCACTGCGTAGAGCTCGTCGAATACTACAAGTGTACCAAAAATCAATCGGATCAAGTATCGTTAAGTGTCTCATCGGAACACATATAATTCAAAAAGAATGGATTCAGTGGTTTTGATCCAGTGTTTCGTATCCATTAAGATTCATTTTTTTTCAAGTTATATGTATTCCGATGAAGTACTTAACGTTATTTGATCGGGTTGATTTTTGGTACACTTGTAGTATTTGATGAGCTCTACGCAGTGGACGTCTCCGATCGTCGAACCGATGCCGGCAAGGCGGCACAGCACGCTGCGCAGCACGGGGCTGCGCAGCACACTCCCTCTGTCCTGTCTTTATATGGTAGCAGTGGGTTACGGCACTAACCGGTAGTTTAATATTTCACTGCATCGATCTAAGACACATGATATTCACTGCAAGAGATAAGTTCTTTTTAGGCCCCAATTGTTACGGTTTCGAAAGCTTTATTTTTTGTTGCAAAATCATGTATAGACTTTTTCTTTTGTCCATCACCAGATCGCGCAGTTGTTAAACGGCTATTGATAAAAAAGGGGATTGGGCGACCTTATTCTGTGTTCCACATATAATTTTGCTTTCAGGACTAAAAATTTGGTTCCCGATTGTCATCTCAATTTTGTTCTTGTTTCTCAACTCATTAAAAAAACTATTCTTAGTTTCAATTAAGGGTGAGTTTCGACTAATTTTTTTTGTCTTCAGGTTAATGCTAATAGTCAAGTTCTTTCCGTTGAATGGTACTTAATTGATGTATGTGAGGAGAATGAAATGCCTAAAAATTCATGAAAATATAAGCTTTAGTCCATTTAGTTTAAGTTTAAGGGAAGCTCGTTGTTAAATATGGTATCTAAAGGGATTATTTTCTTGAACCAAATTGAGGAGTTTTGCAAAACCACATCATTTTGTTGTTGAGCAGAATATTTGGTAGCTCAAGCATTTCGTAGACATAATATTTACTTTTAATGAACCAAATTGAGGAGTACTCTTTCTTTGTATGTGACAGGATGGTGTCACAAAAATGGAAAGCTTCTACTTGTATATGACTACATGCCAAACGGTAGTCTCGACACACACCTATTCAATAAAACACCAGACAGCAAGCCACTAAGCTGGGATCAACGTTACAATATCATTTCCGGGGTGGCCTCGGCGGTGAACTACCTCCACAATGAGTATGACCAGAGGGTGGTCCATCGGGACCTCAAGGCCAGTAACATCATGCTGGACTCTGACTTCAATGCTAGGCTCGGAGATTTTGGCCTTGCTCGTGCCCTGGACAAGGAGAAGACCTCGTACTCAGAGGTTGAGGGAGTGGCCGGCACACTTGGCTACATCGCGCCTGAATGCTTTTTGACAGGTAAGGCCACCCAACAGTCTGACGTATACGCGTTCGGTATAGTCTTGTTGGAAATAGTTTGTGGCTTGCGACCTGGAACAAGGATTGATGAGTTCCACTTTTTGGTTGATTGGGTCTGGTCCCTGCACCGAGAAGGCCGTATATTAGATGCCGTAGAAGAGCGGCTTGGGGATGAGTATGTTCTTGAAGAAGCTCAGAAAGTGCTCGTTTTGGCTTGGGCATGTTCTCATCCGATAGCAAGGGAAAGGCCTATCACTCAGGCAAGTGTTCATATCATATCCGGTTTAGTTCCGGTACCTTACGTGCCACCATTCAAACCGGCCATTGTATGGCCTTCGATGCTTTCTCTGGAAGAAGATGATATCAGCAGCCTTGCTAGCACAACGGAGGCAAAGTCATTTCCAACGACCCATTTGGGATCAGGCTTCACCACACAATGCATCAGTCGAGAGCTCTATGCCGAGGACAATTTTAAATCTGTGTAGTTTTGTGTACTATATTATGGTTATCAGCTATGAATAACAAAATAATTGAATGTTGGTACATCAATTTAAAAAACTAATCAAGATCTTAAATTTTGTACAAATAATTTTGAAGGATTAATTAGGCACAAAAGTACTCATTTTATGCTGAAAATTGTGTGAATTTCTGTAGTGAACTAAAACTGAGAGACGGAGAGAATACGAAGGTAGAAAGACAGAACAATGCTACAAATAGAGAAAATTGGAATGAATAGAACCATCCTCAGTTCTACCGGCTGGACACATACCCCGTGAATGGAATGGCTATGCATACAACTATGTCCGAATCCTCTCATGCACGCGTATACAAAATTATGTGTTCTGAATCACCTATGAAACATGCCTTTGAATTATTGGGAGAATGAACAGATAAGCCCCTCACTCTGTGGTTATATCATTCGCAAGGATCCAAGCCCAATCGGTTTGGGACTCTTTTTTTCTACCAATCAGGTCACATATAGATCCTACTGTAGCGTACGCCATGATCGTACCTCCTTGTTCACTCTTATCAACTTCCACGGCGGCTATTTGGATTCTTCAGCACATGGCAGAGGGGATTGTGATTTCCGGCCTAAACACTTCTTGTTCTCCCTCGATTCCTACTTTTGTAGTAAGAGCTTTAATATGACTGTTTATGTTACTGTTTTTTCTTTGTTCAATTTCAATACTTTCAATTCACGCTAAACAGTAAACATTCTGTTTTTGTTTCTAGATGAGCAAGTTATCTTTTGATTGTAAGGGTTTCGTTGGATTTGGCTTTCTTGACTGCTTTTCTGTATGACTTTGCACCTTGCGCACCATACGAAGCTGAACTTAAGTTACTATTTTGATTGTTACTCTGTAACATTTCACCCCATTCCTCTCTCTTGAAACTTATGTATGCCTAACAGTGGTTGCCCCTATTTTTTTCTTTTGAAACTCTTTTGTTCTGCATGGTTTAGTTATCAGTGAAGGTCCACCAAATGAGTGTGCTCTTAAAAAGTCTCGAAACTTAAACCTCAATGGTGTACAATTCAATCTGAAGCAGTTCAAAGGGGATAAATGATTGAATGAGCGAAAAGGGAAAGAGATACTGGAGTCGTAAGATCTGGTACATATGTGCTGAACCGGCTCGTGCTTTGCATGTTGGACTCTGACTTCAACGCATGACTCAGGGATTTTGGCCTCGCCTGTGCCCTGGACAAGGAGAAGACCTCGTACATGGAGGCTGGTAGCGTGGCAGGCACATTGGGTTACATCACGCCTGAATGCTTCCTAACAGGCGAGGCCACCAAGCAGCCCGATGTCTATGTTGTGGGTTGTGACCTGGAACAAGGATCGATGAGTTCCACTTCTATGTCGACTGGCTCTGGTCCTTGCACAGTTGCACAAAGGCCGGATATTAATTAGATGTTGTAGAACTGCGGCTCGGAGATGACTGTATTGTTGATGAGCTCACAAAGTCCTGATTTTGTCTCATTCAATAGAAGACGAAAGGCCTAAAACTCAGGCAATTGTTTAGATAATATCCGGGTTAGTTCCGGTGCCTTACGTGCCACCATTCACAAAAAATAAATTAAATCCAGTATCGGTTAAGACTTTTATGAAATATCCAACTTTGTCTAAGAATTCAGGCCTGAATTTGATAGCAAAGTTGAATGTTTGTAAACATTTTTATCATTACCGGATTGAACTTATTTTTTGTAAGAATTGTAAACGAAGTATTTTAAACAAAATGAGCGGCTTCAATCATTTTTGAGATCCAAAATGGACCTAAAATTGATTTATATGTGCTGGTATAGATTATTCATAGGGGGAATTACAAGACAGTGAAACGAGGGGCACAAATTTCTCAACCCATGAACTGTTTTTTTTGGATTTGCTCAGATATGAAATGGAACAAAAGAAATTTCCCATAGATGAAACTGACAAAAAGAAATTCCCAAAACCTAATTCTGACTTCTGAAAATGTCCTCCGATGCTGCCACCCGAGCAACGCGGACCTCCACTATCAGGCAACCAAACTATATTACCACGAGACACCACCGATCCGCCACCTCCAAACACCACCACGCCACCAGTACTGGCCAACACCTCCCAAATTTCAGCCATGTTATGACAATCATATTTGAGTACTATGTTATACGGATATCATCTAAATTCTGGTCCAAATTCGTCAGGGAGTTATCTTATCAATTTATTGCAATTCTCTAGTTTGTAAATAAAATAGACAGGGGCGATTCTGGAAACATTCCATCTCAGCTCTCCATTTCAAGGGCTGAAATTAAATCCCTCTATTCCACTCTAAATCCAAACACGCTGCCTAATTTTTTGCATGGTAATACTATTCTTCGGGTTTTATAATATGAAAGGTTCAAATTACAATAATAAGACGCTCGATGGGGCCTATAATGGACGGTTGGGAAAAAGTGAGATTTTATACCGATGGTAGATAAAATTTATTCTAAAATAATATGGGGGCAACTATTCACAACCCTTTATTTTCTCCATTAACCCACTTACTTCACATAACCCATCCCCAATATTTTAAAATAAAATTTACTCCATATAACCCGTTAATTTTTCCAAATCTTCCCATTATACCCCTCTCCTCCCAAAACACCAAAACTCCATAGCCACCACCACCAAAGCTATGAACACTGCCCCAAGATTTTTCCTTCTCGTCTTCCTTTCTCTGCCCGTGGCTATCTTCGACTCCATCACTGTCTCGTCGAAGGGCCCTCAATCTGTCTCTCTCTCTCTCTCTCTCTCTCTCTCTCTCTCTCTCTACACAATTCAAAATAAAAAATCAAAACCAAAAAAATCCTAAAAAGTTTGAAAATTGAAATCCAAAAATATCAAAACCAAAAAACCGAAACCCCAAAATTCAAAACGAAACCCACTTGGGAGCCTATCAAGCATTGTGTTTTTTTTGAAGCAGAATTTTCAATTTTTTAAACCAAATTTTTGGCGTTTCAGGTCTGAAAAAATATATTATTTTCGACATTTGAATACCGTAATAGTTAAATAATTCCGACAGATAGTTACCGAAATGTTTATATATTTTCGGCAGTCAATTACCGAAATGTATGTATATACAGGACTTTTTTGATCTTCAGTAATATAATATTGTCAAATAAATTTTCGGTAACCTAATACCGAAGTATATACCAGAATTCGGCAGTTAATTACCAAATTATATATATATTTTCAACAGTTAGTTACCGAAATATATATATGTTTTTGACAGTTAGTTACCGAAATTATTTTCAAAATGGTCGTAGTGTGGTGATTCAATGGTGACTGTACTGAGAGAGAGAGAGGAGTGGCGGTGGTGCGACGGTGTTCTTGATCAAGTGGTGGTGGCTATAGCGAGCTATGAGATGGAGGAGGCGTGATCTGACTGAGGGAAGAGAAGAAGAAGATGATGATGGGTTGTGTCTAAAAAGTGAGAAGGGCAAGTAGGACATTTTGTATTGGGGCTCATGTTGTAATTATTTAAAAAATTTTAATGGGCTAATGAAAAAAATAAAGGGTCGCCCCCAAAAATATCATCACGGACAGTTTCCGAGCAATGTGGCAAATGGAAAAATGACAAAAACGGTGAGAGAGAAATCGTTGGGTTCTGCGAAGAGTGAGAGCGGAGAAAGACAGACCAACTGGTCTACAAGTCAAGTCTCCCTGCGCTTTTTGTTAGGTATATAATGGGAAAAGAAAGACTCTGCTTTTACTATTCTATTCAGCAAAAGCTTATCTGTCTCTCTCCCAATTCCCAAATCCCCGCTATAGCCATTTCTGCACACTTGATGGGATTGGCCGTGAAGCTCCGTATGATCGCCGCCATGCTCCTCTGTTTCACGGTGGTCACGGCCCAGAACCTCAAGACTTTCACCGCTACATACGGACCATTCAATCATTCCTGTTCCCGTTCCTGTTCCTGTTCCTGTTTATTCAAGCTGGAGAACTCAGCCACCATCTCCAATGGGGCGCTCCAATTGACCCCGAACTCGGCCTACCAGAGGGGCGTGGTGGGCATGCCACTCGAAACTCAGGCCGGAAGAGCGATGTTGCATCAACCATTCAAGTTGTGGGAGTGGGAACAACGTTACAACAAAAAAATGGACAGGGTCGCCTCGTTCAACTCCTCTTTCCTCTTCAGCCTCTGCCCGCTGGGTGGTAATACCATCCCGGGGGAAGGGCTGGCCTTCATACTAGCCCACGTAGATTACTGGAGGAAGCCCATTCCGTCAAAGAGTTTCGGCCAGTATCTGGGCCTGACCAACGTCAACACCGATGGCTCCGCTAGAAACAGCCTAGTAGCCATCGAGTTTGACAACATCAAACAGGCATTCGATCCTGATGCTAACCACGTGGGACTCAATATAAACAGCATCATATCTAATGTTACTGCCTCTTTGACCCCATTGGGAATTGAACTTGCTCCAGATGGCGAGGCCAGGTTTTACAATGTCTGGGTCCAGTACGACGGGGTCAGTAAGGTCATTGAGGTGTACATTGCACGACAAGCTGGGCTTGATGGGGAGACGCCCTCCAGGCCTGATACCCCGGTCTTAAAATCAAATCTCGATTTGGGAGAGGTCTTTGGATATCATAAGTACTTGTACTTTGGTTTTTCAGCATCAACAGGACATAGTGTGCAGCTCAACTGTATCTTTAGATGGAACTTGACGGTGGAGTCCTATGAGCTGCACAAACATCCTCCAAAGACTCCAAAACATCCTTCTTGGCTTAAGACTCTGCTTGTAGCCGGGGTCGGGGTTCCACTGCTTGTGATAGGGGTAGCAGTGATGGGCTATTATTACCCATGCAAGAAGCGATTAATGGTTCAGTTTAAGTCCAACATATTACTAGGGGCCTTGAAGAGATTGCCAGGAACCCCGAGGGAGTTCCATTTCAAGGATTTGAAGAGGGCGACCAACAACTTTGACGAGAAGAACAAGTTGGGCCAGGGTGGTTTCGGTGTAGTGTACCGGGGCCATCTGCATGATGAAAATCTGGAGGTGGCCGTCAAGTGGTTTTCTAGGGAAACTATAAAGGGTGAGGATGACTTCTTGGCAGAGCTCACCATCATCAATCGTCTCCGTCACAAACATCTTGTCCGGCTGCTTGGTGGGTCCTTTCCCAAGTTTACAACTTTCTCTTCTTCAATTTGCTTCTACTCTTACTTTTATATGATAGCAGTGATTTACGGCACTAACCGGTAGTTTAATATTTCACTGCATCGAAATATATCTTCCATATATAATCGATCTAAGACGCATGATATTCACTGCAAGAGATAAGTTCTTTTTAGGCCCCAATTATTTTGTGGTTCCGAAAGCTTTATTTTTTGTTGCAAAAAAACATGTATGGATTTTTTTTTTCCATCACTAGATCGCGCGGTTGTTAAACGGCTATTGATAAAAAAGTGGATTGGGCGACCTTATTCTTTGTTCCACATATAATTTTGCTTTCAGGACTGAAAATTTGGTTCCCAATTGTCATCTCAATTCTGTTCTTGTTTTTCAGCTCATTAACAAAACTAACCTTAGTTCCAATTAAGGGTGAGTTTCCGCTATTTTTTTTTGGTCTTCACTCTTCAGGTTAATGCTAATAGTCAAGTTCTTTCCGCTGAATCGTAATTAATTGATGTATGTGAGGAGAATGAGATGCCTAAAAATCCGTGAAAACATGAACTTTAATTCATTTAGTTTAAGTGAAGCTCATTGTTAAATATGGTATCTAAAGGGATTATTTTCGTGAACCAAATTGAGTAGTTTTGGAAAACCGCATCATTTTGTTGCTGAGCAGAATATTTGGTAGCTAAAACATTTCGTAGACAAAATATTTACATTTAATGAACCAAATTGAGGAGTACTCTTTCTTTGTATGTGACAGGATGGTGTCACAAAAACGGGAAGCTTCTACTTGTATATGACTACATGCCGAATGGTAGTCTCGACGCACACCTATTCACTAAAACACCAGACAGCAAGCCACTAAGCTGGGATCAACGTTACAATATCATCTCCGGGGTGGCCTCGGCGTTGAACTACCTCCACAATGAGTACGATCAGAAGGTGGTCCATCGGGACCTCAAGGCCAGTAACATCATGCTGGACTTTGACTTCAATGCTCGACTTGGGGATTTCGGCCTTGCTCGCGCCCTGGACAAGGAGAAGACCTCGTACTCAGAGGTCGAGGGCGTGGCCGGCACACTTGGCTACATTGCGCCTGAATGCTTTTTGACAGGTAAGGCCACCCAACAGTCTGACATCTACGCGTTCGGTGTAGTCTTGTTGGAAATAGTATGTGGTTTGCGACCTGGAACAAGGATTGATGAGTTTCATTGTTCGCTCGATTGGGTATGGTCCCTGCATCGAGAAGGCCGTATATTAGACGCCGTAGAAGAGCGGCTTGGGGATGAGTTTGTTGTTGAGGAAGCTAAGAAAGTGCTCGTTTTGGCTTTGGCATGTTCTCATCCGATAGCTAGCGAAAGGCCTAGAACTCAGGCAATTGTTCATATCATATCAGGTTTAGTTCCGGTACCTTATGTGCCACCATTCAAACCGGCCTTTTTATGGCATTCAATGCCTGCTCTGGAAGAAGATGATATCAACAACCTTGCTAGCACGACGAAGGCAAAGTCGTTTCCAACTACCACTACAAGAAATAACACTTTTTGCGACGGGGCATTACCATCGCAAATGGGGTACTTACCGTGGCAAAAGCCATTTGCAACGGGGCCGCCACGGGAAATGGGGGTGGCAGTTGGTGGGGTGGCAAAAGGGCTTTTGCAACGGGATGCTCCCGTCGCAAAGTATTAGCAACGGGAAAATGACTTTTTGCGACGGTAATTTTCCCATTGCAATAAGAAAAGAAAAAACTAAAATTTAGTTGCCACAGTGATTATACCGTGGCAAATAGAAAATTTCCCATAATTCTTTTCCCACTACCACATTCCCATCGCAATTGTTCTTTATTCCTGATTTTTTTTTATATCCATTAGAACCTGTTATTCTACCAAATTACTATATTCCCTATACAAACATTCAATTCATCTCATTATCTGATGCAAATATAAGCAAAAATGATACATATCATAAATAAATTCAACAATCACATGTTTACAATTGTGGCTTATGTACCCAAAAAACACTACTCAAACATGCGTGTTACAAGACATGAAACAACAATAATTAGTCCCTAAGAATGAGTCCCCATCTGGAACAGTCCCGTACTTCCACCATCTCTTTCTCTCTGATAAAAAAAATCTTCTCTTTCTCGAGCAACTGAAAGAAAAGAACAGTACATACTAACATTAGTAAAAAGCTTGGAAAAGAAGTCATATCATATACTTCTCCAGTAACCGAACATGTATGCAATCTTGCCTCGACTATACACAATCAAAAATTATTTCTCAAGTTAATTCTGAAATCCATTACACAATACATTATCAGAAATCCACAACAATACATGCCTGAAAATGCTTTTTGACACAGAACATTGGCGAACTACTGCTACCTTAGTTGATTCTTCTAATGATAATAAGTTGTACCAATTAAAGAAAGAGAACTTGTTAGAGAGAGACCTATTAGGTATTTTCCTGGAAAACAATTCCAGTAACTATTTTCGGCCAGTGCCTATATATGTTTTCCTCCAAATTACCAAGAAGTACAAAAAATAACTTGCTAACAAATTGAAAAGACCCAAGCATCAACAAAATAGCAGCTAAAAGCAAATACATGTAGGACCTTAAGTAATCACACAATAGAATACAATTGTTACTCCATATTCATACAAAAGACTAAGCAATAGTCACTGACCTTAGCACCAATTATTGCAATTGTAGCCACGACACTTGACCAATCCCAGAAACTTCCAAGGGTTGTAATTGAGCAACACTACAAGAAACAGTTTATAGTCAACAACTGCTAGTTATGGAGTGACAAATAGTCTAAGAAGTACGGTAAAATCTCACCCCAAAAATTTAGACATGATCTGAAGGGCATTTTTTGGTACAGTTAATCCTCCTTTCAAAAGCTATACTTTAATTTTTCCCTGCCCGCTATGCTCTCTTTGTCTCGGGTATTTCCCTGCAGCTTAACCTTGATCAAACCCTCCAAAATAGGAGGCAATAACAGATTGAAGTGTCAATTTTATCATAGAGTACTCCCCTTTTCCTAAGAAGAATAATGCAAGCTTGGGTTCCAAAGCTTCTTTATTAAGAGCGGGAGAGAGAGCAATTGTTAACCTACAGCTCAAACATACTACATCGCAAAAGCATTAACAATAACCCAAGGTTCTCCTCAATTGCCCTGGTCATGTGGAACAAAGTAACTAAATAATCCCAAACAATTACAGGATAACCATTTCCACAAATAAAATATACAAGTATATACCATGATACAAACACAGAATGACAGGAAGAACAATTGAAAACAACAAGGAAACTTTTTCAAGGGGTAAAAGTAAACAAACAGTGGGCATCTAGCCATACCTTGATTTAGCCTCATCACTAGTCACCATAGGAACTTCTTTCCCTTCGCTTCCAGAGACAACCTCATCCATGCTTTGCCCACATCCTTGATACCGGCTACCAGATGCTACAAACCCAGGCTTAACCTCTGTTTCATATGAGTGGCATCTCCATTTTCAGCCTCTAAGCTTAACCTCTGTTCATATGATCTTGGCTCGAAGTTATACTTTGCAAGAGAATTTAGTGCTCTCTGTGAAATCAAACAACCAAGAAGCACTCCCACCTCAGAACCAAAAGTTCAATCTCCTTTAGAGTTCCACGACAAGAACAAACATTAATTACAATATGCTAATGCATAGAGCACAAAACTAGATACAAGCATCAGTACTAGGGTAGCAAAAAAACAAAAAGGAGTGTAATTATCGATGGAGACCAGCATATCATCAAACAAAAGGCAGTAATTCATGGTTTTAACGTTTATCTAGTCTAAACAGAAAAAATAATGAACCCCTGCACTTCCTCAAAATTTTAAGCTCTGTATTTGCCATTAATCAACAACAAAAAAAAATTCTGTATATATGATGGCATTTAGCTGCATATATATGTCAATAATAAGCCCATCACCAAGGGTACTCTTATGTATAAACTTTATATTTTTGCCTCAGGAAACAATTTTCAAACTCTATCCCATAACTCTTCCTTTGCCGGCCCATTTAATCTAAAGGATTAGAATCAATATAGTAATCAAAATGTATGAGCCCTACGTACATCCACAATCAGACCCAATTTTAAGTAGAGATTAGAAGATCACTTACTTGAAACCACATGTCACCTATTTCGAGAATGCATTATTGAAACATTGGGGCTTCACGTTTCAAATCTAGGGTTTCTTTGATACACCTTCGATCTCTTCGACATAAGAATGGAGAGGCCATCTGGGTGCAAGACCGGCAACCGGAATATGGGGTCGACAGATCAGATCTAGGTTTTCTGAGCTCTTCATTCGTTGGACAAACCCACCGGCCATGACGGCAGATGGAGTGCAGAGAGAGAGTAGCGGCCGAGCATGGGTGGTGTGTGGGTATTGACTAATAGCAGTGGATGAGAATGGACGGAGGCAAGGAGAGAGAGAGAGAGAGAGAGAGAGCTGAAACCCATTTTTGAGAGAGAGAGAGAGAGAGAGAGAGAGAGAGAGAACTGAAACCCATTTTTGTTCTTTAGCTTTGAGATCTCTGGCCCCTAGGCGTGGGACGGTGCAATGTTCAGTTATTTGAGTAAAAAAGATCTTTAGCGACTGCGTTATTTGCGTCGGCATAATGGCTGTCGCAAATAAAATTATTTTGAGACGGGATCTGGTCCTGACGCAAATAGTAGTCTTTTGCAACGGGATTTTCCTGGTCGCAAAGACTTTGGAAGCGAAAAGCATTGATTCTTGTAGTGTACCCATTTGGGATCAGGCTGCACTACACAATGCATTAGTCGAGAGCTCTATGCTGGGGACAATTTTATATCTGTGTAGTTTGTGTACTATATTATGGTTATCAGCTTATCTGTTATGAATAACAAAATAATTGAATGTGGGTACATCAATTTAAAAAACTAATCGAGATCTTAAATTTTGTACAAATAATTTTGAAGGATTAATTGGGCACAAAAGTACTCATTTTATGCCAAAAATTGTGCGAATTTCTGTAGTGAACTAAAACTAAGAGACGGAGAGAATACGAAGGTAGAAAGACAGGACAATACTACAAATATAGAAAATTGGAATGAATAGAACCATCCTCAGTTCAACCGGCCGGACACATACCCCCTGAATGGAATGGTTATACATGCAACTGTGTCCGAATCCTCTCCTATGTATAGACGATTTTGTGTTCCGAATCTCCTACGAAACATGTCTTTGAATTATTGGGGGAATAAACAGATAAGCCCCTCACTCCATTATTATATATCCTTCGCAGGTGAGCCTGAGTCAAGTTCTGTCGCAAGGATCCAAACCCAATCGGTTTGGGACTCTTTCTTCAACCAATTAGGCCACATTTGATTGCTACTGTAGCTTACGTCATCTACGTATATCCATATTCACTCTCATCGACTATGGCGGTGGCGATCGCAATTTCTGGCCTAAACACTTCTTGTTCTCCCATGATTCCTACTTCTGTGGTAAGAGCTTTAATCTGACTGTTTCTGTTGCTGTTTTTTCTTTCTTCAATATTTCAATTCACCCGAAACATTCTCTTTTTGTGTCTAAATGTTTGTTAATTTATGAGCAAGTTATCTTTTGATTGTGGGTTCCATGTATATGTAGGCCCCAGACCATGTGAGAGAGGCATTACAAATAACTGTTGCATTAAAAATTTTCTCGGACGGCAGAGGGGGGAAGGAGGTTTGAATCGGGTCATTGCTCGGAAATTGCCTATAAGTTGGTTGGACTACTGTTCTATAACTTCCATTCAAGTGTTCAACCATCCAAATGGTTAGTAAAATGAAATACTTATAAAGAAAAATCCACCACTCATCTAGTTTGGTTTTGATCCAGCATTTTTTTGATGCGTGCTTGTTTTAATTGCATTTTTTGTTAGACTTCATGTATTTTGGGTAATTTAGTTTAGGACTTTAAAGATAGGAAGCCACTAAGTTGGGATCTACGTTACAATATCATCCCCGGGGTGGCCTTAACTCTGAACTACCTCCACAATGAGTACGACTAGAGGGTGCAAGTCCATCGGGACCTCAAGACCAGTAACATCATGCTGGACTTTGACTTCAAAGCACGGCTCGGGGATTTTGGCCTCGCTCGCGCCCTAGACAAGGAGAAGACCTCGTACATAGAGGCCGAGGGCGTGGCCGACACACTTGGCTACATTGCGCCTGAATGCTTTTTGACAGGTTAGGCCACCGACCAGTTTGACGTCAATGCGTTTGGTGTAGTCTTGTTGGAAATAGTTTGTGGTTTGAGACTTAGAACAAGGATTGATGAGTTTCATTGTTCGCTGGATTGGGTATGGTCCCTGCATCGAGAAGGCCGTATATTAGATTCTGTAGAAGAGTGGCTTGGGGATGAATATGTTGTTGAGGAAGCTCAGAAAGTGCTCGTTTTGGCTTTGGCATGTTCTCATCCGATAGCAAGCAAAAGGCCTAGAACTCAGGCAATTGTTCATATCATATCAGGTTTAGTTCTGGTACCTTACGTGATGCCATTCAAACCGGCCATTTTATGGCCTTCGATGCCTGCTCTTGAAAAGATGATATCAACAGCCTTGGTAGCATGACGGAGACAAAGTCCTTTCTAACGACCCATTTGGGATCAGGCTTCACCCCGCAATGCATCAGTTGAAAGCTCTATGTTGGGGACAAATTTAAATCTGTGTAGTTTCTGTTGGAAATTTACAGAATTTCGGGTAAATGAAACCGGGATTTTGGAGGGTCTTCCGAGGCAACCAGTCTCGGGTTCGTTGAATCTGGACGCACCACAATCAATAGACGTATTGATTGTGGGATTCGGTAACTCCCGTAACCCTCCTCATGATGGTGCATGAATTTCTGTAACCTCCCTATTCATTGGCTGAATTCAAATCAGCAATGAATGGCAACATTCATCTCCAAGGAGTTACTCAGCCCTCCTCCACCCTATAAATTGAAGCATCACGTTTCGGAGGAACACACAGCAAATTGAGAGCACTCCAATACATTCTGAAAGTTAGTTCTTGAGAGAGAGAGGCAGGCGGTAGTCAGTTCGCCAAGGCGGTCGACGACGGTGTTCCGGCGGCTTGCGGTCTAGCCGAGCCAACCCTGGGAGAAAGTCGCTGACGCAACCTACAACACCCACGGTAGGCGGCGAATATTTCTTAAGGAGACTGTGGTACCACACAGGACTCGGTTTGATTCTTGAATTCTGTTCATATCTATTCTTTGTAATTCTGTTTTGTAATTGTATATCGTTTCAATTATGTAATTGTTGAATTTTCAATGAAACTGTTCTCTGTTTTTTTTGTGTATGCCGAAATTTTTCCAACAGTTTCTTTTGTAACTAAAACCAAGTTTGAGTACTATATTATGGTTATCAGCTTATCTGTTATGAATAATAAATTAATTGAAATGCTCGTGCATCAATTTTATAAACTAATCGAGATCTTATGTTATGTAGAAATTATTATAAAGGATTGTGCACAAAAGAACTCATTTTGTGCTAAAAATTGTGCGAATTTCTGTAGTGAACTAAAACTGGGGGAGACAGACAGAATACGTAGGTAGACAGACAGAACAATGCTATGGATAGAGAAAATTGAAATGAATAGAACCATTCTCAATTGTATTGGCCGGACACATACCCCGTGAATGGAATGGCTATGCATACACCTGTGTCCAAATCCTCTCATGCACGCGTATATAAAATTATGTGTTCCGAATCATCTATGAAACATGTCTTTGAATTATTGGGAGAATGAATAGATAAGCCCCTCACTCTGTGGTTATATCCTTCGCAAGGATCCAAACCCAATCGGTTTGGGACTCTTTTTTCTACCAATCAGGCCACATTTAATTCCTACTATAGCGTACGCCATGATCGTACTTCCTTGTTCACTCTCATCAACTTCGGCGGCGGCTATTTGGATTCTTCAGTACATGGCAGAGGGGATCGCAATTTCCGGCCTAAACACTTATTGTTCTCCCACGATTCCCACTTTTGTAGTAAGGGCTTTAATATGTCTGTTTATGTTACTGTTTTTTTCTTTGTTCAATTTCATATTTCAATTCATGCGAAACATTCTCTTTTCGTTTCTAGATGTTTGTTAATTTATGAGCAAGTTATCTTTTGATTGTAAGGGTTTCGTTGGATTTGCCTTTCTTGACAGTTTTTCTGTATGACTTTGCACCTTTCGCACCATACGAAGCTGAAATTAAGTTACTATTTTGATTGTTACTCTGTAACATTTCACCCCATTCCTCTCTCTTGGAACTTATGGGATTTGATACTCGTTTACTCTGAATATATAGCGATCATACATGTATAAAATGATCATAAGCACTTTCCAGAATTTTACAAGCAGCATGGCTAGCTAGCATGACGGAGACAGAGCCCTTCCAATGAACCATTTAGGATTGGGCTTCACTCCGCAATGAATCAGTCGAGAAAGCTCTAAGCCAGTGACAAATTCAAAACTGTCTAGGTTTTGTTGTAAACTAAAACCAAATCATCCCTCTCCCCCAGAAATTTTTTTTTTAAACAACAAAAAATTTATTAAGAAATCTGGTAGGGGTACATCAAGTAGAGAGAGAGAAGAGGGGGATCCAACCAATGGTTGGATGAAACACCTGATGGAAACAAAGCTCAAAATACCTAAAAAGCATAATCCAAACAAAATGGGCCAAGCCCAACCCAAAAAATCCCAAAACCTAACCCTAACTTCTGAATAAGTCGTCCGATGCCGCCACCCGAGCACCGCCGATCTCCACTATCAGGCAGCCAAACTATTACCACGAGACACCACTGATCTGCCACCTCCGAACACCACCACGCCCACCAGTACTGGCCAACACCGCCCAAATTTCAGCCATGTTATGTCAATCACATTTGAATACTATGCTATACAGTGTATGGATATCATCTAAATTCTGGTCCAAATTCTTCAGGGAGTTATCTTATCAATTTATTGCAATTCTCTAGTTTGTAAATAAAATAGACATTCTATTTGGAGCCCGTACTTAAGTCTTTATCCATGATGTCATCCAGCTACTACCCATCCTGAAATTGCATAGTTGCCCCATTCTTAGAGAGAGAATGAGAGAGAGGGAGGGAGAGAGACAGGGTTTGAATCTTCTCTTTTTAAAGAGAGGCCAATATTGATCTTGGACTGTAAATTGGGTCATTGCTTGGAAATTGCCTCTGAATTGATTGGACTACTGTTTTATTCCACTGTTCAAAATTTCCTCCCATCGAAATCGTCAGTAAAATGGAAATAATTTTATAAAGAAAAGTCCACACGCAATGCGTTTAATTTGGGTTTTTTTTTTTTCAAACTTTACAGGTATTTTCATTGATACAAAATCATACATCGAAAACGGATAGCCATCCACAAGGAGAGAGGAAAACAACCACAAAAGAGGCCTAAACGCACAAACGAATATTCAGGATCTCACACAGATTAAACTCGTCTCCAACCTCAAAAACCCATCACAACACCCATAACGAGTGAGAGAAAGTTCCAATGCTATTAATTTGGGTTGATCCAGCATTTTCTTTTTGTTCGTTTGTTTTGAGTACAATTTTTTATTAGACTTCAGGTGAAAAAAAGCAACCCTGCTGTCCACATATATAAATAAGTACATATTCTATACAGATTTTTTGTGGGGCCTATCTTGGATTCTGCACAAATGAATCAAGTCGTTAATTAAACGTAAAATATTTTTTCAAGGTTTTTTGCAAAAAAATCAGCTCAATCGAATATTTATAGATACTCGATCTAATCATCTAACTTTTTATTTTGATTTCCAAATATTTTATTTTTGTGAAAAATGTCAATTTCATTTCATAATAAGCCCAAAGGCAAAGATTACATCTCAAAATACAGGAGTGTACCGAACTACCTACTTCGGGATTAATGGACACCTTGCAAAAGCAAATCAACACTAGGTGCCGATATGAGAATCTCATCCGAGACTAGGCAGAGAAAAATCGAAACGAAATTCCATTACAAGCCATTACACAAACATAACAGATGTAATCAAAATAACAAACAGATCACAAGAAAAAGGCCGGGCGAAGACCAAATCCTCCTTCACCCTGATCCGTAGCCTTCTCCACCGGCGCAAGACCGGCCCACGACAGAAATCAACCAAAAAGGCAGCCTTCTGGTCCCATGTTCAATCATTATTTCCAAATTATGATTGAACATTTATAAACAAAACTCCGGCGACTTGACCAGTTGATCAATTGGTCTTCTTTTTTGAGAAGTCTAAACATACATATAAATAAGGTATATATTCTACCCAAATTTTTTGTGAGGCCCACCTCGGGTTTCAAACAAACTATTCGATCCGTTCATTAAATATAAAACATTTTTTCAAAGACTTTCGCAAAAAATTTAGCTCCAAAAAAATCAGAGATTTCATTGAGAATTTCAACCTCACCAAACATTTTGTTGATTGGATACCGTTTGGGCACACAATTATGTTGAAAAAACACCTAAAATGGGTATGAATCCAGTGTGAACATTATATATCTTTTAACACTAGTTCCAAATTCGGAGTTTATTTATTTTTGTACTTTTCAAATGCTCTTGTACATACGAATTTTTAATCCTAAGAATTATGGCCAAGAGAATAAGATCTATCTATGAACACATCCTGACAAATAGTGTCTCAATGATTCATTAAATTGCACGCAGGCAAACACAAACACACTGAAATATAAAGAAAATGAGATTAAATTATTTTCACCAGCGGTAGAAAACTCAATTTTTTTACCACTATCTTTTTAATCCTACCGTGTATTTATTATTGATCTGAACCGTTTATTTTGTAGACCCCACATAAATATATATGCATGCAAAAAATAAATTTGATCGGACATCTAGGGGCATCAAAAATTGAATTTCGCTTTGTAAAATGAACAATTTATCTTTAACCCTTATTATTATTGACCGAAATCAGATCATCTAGTTTGTAACCCAAAATTCAAATTTTGATATATCTATCGATTTTCGATGAAACTTATTCTTTGCAAGACAATACTATTCCGCGGGTCTTATAATATGAACCGTTCAAATTACAATAATTAGACGCTTGGTGGGACCCATAATGGACGATCGTGAAAAAGTGAGATTTTACGCTATTCTAAAAGAATATCATCACGGACAGTTTCCGAGCAATGTGGCAAATGGAAATGATAAATTTGGCTTTATTTGATTGAGAGTTTAGTTTAATTTTGGTAGTGGGTGGAGAGAGAAATATAATAATGATTAAAGAGAGGGGTAATGATTGGAAAGAGATGAGAAAATAATAATTAAAAAATAAAATAATGATTAAAGAAGAAAATAGGATAATAATTAAGAAATAAAACTTAAACTAAAATGAAATGGCAACGAACACTATCAAAAACGGTGAGAGAGTAATCGTTGGGTTCTGTGAAGAGTGAGAGCGGAGAAAGACGATCAACTGGTCAACAAGTCAAGTCTCCCCGCGCTTTTTGTTAGGTGAATATTTGGAAAAGAAAGACTCTGCTTTTACTATTCTATTCAGCAAAATCTTAACTTTGTCTCTCTCCCAAATTCCCAAATCCCCGTGATAACCATTTCTGCACACTTGATGGGATTGGCCGTGAAGCTCCGTATGATCGCCGCCGTGCTCCTCTGTTTCACGGCGGTCGTGGTCCAGAACCTCAAGACTTTCACCGCTACACACGGACCATTCAATCCCGGTTTATTCATGCTGGATGACTCAGCCACCTTCTCCAATGGGGCGCTCCAATTGACACCGAACTCGGCCTACGAGAGGCGCTTGGTGGGCATGCCACTCGAAAATCAGTCCGGAAGAGCGATGTTACGTCAACCATTCAAGTTGCGGGAGTGGGAACAAGGTTACAACAAAAAACTGGACAGGGTCGCCTCGTTCAACTCCTCCTTCCTCTTCAGCGTCTGCCCGCTGGGCCGTAATACCACCCCGGGGGAAGGGCTGGCCTTCATAATAACCCAGCCCTTCAAATACTGGCTTCCATCAAAGAGTTTCGGCCAGTATCTGGGCCTGACCAACATCAACACCGATGGCGACCCTGCAAACAGCCTAGTAGCCATCGAGTTTGACAACGTCAAACAGGCATTCGATCCAGATGCTAACCACGTGGGACTCAATATAAACAGCATCATATCTAATGTTACTTCCTCTTTGACCCCATTGGGAATAGAACTCTCTCCAGATGGCGAGGCCAGGTTTTACAATGTCTGGGTCCAGTACGACGGGGTCAGTAAGGTCATTGAGGTGTACATTGCACGACAAGCTGGGCTTGATTGGGAGGCGCCCTCCAGGCCTGATACCCCGGTCTTAAAATCAAATCTCGATTTGGGACAGGTCTTTGGATATCATAAGTACATGTCCTTTGGTTTTTCAGCGTCGACAGGAAATAATGTGCAGCTCAACTGTATCTTTAGATGGAACTTGACAGTGGAGTCCTATGAGCTGTACCAACATCCTCCAAAGACTCCAAAACATCCTTCTTGGCTTAAGACACTCCTTGTAGTCGGGGTCGGGGTTCCGCTGCTTGTGATAGGGGTAGCAGTGATGGGCTATTATTACCCATGCAAGAAGCGATCAATGATTCAGTTTAAGTCCAACATATTACCAGGGGTCTTGAAGAGATTGGGGTTGGTTCAGTTTAATTCCAACATATTACTAGGGGCCTTGAAGAGATTGCCAGGAACCCCGAGGGAGTTCCGTTTCAAGGATTTGAAGAGGGCGACTAACAACTTCGATGAGAAGAACAAGTTGGGCCAGGGTGGTTTCGGTGTAGTGTACCGGGGCCATCTGCATGATGAAAATCTGGATGTGGCCGTCAAGTGGTTTTCTAGGGAAACTATAAAGGGTGAGGATGACTTCTTGGCAGAGCTCACCATCATCAATCGTCTCCGTCACAAACATCTTGTCCGGCTGCTTGGTGGGTCCTTTCTCTTCTTCAATTTGCTTCTACTCTTGTCTTTATAAATTTCACTGCATTGAAATTTATGCTGTGTTTGATTTGTGTTTTGAAAAGTTTTTTGAAAAATAGTAGGGGTAATAAGTGGAAAGAGATAGAAAGAGAAATGTTGAAAGTAGGAAGAATTTAAGAGAAATTATTTGAAAAATTCTTTTTGAATTGTAAAGAGAACAATGCATAATATCTTCCATAATCGATCTAAGACACATGATATTCACTGTAAGAGATAAGTTCTTTTTAGGCCCCAATTGTTTTGGTTCCGAAAGCTTTATTTTTGGTTGCAAAATCATGTATGGACTTATTTTTTTTGTCCATCACTAGATCGCGCAGTTGTTAAACGGCTATTGATAAAAAAAAGGGGATTGGGCGACCTTATTCTGTGTTCCACATATAATTTTGCTTTCAGGACTAAAAACTTGGTTCCCAATTGTCATCTCAATTCTGTTCTTGTTTTTCAGCTCATTAAAAAAAGTAATCTTAGTTTCAATTAATGGTGAGTTTCGACTAATTTTTTTTTGTCTTTCAGGCTAATGCTAATAGTCAAGTTGTTTCCGTTAAATGATAATTAATTGATGTATGTGAGAATGAAATGCCGAAAAAT
This sequence comes from Rhododendron mucronatum var. ripense, assembly GCA_019656295.1. Lineage (NCBI taxonomy): Eukaryota > Viridiplantae > Streptophyta > Magnoliopsida > Ericales > Ericaceae > Rhododendron > Rhododendron mucronatum. The sequence continues at coordinate 270,962 of BPLT01000195.1, read as the reverse complement.
CCATGAAAATATGAGCTTTAATCCATTTAGTTTAAGTTTAAGGGAATTAAGCTCGTTGTTAAATATGGTATCTAAAGGGATTATTTTCATGAACCAAATTGAGGAGTTTTGCAAAACCACATCATTTTGTTGTTGAGCAGAATATTTGGTAGCAAAAACATTTCGTAGACATAATATTTACTTTTAATGAACCAAATTGAGGAGTACTCTTTCTTTGTATGTGACAGGATGGTGTCACAAAAATGGAAAGCTTCTACTTGTATATGACTACATGCCTAACGGTAGTCTCGACGCACACCTATTTACTAAAACACCAGACAGCAAGCCACTAAGCTGGGATCAACGTTACAATATCATTTCCGGGGTGGCCTCAGCGCTGAACTACCTCCACAATGAGTATGACGAGAGGGTGGTCCATCGGGACCTTAAGGCCAGTAACATCATGTTGGACTCTGACTTCAACGCTCGGCTAGGAGATTTTGGCCTCGCTCGTGCCCTGGACAAGGAGAAGACCTCGTACTCAGAGGTCGAGGGAGTGGTCGGCACACTTGGCTACATCGCGTCTGAATGCTTTTTGACAGGTAAGGCCACCCAACAGTCTGACGTCTACGCGTTCGGTGTAGTCTTGTTGGAAATAGTTTGTGGCTTGCGACCTGGAACAAGGATTGATGAGTTTCACTTTTTGGTCGATTGGGTCTGGTCCCTGCACCGAGAAGGGCGTATATTAGATGCCATAGATGAGCGGCTTGGGGATGAGTATGTTGTTGAAGAAGCTCAGAAAGTGCTCGTTTTGGCTTTGGCATGTTCTCATCCAATAGCAAGGGAAAGGCCTATAACTCAGGCGATTGTTCATATCATATCCGGTTTAGTTCCGGTACCTTACGTGCCACCATTCAAACCGGCCATTGTATGGGCTTCGATGCCTTCTCTGGAAGAAGATGATATCAGCAGCCTTGCTAGCACAACGGGGGCAAAGTCGTTTCCAACGACCCATTTGGGATCAGGCATCACTACGCAATGTATCAGTCGAGAGCTCTATGCTAGGGACAATTTTAAATCTGTGTAGTTTGGGACTTCATTTTGTCTCGCATTTCATCCTCCGGGACTCGCACTCAATCTACACTTTTGTCGTTTAGAATTGCACTTTGTCTTGCACTTTGTCCTTTGGGACTTCACTTTGTTTAGCACTTCGACCTCTGGGACTCGCACTCTATTTGCACTTCGACCTCTGGGACTCGCTTTTGTCATACTTGTATTGATTTTACATGCTCACGTGACATTCCATGATATATCAACTTACATCATCATTTATGTATTGTCTCAATCGAATGTCCAATTCAAGTTCTTCAAGTTCAAGTCACTTTCAAAAATTCAAACTCTTCAAAATTCAAATTATTCAATTTCAAGGCTCTTCCAAAATTCAAATTCAAGTCTCTTTCAAAAATCAAACCCCTCTCAAAATTCAAGCTATTAATTTCAAGTCTCTTTCAAAATTCAAGCTTTTTTCAAAATTCAAAATCTTCAAAATTCAAGCTATTCAATTTCAAGTCTCTTTTAAAATTCAAGCTTCTTTCAAAATTCAAAATCTTCAAGATTCAAGCTATTCAAATTCAAATCTCTTTGAAAATTCAAGTCTTTTTCAAAATTCAAATTCAAGTCTCTTTCAAAATTGAAGATATTTAAATTCAAGCTAAAGCTATTTTCAAAATTCAAATCAAATTCAAAAAAATTCAAGCTTTTCAAAAAATCAAGTCTCTTCTCCGTTCGAGCATCTCGTCCTCTGGGACTCTTCCTTGCATAACACTATTTGCTTGCATCAACATACATGCATTGTCTCAATTGAGCTACGTTGATCTAATCCCTACAACGGGGTACGTAGGCAGCTCCATGAGTGCGACCACATTTACTGCATTTAACTTAAAGACTTTGGTGCGATGGATTGGGATGTCTAATCTTTAACGTCACTTATACCAAGCAATGGTACCTAAGTTCCGTTAAAGAGGGACTACTATAGACACCTTAATCTGGGTCTCCGAATAATTTTTAAGTTCCCTGATGATGAAATAAGAAAAAATATACCTTCAAGACTTGGATTGTTACTCATTTGCTACTCCTTCTCTAAACCTCAAGAAAACCGCTTTCTAAACATATAGGGTGACCCCCGGTTCATTTGCAAAGAGAAAAATGCATTTGCTTGGTCAAAAATAATTTTTCCCATGACACGTTGAGGGTAAAATGGGCACATATTTCAATGTATAAAACGTCTTTGAGTGAAACCAATTGGGTTAGAAAGAGTGCTCGACAAGTTTTCCAACATTTTGAACCACACCCAAATCTGAGTTCGGGAGTGTCCGGGGTGCCCCCACGAAGTTCAGTGTGCTGAGCTGTCTCAAAAAATCGCGCGGCATTTCAAAACGTGGCGCGGCATTTTAGAAACGCAGCGCGGCATACCAAAAAATTCAAAAAAATCACTCCACCGCACGGGATTCCAATACGCCGCTCGACATTTTGAAATTTGAAACACTGTCACGAGAATCATCTGACAGATTCCCTTGCGCGTCAGCAGACTGTTTTGAGCATGTTTTTCACGTTTTTCGTCTTTGGATGCACTCAAAGTATATTTTTGCCTATAAATACACTCATCCTCTTAGAGGAAAAGGATCCCTCTTGATTCTCTCTCTACAACTTCTTACACCCATTACAATATACATCTCTTTTTCTTTCTACATCAACCCACAAGTTGGGCTCTTTCAAAATCAATCTCAAATTGATTTTTCTCTCTTTCTCTCTCTCATTTACTCACAAGTCCCTCAAAACTCAATTCAAATCAATCTTCACTCTACATCTTCAAGCACATCCAAGTTTTAATCAAAATGTATAAATAAATTTCTTGGGCTAAACCACATTTAGCTTTGTGGGGAGCCAATCAAGGCCCTTCTCAGTCTTTCTATACTGAGTTTGGGTCTCGAACAAGCTTTATATTCAAAAAGCACAAAAATAGTTTATGCACTGGATACGCTACATCGTGCGGTGTTTTACGACACCGCACGGCGTAGTGTATTATACTGTGCTTTATTTTATTTCTTGTACATACTCCTTCTTATGTTATTCTGTTTAGTCTGTTTATTACTTTTCTGTGCGAGTATGTTCCAGAATCAAGTTTCATGTTAAAAGTCTTTTTTTTTTACTTTATTAAATCTTTTAATATTTCAAAAAGTTTTTAACATTGTTTTATATGATAAGATGAACAAAATGGTCTCGTAAATTATTTTTTCAGAGATTCGGGAAGTATAAAAACTATTTTGCAGATCTATGTTTATTTTGTCATGTAAAAACGAACTGATCTTAGAATGCGTAGACAGGTGCACTGCACGGCGTTTTAGTTACACCGTGCGATGCATTCGATCCATCGCGCAGTGTTTCACTTGATATTGGTAAACTGCCGTAATGCTGTTATTTCATTTTTTGTACATTGCTCATCCATTTCATACTGTACAGTTTGCACCACAAACACTTCAATGTGTTATATTAAACCTCATGTCCCTTTTCTGTACATGTTTTAATCGAAGTTAAGTTTTTCAAATGATATTAAATTCCCCATTTAAAATGCTAAGTAAAGACCGGTTTTACCTGACGAGCGGGGTGCTTTTCCAATAAAACATTTCCCGAATGTAACGTGGCTCCCGAACCCAAAATCTCAACTTTTTCGCTAAACCAAAAGTCTTTCTTTTCAAATCAAGCTCTCGATTTCTCGGATCATCCATCTCAAAAATTTGGATGGCGACTCTTCGATCGCGCCAAGGCAGGGAGCCCACACAAGCGTATACAAAATTATGCGTTTCAAATCACCTATGAAACATGTCTTTGAATTATTGCGAGAATGAACAGATAAGCCCCTTGCTCTGTGGTTATATCCTTCGCAAGGATCCAAACTGTTTCTCCACAAAAAGTGCAAAAATCAAATTGGCTAGTGTTGCGGGCGTGCCAGGACTGGATTGCAGTTCAAATTTGTGTTAAGGCTTGGATGCCTCAAATATGACTTCTTTTAGAGCGATTGCATACGACTTGAAGGATGAGGCCGTATGTGGTTCGTGGTTTGCCTTGTCAGGATAAGGACTTAGTATTTCCTAATCGTGTGAAAAATGGAAAGAAAAAGAAATAAGGTGCAATGAAATTAAAAGAATTTCATTAATGGTTTAACAAAGTTTAGGTACAAGAAAATGAAAGGAAATAAAATCTAGGCTGGGCTAGATTGGACTGAAAGATAAAATACTTTGCGGTAAAATAAAAATAGTTGAAAGATAATTTACATAAGCGCTGGACTTGTATGGTCGGGGACCTCAGCCAAGACCTTCAATTCTGGTATTTATAGGCAGAAGTTTCAGGCCTTGAGCTGCTTCCAAATGCTCCAATGGGAAGCTGTCACCTGTACAAGCCTTGCTCTTCACTCCAAGGAAATAGCTGCTGGTTTGAAAAACTTCCTTTTTGCTTAAAAACTAGTTAAAGTAAAAAGAATTTGCAATAACACAGCATTGAGTTGATTGTGAGCAGCTTGTGTGCATAGATGCTTGTAAAAAGGGATTTTTGGGACCATCAAGGCAAAAAAACGCATGCCTGATTGAGCTGCTTATTTTAGTAGCTGGCATGCATGCCACGTGTTATTGGTCTTGCTTCGTCTTGAAGAATAATAGTTGTGCAGGCTTTGAGCTGCTTATAACCATGACTAAGCAGCTTATACAGACCTAATTGAGCTACTTGGGCCACATGGGCTGCATGAATGTCATGTGTCTTTGCTTCATGATGAAGGAAAATGGCTGCATGCCTTAAGCTGCTTGTAAGCAGCTTGGCCTTTGAACTGTTTGTGAGCAGCTTGCAAGGGAGAAACTTCTAAGCTTTTGAGCTACTCACAAGCAGCTTGCTTCTCAAGCATGACTAAGCAGCTGATGGACCTTTTTGACTTCTCTATTTTCAGGCTTGGTTGGGTTAAATAGGCCGGAAAAATTAATCTGAGTTTTGATTAGTTGGGCTAACGCCTGAAACTAATTTGGGATTTAACTTAATTGGGCCGAACAAGCCTATGGATAGGCCCACTACATATTCGACCAAAGGCCTAAATCAATCGAGGCCTAATTCAACCAAGGCCCAAAATGTTATTTTGGGCCACTAATCCATTACTAAATTTCTTTTTAGAATTTGGCCAAAAATGGGTGTAAACACAAACCCAATCGGTTTGGGACTCTTTTTTCTACCAATTAGGCCACATTTAATTCCTACTGTAGCGTACACCATGATCGTACCTCCTTGTTCACTCTCATCAACTTCGGCGGCGGCTATTTGGATTCTTCAGCACATGGCAGAGGGGATCGCAATTTCCGGCCTAAACACTTCTTGTTCTCCCACGATTCCTACTTTTGTAGTAAGAGCTTTAATATGACAGTTTTTTTTTGTGTGTTCATATTCAATACTTCAATTCACGCGAAACATTCTCTTTTTGTTTCTAGATGTTTGTTTATTTATGAGAAAGTTATCTTTTAATTGTAAGGGTTTCGTTGGATTTCACTTTCTTGACAGTTTTTCTGTATGACTTAATTTGCACCTTGCGCAGCATACGAAGCTGAACTTAAGTTACTATTTTGATTGTTACTCTGTACCATTTCATCCCATTCCTCTCTCTTGAAACTTATGTATGCCTAACAGTGGTTGCCCGTATTTTTTTCTTTTGAAACTCTTTTGTTCTGCATGGTTTAGTTATCAGCGAAGGTCCACCAAATGAGTGTGCTCTGAAAAAGTCTCGAAACTTAAACCTTAGTGGTGTACAATTCAAACTGAAGCAGTTCAACGGGGATAGATGATTGAATGAGGGAAAAGGGAAAGAGATACTGGAGTCGTAAGATCTGGTACATATGTGCTGAACCGGCTCGTGCTTTGCATGTTGGTCTTTGACTTCAATGCGTGACTTGGGGATTTTGGCCTCACCCGCGCCACCCGCGCCCTGGACAAGGAGAAGACCTCGTACACGGAGGCTGGTAGCGTGGCAGGCACATTGGGTTAGGAGAAGACCTGGTACACGGAGGCTGGTAGCGTGGCAGGCACATTGGGTTACATCGCGCCTGAATGCTTCCTAATAGGCGAGGCCACCAAGCAGCCCGACATCTATGTTGTGGCTTGTGACTTGGAACAAGGATCGATGAGTTCCACTTCTATGTCGACTGGCTCTGGTCCTTGCACAGTTGCACCAAGGCCGGATATTAATTAGATGTTGTAGAGATGACTATATTGTTGATGAGCTCACAAACTTCTGATTTTGTCTCATTCAATAGAAGACGAAAGGCCTAAAACTCAGGCAATTGTTCAGATAATATCCAGCTTAGTTTCAGTGCCTTACGTGCCGCCATTCACAAAAAATAAGCTCAATTTGGTATCAGTTAAGGCGTTTACGAAACATTCAACTTTGTCCAAAAATTCAGGCCTGAATTCTATAGCAAAGTTGAATGTTTGTAAGCATTTTTACCATTACCGGATTGAACTTATTTTTTTTAAGAATTGAAAACAAAGTATTCAACTTCGATCATTTTTTTGGGACCCAAAATAGACCTAAAATTGATTTGTACGTGTTGGTATAGATTATTCATAGGAGGAATTACAAGACAGTGGAACAAGGGGCAAAAATTTCTCAACCCATGAACAGGTTTTTTTGAAATGCTCATATATGAAACGGAACAAAAGAAATTTTCCATAGATGACAGGGACAAAAAGAAATTCCCCACAAAAAATGTTGGTTTGTAGTTAAATATGAGTTTAAATCTAAGTTGCACCTTATTTTTTCGAAGTCGCACTTGAGAAATTTTCCATAGATGAAAGGGACAACGGTGTCTTCAACAATTTCTCACCAACTTCGATAAGACTTTCCAACTCATTGGTTGAAGCTACGTCAAATCAAGATAATATCCTCCCGCTCAACGCGTTTTCCCGAATACTCAAAATTATTAGGTCTACGGTCTACTACCTCTTTAATTAAACTTGTCATCAGTTTTATACTGTTTTGATAGAGTGTTGTGGCAAGTCATCAAAATGTATACTCTAATGCAGTTCCGTTGCCTTCCATTCTTGGCAGATTCCTCCCCTCTATCTTCACAGCTATATGTTTCTATCGAATACGGTTATGTTGGCATTTGCCAAATAAGGTGCGATCGTTTTAGGCCACTACAAAAATACTCGGCTCCTATTATATGTTTTGGTACTCACTATGAATGTCTAAAATATCATACATACATAATGAAATACAGTCGACGAATGTTTCGGAATTCTTTTGTTTACTGCTAACGAATTAAATCACATAGGTGATGAAAGTTTGAAGATACAAGCTAGAAAATGGTTTGAAACATGAAGGGGCTTCCTATAATATTCATTGTGTGGGCATATGTAATACTTTGTCTGCTAAGATTACAAGAAGAGTGATTTTTTTTTTTTTTATCAGAAAAAGAAGAGTGATATTTAATTGTTGCTTTTAAAATCTGGGTTATTTTGGTTGTACGTAATTTATCTACTTGATGTTTAGTTTGTAAAAATTCATAAAAGAGCCTCATTTTTTATTTTTACTTTAGGCTCCGGCAAAGTAACGCTGGTCAAATTCAGACAATTCAATCCAATAAGAATCTCCAATCATTACAATGACTTACTAGTATTTCATTTTCGTAGTTTAAGATTTGAGGCAATTGTTGGTATTATACTCGTAATTAGTTGGTTGATCTTAGTGCATTTTGGTAATTTGAATGAAATCGGTTTTAATATAAGATATTTTAAAATTTATCTTCATAATTTGAAGTATTTTAAATATTTTTTGAAGATAATAACTAATTTCAAAGCAAACCGTGGTTAAAAATTGAAACCTAATCGTATTTTATGGTTTGGATTAGTTTTGGTTCTATGTCTTTTGTGGATTGGTTTGATTCTTTAAATTCATAATCGAATCATAGGTATTGGTTTGATTCTTGGTTTACTAAAGCAGTAGTAGTAGTTGTTGTTAAACACATGAACAATTCTGTTTTGAAAGGATTGCCTTCATCCCACTTTAATAGTTCCTTTTGCAGTCGGCGCCTTATTCGGGTCAATAAACGATGTATTTTGTCACCAAAAAAATAAAACAAAAATGTTCACCAATAAAAAATTTGCAATTAATTCTTTGACACAAAAATTGAGTTTTAAAAATCATCAAAAAAAGAATGAAGTTGTAAATACTAATAAAATATTTAATAAAATGGTCCTGCTAATCCCCTTAGGCCCCGTTCCGGAAACAAAATAAGAACTTATCGTTTGTGTAATAAGAAGGCTTGTTCCGTAAAAATAAGAAGGTTGATACTTATTTTGGAAGAATTTATATAGATACCGACCGGCCGGGGAGGGAAATCGTACCGGCGGCTGCTTTGGGCCCTCTCCGGCCACCGGACGGCCGATCCGAGCCGTCCAAAAATTCTAAAAAAAAAAAAACCAAGGGGGCTGGCACGGGAATCAACGGCATCTAAGGTGTGTAGGGTGCTTGATCTGAGCACCCCTTTTCCGTGCAGGGTGCTTGATCATATATACACGGAAAAGGGGTGCTCGGATCAAGCACCCTACACACCTCGGATGCCGTTGATTCCCGCGTAGGCCCCCTCAGTTTGTTTTTTAGAATTTTTGGACGGCTCGGATTGGCCGTTCGGTGGCCGGAGGTGGCCCGGCGCAGCTGCTGGTACGATTTCCCTCCGCCGGTGCCCATTATCATAGCAACAGTCTTATTTTTTGTATAAGGCAACTTCAAGCTCAAAAATCATGTGTTTATGCAAATAATTTTCCTACCATTATAGATCTTGTTTGATAGATCTCATTGAGATCTTTAATACGGTGCAAAATTTTTTTTTTTCATTTACATTATTTTTGAGTTTGAAAATGTGAAAGGAACTTTTTATTTTGGTTTTTTAGAATGACCATTTTTATTTTTGAATGAGAAGTGGCAAAATAAGTACTTATTTTTTAAGAAGGTTTCCGGAACGAGGCCTTAATCTTGTTATTAGAGTATTCCTGTTCCAGAACACCTTTTAAAAAAATAAATATTTATTTTACATTTTCAAACTCAAAAATAATTTAAATAAAAAAATTTTTTTTTGATTTTTTTTGTACCATTCAAAAGATCTCAATAAGATCTATCAAACAAGATCCATATTACTAAAAAAATTATTTGTGTAAACATATTATTTTTTAGTTTAAAATTAACTTTTTAAAAAATAAGTACTTATAATGAGTTATGGGATAGGGCCTATTAGTTTAATAATTTATATCCATTCATAGCTTTTCTCTTTTTTGTCAAAACCGACTGAGAAATACTAGGGGCATATCAATTTTTCATATCTCAATCATACCCCTTTCACATACATGCGGGTCCTTAGCATTTATTGTGAAATACTCACACTTGTATGCAAGAGGGGTGTGATTGGAGTGTGACATATTGATGTGTCTCTAGGATTATTGAAACCATAATTACCCTATTGCTATACTCCTCGGACAACTATTATTTTGAGAGCAACATGTAGCTATTTCTTCGACATTTTTACCCTCTTAATTAATACTTATAGTGTTACTTTCTCTCTCTGTTAGTTTAAAAAAATAAAATGTTCTAAAAGATTATATTTAATTTATTTTTAGAGCTCTCATAGTCAAGTATCTTCTTTATAGGGTCTCAAATAAAGAGTAGATATTTAATTATAAGAGCTCTATAAATAAAAATTAAATATAACCCATTAAGATAAAATGATCAGAGAAATAAGATCTCCACACCGACTCAATAAACGATGTCTTTTGTCACCCAGAAAATAAGCAATAATGTTCAACCAAAATAAATAAATAAATTAGTACTTTGAGACAACAATCAATTTTTAAAATCATCCGAAAAGGAAAGGAGTAGTAAATATTAAAGAGAACCTTGACAATAACATACGAAAAAACCTGTAATGCACGTTTTTGAAAAGTCAAAAAGCTTATAAAAACAAGTTGCGTTGTCAGCACAACTCCACCGTTGAACAAGTTAAATTCTTTGAGAATGGGCAGTGTTTGTAAAATAATGTGGCAGAAAGACATTAGACACTGTTTGTTTAAGAGATTTAGATTTTGGATTTTAATTATTATCTTATTTTTTTAATCATTATTTTTATTTTTTTTCTTTTTCTCTCTCCAATCATTATTCATATTTATTTTAATTGAAATTGTGCTCCATTTCGATAATTTGACCCTGCAAATGAAGTTGCCCCAAGAATGGAGCACTTTTCAGTTTTCACTAAGATCATAAATGTGTTTTTTCGTTTTAACTCTATGATTAAGCTACACATTAACAAATTTCATCCGCTTTTCACAGATATTGAACGCTTTTTTGCCTTTAAAATAGCTGCCTAAAGGTACTCGTTAGTTCGTTGTATTACTAATGCATATAAGTATTTTTAGTGATCTCCCTCTGTCCCAAATTTTTCGTCCAAGTGGAGTATCACTTTTTGAATGAAAGATGTGTTGAGCGGTGCAGAGCAACCGCTTTTCTTGGCAATTGACGGCTCGAATCTTAACCGAGTAATGGACAGTTCAAATTTGTATATGCTCAAATTCGATCAGAGCCTTCCGTACCAAGATGAATAGCTAAATCGACGGCTCTGCACTCGCTTAACAAAGAGCTGCTTGGCAGCATCCCCAAATCTATCACTTTTTGCTATTCTAAAAATATTGTTCCAAGTCGAAAAGTGATTGGCAAAAAGAAAAGAGTTTACTCTTTTATCCTTACTTTTTTAAATGAAAAACATGCAAAGCAATGATGACGTTTTGAAGGATAAAATTATAGAAGAAAAAATATGAAAAGTGTAATAATAGCGATCCCCTAATAAGTTGGAATTTCCAGTATATTTGGACACAGGAAGTAGTACTAATATGCTAAGAAATTTTCTAAACTCATTTGGTGCGACCGTGCCAAGGAAATATTAAAGAAAGACTGCTTTACATTTCCATTTCTCAAAATCTTATCTCCGTGATCTCGTTTATGTCTGTGTACATTGTCGCCCACGGTAATTGATGGGCTTGGCCATGAAGCTCCCTACGATAGCCGCCGTGGTCCTCTGTTTTACGGCAGTCACCGCCGAGAACCTCAGGACTTTCACCGCGATGTACGGGCCATTCGATTCGAGCATTTCTGATAAATTCCAGTTCGAGGGCGCAGCTGGCATCCTCGACAACTCCACACTCCAATTGACCCAGGTCTTTTTCAGCAGGCCTCAAAGTACCGAGTTACCATTTACGTTCCCCCTGCCAGTGAATCAAAGCGGACGAGTGATGTTGAACCAATCATTCAAATTGTGGGAACAAGGTTACAACAAAACCTCAGACAGGATTGCCTCGTTCAACTCCTCCTTCCTCTTCAACATCGACCCGTTTTTCGGTCATCCCATGGGCGAAGGGCTGGCCTTCATCATGGCCCCGAACACGTCCCTTCCGTCAAACAGTTCCGGCCAATATCTGGGCCAGACCAACTACGACACCGACGGCCACCCTGAAAACCGATTATTTGCCATCGAGCTCGACAACGTCAAGCAGGATTTTGATCCGGATGCTAACCACGTGGGACTTAATATAAACAGCATCATATCTAATGTTACTGCCTCTTTGACCCCATTCAAAATTGAAATCGCTTCAGTTAACGAGTCCAGCTGGTTTTACAATGTCTGGGTCCAGTACGACGGGATCAATAAGTTCATTGAGGTGTACATTGCACAACAAGCCGAGCTTGATGGAGAGACGCTCTCGCGACCCAGTACACCTATCTTGAAATCGAATCTTGACTTGGGCGCAGTTTTGAATCAGTACTCATACTTTGGTTTCTCGGGATCGACCGGGTTTGGTTCGCAGTTAAACGGTATCTTTAGGTGGAACTTAACGGTGGACTCCTATCCGGAGGATGTCATCTCTCTGGAGGCTCCTCAGGCTTTGGCTCCCGCTCTCGCTCTCGCTCCCGCTCCCGCTCCCGCCACTCTGGAGGAAAAACATCGTTCGTCGGAAAAGACTCTCCTTATAGTTGGTGTCGGGGTTCCACTGTTGGTGATGGGGGCCGCACTGACGGTGTATTGTAACCTATGCAAGAAGCGATCAGTGGTTCATTCTCAGTCCAACATCTTACTAGGGGCCTTGAAGAGATTGCCAGGAACCCCAAGGGAGTTCCAATTCAAGGATCTGAAGAAGGCGACCAACAACTTTGACGAGAAGAACAAATTGGGCCAGGGTGGTTTCGGTGTAGTGTATCGAGGCCATCTAAAGAATGAAAATCTGGAGGTTGCCGTCAAGAGGTTTTCCAGGGAAACTGTAAAGGGTCAGGATGACTTCTTGGCGGAGCTTACCATCATCAATCGTCTCCGTCACAAACACCTCGTCCCACTGCTTGGTATTGTCATTTTTCAAGTTTAACTTTCTCTTCTTCATTTTGCTTCTTGCCCTCTTCGTATGGTAGTAGTGATTTACGGCATTGACTTGTAGTTTAATGTTTCATTCAATCGAAACGTTGATCTCACAGTCCATGAGACATAGTATTTATTACAACAGATAAGGTCTTAAGGGAGCAATTATTTTTGAATCGAAAGCATAATTTTTGGTTGCAAAAAACTTTTCCTAACTATTTTACTAAATCGATTGTTAAAGGGTCAGCTGAAAAAGTAAAAAAAAAAAAAAAAAGGAATTGGGTGACCATATTCTGAATTTTCCCAATGATTTGCTTTCAGTGCCAAAATTTGGTTCCTAAAGGCATCCAAATTCGTTCCTATTGACTAGTTCATTTCTAATTAAGAACTTACAATATGGTCTCCAAATGGATTACTTTATGAGAAGTATTCCGAATTAAACCACATCACTTTGATGCTGAGATAGCGTATTCGGTAGCTAAAACATTAATTTGGTAGACAAAATGTTTACTTTATGAACCATATTGAAGAGTATTATTCTCTCTCTCTCTCTCTCTCTCTCTCTCTCATGTGATAGGATGGTGTCACAAGGAAGGGGAGCTACTACTTGTATATGACTACATGCCTAATGGTAGCCTCGACACACACCTATTCCCCAGAACACCAGACAACAAGCCACTAAGCTGGGATCATCTCAGGGGTGGCCTTAGCCCTGCACTATCTCCACAACGAGTACGACCAGAAAGTCATCCACCGGGATATCAAGTCCAGCAATATGATGCTAGACTCCAACTTCAACGCCCGACTTGGGGATTTCGGCCTCGCTCGTGCTCTGGACAAGGAGAAGACCTCGTACACGGAGGCCAGGGGCGTGGTCGGCACACTAGGCTACATTGCACCTGAATGCTTCCACACAGGCAAGGCCACCCAGCAGTCCGACGTCTACGCGTTCGGTGTAGTCTTGTTGGAAATAGTTTGTGGTTTGCGACCTGGAACAATGATCGAGGAGTTTGTCTTCTTGGTTGACTGGGTGTGGTCCTTGCACCGTGAAGGCCGGATATTAGATGCTATAGAAGAGCGGCTCAAAGATGAGTATGTCGTTGAGGAAGCTAAGAAAATGCTGATTTTGGCTTTGGCATGTTGTCAACCGATGGCAAGCAAAAGGCCAAGAACTGAAGGAATTGTTCAAATCATATCCGGTTTAGCTCCGGTGCCCTATGTGCCACCATTCAAACTGACCTTCATATGGCCGTTGATGCCCTCTGTGGAAGACAATGATCTCAGCAGCTCGGCCATGCGCCCAATGGAGACAAGGTCCTTTCGAACAACCCATTCAGTATTAGGCTTTACCCCGGAATGCATCAGCCGAGAGCTCTGTGCCAATGACAAATTCAAGACTGTGTAGTTAATCTCTTTTGTCATAATACCAAGTATTTTTCCTCTTCAAATTTCAACAACGTTATAATGATCATAAGTGAGTACTGTAGTCTTGTTAGTGGTTATCATCTTCGAGATCTTTTTAATTAGGTGGAAACAATTTTAAAAATTACGCACTAAAGTACATTTTTTATTGTAAAATTATATGTATTTTCTTAAAGGACTAAAATTAGAAAATGAATGTATTACATAGCAGACACTAGACAGACACAAATCACTCTTCACTTGTATCGGACACGCCGACAAGGTTATCGTGATGGAGAGACTACACATTGTATCTGCGTGGAATGTGAATGTCCTCATGAGCATCATAAATGCATGTGATCCAACCATTTTTGGGAACTTTTAAAAATTACAAACACACAAGCAAATGTATAGGAAAGAGAATAAATTATATACACCGGCGGGATAAATATTTGTTTCTTCCAAATCAACTACATTGTGCCATGTCGTTGAAACAGTAGTGGTCCCAATTAATAGAACATAGCGACGTCATGCAACGTACTCCCTCCGTCCCTTTTTAAGTGTCCTGCTTCGTAATTCTAACTTATTAAAAAGACATCATTATTATACCTTTCACATCAACTTTTTCCTCCACTTTCCTTATTTATTCATCATTATTACACTTTTACTCACTAACTTTTCAAAATGGAATCTACTTTTAGGGACAAAATAAACAATGCACTAACTTTTATCCACTAACTTTACAAAATAGACACTTATTAAGGGACAACCCAAAATGGAATACCGGACTCTAAAAAAGGGACGGAGGGAGTAATTGATTTGGAGTAAACAAATGTTTACACCGTTGGTCTAAATAATTTAATCTCTATAGGAATTTAGTTTCCTACACCCTTTAATTATTGTAAACACTCTTTTTTTTTTTCTTTTAGAGGATAATTAAATTTTATGGAACAGCCCATGAAATTTGTAAAAAATGTGTGCATTTAGGGACTGTTTCGTAAATTTACCCACTATAAGAAGAAAAAAGAATTGTTTACATCAATTAGACAAGCGTAGAAATCAATTTTCAATCTATATATCGTAAGAGTGGAATGTGGCGACATGGTTCATGCTCATGAAAATCTTTACCCCAAAAAGTGTAATCTATAGCATTTTTAAAATTTGAAATTTGCATGGAAATTGTTTACAAACTTTTATACAATCGTAGTAATGAAGCATCCCTAAATTATGGGTAACATACAAAATCTTTAAAAAACAGTTTATTGATTATGATAGTTTAAATGTTACACCATTCTCTTCAGAGAGATTGAGAGTTAGGTTCCTCTCTCTACTCTTTGCTTGTTTGTTATTCTCTTCCCATTCAGCTTCTCGTAATTTGTTGTATGAAATGGGCTACTTAATATTAACACTGGGAAAATGCTATTGTTCAAAATATTTTATTTAGGATCCCCGTAAAAAATCAGCATCATCCAATATCGTTAAGGGCGTTTACGAAATATCCATATTTGCTAGCCTAAATTCTGAAGTAAAATTGGACGTTTATGAAATGTCCATATTTGCACCTCTGCAGTCCCGGCAGACAAGCCAAATTCTTCTACGAAGAGTGCAGCAAGTGAAAAGAAATAGTTTTGTTTCTCTTTTTGTTATGGTGCAAGTCTGTAATTCTTTTGTAGTTCTGGGTTGAGTTGTATACCGTTGAGAAGTTAGTTACCCAGGTCATCAATCTGTGTTCTCTGAGTTTTGTCCAATGAGAGTGAGTCAATTCCAGAGTATATAAGGGTGTGTTTCTTCTCTCTCTGTATCGAAAAACAACAGAATGATTATGAGAACAATTTCTACTCTCTCTCTCTCTCTGAGTTTCATCTTCTCGAATTTTGTCAGATCTTTTACATAAACAACATACTCAGCAAGTTCTATTATGACTAGTTCGAATTTTTGGGGTGAGTACATAGCGAAACCCAGAAATCCATCCCTACTAATAATCCAGTTGTGCTACAATGTGAGCGGGTCTCACACTTAATGGGTGAGAATTTTGAGTGATTGTTTGTGTAAGTGCTCGTGGTTGTAGACTTATTGCAAATAATATCGTTGAGAGTTAAATAGGACAAATAAGATTAGAATGAACGTATATACGTACATACTGAGTCCTTCTTAATTGGTGCTCGGGCCACCATTTGGAATTGCTTAGGCCAATGTCAATGTTCACCCTTGAAATTGATTTATGTGGGAATTTTGAGTGCTCTTTTTAGGGCAAATTTTGGTAGTCGTCCCTCTAGTTTTACGGTTGTCTCAATTTCGTCCTTCTAGTTTTAATTGCTACTAAATAAACCTTATAGTTTGTTTTTCATTCCAAATTGGTAAAATCGTTAACATTGTTAATGAAACTAATGGAAAAATATGATTAAAAATCAAGCGCTCCAATTTTCAATCCAGTTGAACCAGCGTAAAAATCTTATTTTTTTGATTATTTTATCCTGGATGATCGTAATGAATTTTTGACTCTGAGGATTTTCAACGAGCACTCAAAGACTCCTTATTTAGTTTCAGGGCTCTCTTAGGGTGCTTATTGAAAGGCCTTAGAGCCAAAAATCTATTATGACCATTTAAGATAAAATGATCAGAAAAATAAGATTTTCGCACCGATTCAAACGGATTAAAAATTGGAACACTTATTTTTTTACACTGTTTATATATTAAAAAATATAGTTAAAAAATTAAGTGTTCTAATTTTTAATCTGTTTAAATCGGTGCGAGGAATATAAATATTTGCTATGTTTTGAACTTTTTCAATACCAACCCCCAATCAATATATAAACCCAATCAATCACCGGAAAGCAATAAATATAAGAACACCAAGATATACGTGGAAAACTCTAAACGGGAAAAAATCACGGGAATGAATCAAACACTATAAACATTGTGTAGTTACAAGTAATCTTACCCTACAATTTGAATTCTCACAATCAAACCTAAGACCTACTTGCCGAATCTACGTTTACCACACCCAGTGCTTAACCGCCGCTGCCTTGAATTCACAAGTTTTCCGTTTGCCTCACGAAATCCACCGAAAGACTTTAACTTGCTTAGGAATCCTCCTAGGGCTTTTCTCAAACAAATTCAAGAAGATACTGAAATTTCTTGAAGATGTCTTGTATGCTCAATGATTCATCGATCCCATGTTACTCTAAAATACACAAGAAAAAATGGGGCAAATTGAGTAGGAGGACATACTATAAGGGTTTTTGCTATGATAAGGACATAAATATTTTCCTGTAAAGTCTAAAGAACATTTTGCCTAGGATTTACAAAAAATCCCCTCCCAAGGTTGACCGGCGTTGAAAGTGCCTAAAAATCCTAGGGTACCCTATAAAAGTGCTTAAAACCCTAGGGTACCTTATGAAAGTGCAACAAGGTGCGAAAAACACGAAAAAGACATTTTTTGTTAGCCAAACAAGGCCATTGTCTCATTAAAAGCAATTTTGTCTTTTCACGGACTTTAGACTCTAAAATATTTTTATTAATGAATTCTACACATCACAGAAACTTAGGCTTCAAAGCTCCTATGAGATTGTTTCATTTGGACTTTACACTAATTAATATGCTTTTTAATATTCCATTTGTGTAGACACAAATGATGCGAAGTTGCTGTGTGTGTTCACTTGAAATCCAAGCCTCATAGCCTCGTATATATATAGCCTCCTTGATTTTCGACTGGTATATTCCATAAAGCTGCCATATACCGAAAACACGATTTCCTTGATTTTACTTTCCTTTTGCTAAGAGTCAAAACCCTTGATTGCATATCTCTTAATTACACAACATTGATTTCCTTTCACTTTCTAAACAAACACTCTAAAAATAATAAAAAATAAAATACAACTCGATAAATGAGGATACAAATAAATATGTATTTTGTAAATGAAACTAGTGTATGCCCGTACTTGAAGGCACGGCTCAAACAATTGACACACACAAATCAATACTGACTGGGCTTACGTATAACATCACGACCCTATTAAACGATTCCAACTATGTGAGACCATATTCGTTGACTTTGTTAATTTCAGTTAGCAAATAAAAAATAAATCCACAACCATTGTTGGTTATTACCTTTTGCAATGATTGTTTTGTTTCTGATTGAATACTTTAGCTTTCGAATAACAGTAGCAACTACGTTGAATAACTTGAATCAGTGAATAATGGGTGTCCAAATAAAAGAATAAATAAGTTACCGTGAGACGATTATAGTAAGAGAGAATGTACCATTAGCAATATTTTTTTTCCATTGAAATGGTAATGCTTTATTTGTTAGATCAAAGATCGAACCCAAGCTAAAGATGCACTCATAAAGAAAAAAAACGATATTAGAAATAGGGAAGCCAACGCCATAAAGGGAAAAAATGATTGTAGGTTGCCCAATAGGGGTTCCAAACCCAATATATATATAAGAAAGCTATACGTTGAAATAGCGGCCCCCAATACCTTTGGAAATTGAAGAGCTCAATAAAAACTATGTCATTCAACTGACAAAATCGACCCAGCTAAAATCAGTCATCCATAATTGAGGAATGAAATGATAAAACCTTAAACAAAAATACTCTGTGTCGAACTCACCGTTTAAAGCTCCATGGGAGAGGTCAGCCATGTCAAATGACCGAATGAAAAAGAAGAATAAAAAGAGCGGAATAAAAAGCATCTCAATCTTGAAAATTATCTCATCCCTGCCGTAAAGAGGAAATCTTCTTCCATATGGGTTTGAATTTTGAACATGGAAAGATTCCATATGGGGTTGAATTTTGAAGAGGAAATCTTCTTCCATATGGGGTTTGAATTTTGAGCATGGAAAGATTCCATATGGGGTTGAATTTTGAACAGGGAAAGATAATAATCCTTAGATCAAATGAACATCAAAACTCAAATTCAATCTCCGCCATTCAAACTGCCACGTAGGACAGTTGTGAGAGAGACATTTTGCAAAAGCGTTGTGTAATGTAATATTTTGTAAATGAAATTGCCAAAACCAAACAAGACGCAGCTCAGCTTTTTCGGACTAACAAGTTCCGGTGCCTTACACGCCACCATTCAAACCAACCTTCGTATTCTGGTGCCTTATGTGGAAGAAGATGAAATCAACAGCCTGTTAACACGACGTAGACAAAGTCCTTTCCAACGACCCATTTGGGTTGAGGCTTCACTCCGCAATGCCCCTCGCTCAGTGGTTGTTTCCTTCCCAGTTTTGGCTGAATCAAAATTCTCTCAGGAAGATTCAAAACCTAATCGGTTTGGACTCTGTCTTTTCACTTGTAGGCGACATTTAATTTAAACCAGTGATTCCTCCTTTTATGCACATTCAGCGCAGACGAGTGCTACTTAACCCTAACCTCTCTATCCAACCAACCAGTGGTCAAATAAGGAAAGGGCCTCCTTTAATAGAGAGGTCAGTATGGTTTGTTTTTTTTTATAATAGTCCCACGCCCGAGTCGTTGATTCTCCCCTCGCATTAACCCCTCAAAAAAAAAAAACATAAATGGCAGCTGTACAGACGAAAAAATAAGCGACAAAGGCCTATGCCGTTGATAGACGCTTTTCCGTTGCCTATTTAGACAGGCTGATAGTAATAATAACAGTGAGATCAGTACGGGTTTGTTGAAGAAGGAAAGCCCCCCCTCCTTGATATAGTCCTTCTACAAGCAACATGTCTTTTATATATTCATTGCAAATTTCGACATTAATGAAAACAGTTTTGGTATTAGCAGCACCCAGTGACTTGGTGTTAGCACCTTGATTTCCAAGGCTTGCTAAGCTTAGCTAGCGGTGGCATCTTGCACCCTAGCCAACCGGTGGAAACAAAGGCATGAGGCAGGCATGTCTTGACAAGGTGACCCGATGGTGTCAGTTGGTGTTGACACTGGTCCCTTAGGCAAGTGGCAGTCGTGATGCACATGAAGGCCCGATGATATCGAGGCATGAATGCTAAACAGGAAGCAGGCTTGTGGGACAAGGCAATCGAGAAAAACGGTTAAGTATTGGGAGCTGGGGTTGGATCACGAAATTAGGCAGGCAGCCTTAGGTTGGCTTGGGTAAAACAGAGGCAGAACTTGAGTTAGCTCAGGCAAAACGGTTATTGATGGTTAACAGCATTCTGCACCAGTTGCTGGGAGCTTGGGACAGGTGTCCAAGGCAGAAACGGGCTACACATGTTTTTGCTGGTAGCATGGGACATGTGTCCAAGGCAGAAACGGACAGTTATCGGTAATTATCTCCTGACAGTTTCAAAATTCAGCGTGCTGGCAGATTCTGGCAAAGCTAGCATAGCCTTAGGGCAGTTGGGGGTGTCAACTGCAAGATCATGGGTTGGCTCCATTATTTCATGTACTTAGTGGCCACGTTTTTATGATTGTAAGCCTATATAGGCAAGGTATTTTCGTAGCCTAAGGCAGATGGGTGTTCTGTCTAGGCTTTTGAGTGTATTCCTTTGTAAGTTGGTGCTTAATAAAGGTTGGGACGGTTCCCGTAACTCTTGTGTGTGTTCTAGACGTTCAAAACATAACTGGTGTGTGAGTAAACACTAGTTGGCTAAGACTAAGTTGTTGGCAAACTTGGTGCCATCACGGGCAAATTTCTAGGCGAAAAGCAGCCCCGTGACACTTGGTAAATTGATTTTGACATTAATGGGTTAACTTGCCGTTAAAAAGTTAAATTTCACGGTAACTATGAACAGAGCTTTCCTCTTCTGAATACCTTCCCATAGCTTGAACGGTCGACTCAGAAAGACAGAAACGCTAGCCCTTCTTGACTGATATTTGAGGTTGAATTTCTCTTGGTCTTAATCGGCTGTGATTTGAAGTCCTTGATTAACAATTCCACTCCAAATACTTGACTGATATTTGAGGTTGAATTTGTCTTGTGCTGAATCGGCTGTGATTTGAAGTCCATGATTAACAATTCCACTGCAAATATGCTGTCTTAAGTTTGATTGAAGGGTCCGTATGAAGAAATTCATAAACCTAACACTATTGAAGAAGAAAAGCAAGAACAGAAGGAAACAAGATCTCTCTCTCTCTCTCTCTCTCTGAAATGTTCTCTGTAACTCTCATCGGGTTATAGAAATGAGACCTACGATCCCTTTATACACTTCACAACTTCGTTAGGCCTAACTGATCTAACTAACTCGGATTCCAATCCCATCTAGTGTGAGCGATGGCCAATATGGGTGTATTGCCGATTGAAAGAAAAAAAAAACAAAGAGGCAATATGTGGGTATAGAACCTGGAACGGTCAAACGGAGAGAAAAGAAAAAGGAGTAGTCTTTTATTGCGCGAAGTGGAGGGGCGGCGGCGGGGGATGGGGGTTTGAATCTTTCAAATTAAGCGGGGCCATTGATCTTGGACTGTAAATTGAGGTATTGCTCGGAATTTCCCTCTAAAATTGGTTGGACTACTTCTTTTCAATTGTGTTCAAAATTTCCTCCCATCGAAATGGTTGGTAAAATGAAACAATCATAAGGAAACGTCCACACGCATCTTGTTTGGTTTTGATCCAGAATTTTTTTTGACCACTTATTTCTCAAAATAATTCAACTTATTTAATTTTTCTGTTAAAAATTGGTTAATTTTCAAAATACTGGGGTAAAAGTAAAATTTTTTATTTTTTTCAAATTTTCTCGTAGCGACAAATTAATAATCTATAAAAATTTGGCACAAAACTAACAAATACAAAAAAATTCAAATAATGACAAACCAACTCATTTTAAGTTAAGTGCGAAAGAACACATTTATTTTGGGTAATTTTTTTTAGGACTTTTTCGCTGAATTTTGACTTTTATTTCAACAAAAGAGAGGTATTTAATACAAGTAAAAAAAATTATTTAGAAAAATAATTGAAGATGAAATCTAGAAGGACAATGCCACAACAGTGATATAGAAATTGAATGTTCCGCAAAAGTGAGAGACGGAGTCTTCACCAAGTCAAGAAAGATTGCTTTAAAAATCACAGTACATTCGTCGAAATCTTATATCTCTGCCTCTCCCAATTCACTAGTCCCTGTGATCTCCATTTCTGTCCGTGGTTCTCGGCTGCCGTGGCACTTCACGGGATTGGCCATGAAGCTTCGCATAATCGCCGCCGTGCTCCTCTGTTTCACGGCGGTCACCGCCCAGAACCTCGAGACTTTCAGCCAGACGTATGGACCATTCGATTCTCGTTATAATGATGAATTCTACTATAGGGAAACAGCCACGACCTCCGAGAACGCTCTCCAATTGACCCCGGCCCTGACCCAGGACCCGGGTGTCTACGTCGTGAGCCCCTTGCCAAATCAGACGGGACGAGTGATGCTGAGAAAACGATTCAAGTTATGGGAACAAGGTTACAAAACCTCCGAGTCCGACAGAGTTGCCTCATTCAACTCCTCCTTCCTCTTCAACATCTATGCGCCTTTTAGCAACACCCGGGGCGAAGGGCTGGCCTTCGTCCTAGCCCCGGACACGTCCATTCCGTCAAACAGTTCCGGCCAATATCTGGGCCTGACCAACGAGGAAACCGACAGCTCCCCCGGAAACCGCTTCGTCGCCATCGAGTTCGACACTGTCAAGCAGGACTTCGATCCGGATGCTAACCATGTGGGACTCAATATAAACGGTATCACATCTACTGTTAATGCCTCCTTGACCCCATTGGGATTTGAACTTGCACTTGCGCAGAACGCGACCAACTTGTTCAATGTGTGGGTCCAGTACGATGGGTTCGACAAGGTCATTGAAGTGTACATCGCACCTCAAGCTGAGATTAATGGGGAGACACCCTCCAGGCCCGATACCCCGGTCTTGAATTATTCTCTGGACTTGAGAAAGATTTTGGATCAGCACTCGTACTTTGGTTTCTCGGCATCGACAGGATCTGGTGCGCAACGCCATAGTGTCTTTAGGTGGAACTTGGCTGTGGACTCCTATCCGGACATCGATGCTCCAGCTCGGGCTCCAGTTCAAGCTCCAGGTCCGGCTCCGGCACTGGCTCCGGAGGACAAACATCCTCCGTGGAAAAAGATTCTAGTCGGGGTCTGGGTTCCACTGCTTGTGATTGGGGCAGCAGTGACGGGCTATTATTACCTATGCAAGAAGCGATCAATGGCACGATCTAAGTCCAACGTCTTGCTAGGGGCCTTAAAGAGATTGCCAGGGACCCCGAGGGAGTTCCAATTCAAAGATTTGAAGAAGGCTACCAACAACTTCGACGAGAAGAAAAAGTTGGGCCAGGGTGGTTATGGTGTAGTGTACCGAGGCTACCTGCACAACGAAAATCTGGAGGTGGCCGTCAAGTGGTTTTCTAGAGAAACTATTAAAGGTCAGAATGACTTCTTGGCAGAGCTCACCATAATCAACCGTCTCCGTCACAAACATCTTGTCCGCCTACTTGGTAAGTCCTTTCTAAAGTTTATAACTTTATCTTCTTCAATTTGCTTCAGGTCTACAATCGTCTGGGAGTACTGTCACATAATACTCCAGACCATTTTATGACATATTCTTGTAAAGTCTACCACTAAGTGTAAGACCCCACAAGAATATGTTGTTGTAAAGTGATCTAGACACGCGGTACTCCCAGACTATTGAATAATTACTCCTACTTTTGTATATATGGTAGGCATAGTAGTAATTTTGGCATTAGTACCACACAAAAAAAAAATTGTAATTATGGCATTAACAGGTAGTTTCAATTGAAATCTTGCTTCAATGTTCGATCTAAGACACTAAATATTGGCTGATAACAGATAAGGTCTTTAGGATCAATTATCTTGGTTCCAAAAGCTTTATTTTTGAGGAGTACTCTTTCTCTCTACGTGACAGGATGGTCTCACAAGAAAGGAAAGCTACTACTTGTATATGACTACATGCCCAATGGTAGTCTCGACACACACTTATTCACCAAAACACCAGACAACAAGCCACTAAGCTGGGATCAACGTTACAATATCATAGTTGGGGTTGCTTCGGCCCTGCACTATCTCCACAACGAGTATGACCAGAAGGTGGTCCACCGGGACCTCAAGGCCAGCAACATAATGCTGGACTCTGACTTCAATGCCCGACTGGGGGATTTCGGCCTTGCCCGCGCCCTGGACAAGGAGAAGACCTCATACACAGAGGCCGAGGGCGTGGCTGGCACATTGGGCTACATTGCGCCTGAATGCTTCCTAACAGGCAAGGCCACCCAACAGTCCGACGTCTACGCGTTTGGTGCAGTCTTGATGGAAATAGTTTGTGGCTTGCGACCTGGAACAAGGATCGATGAATTCCACTTCTTGGTGGATTGGGTGTGGTCCTTGCACCGAGAAGGCCGGATATTAGATGCTGTAGAAGAGCGGCTTGGAGGTGAGTACATCATTGAGGAAGCTCAAAAAGTGCTGATTTTGGCTTTGGCATGTTCTCATCCTATATCAAGCGAAAGGCCTAAAACTCAAGTAATTGTTCAGATCGTATCCGGTTTAGTTCCGGTGCCTTACGTGCCGCCATTCAAACCGGCCTTTGTATGGCCGTCGATGCCTGTCCTGGAAGAAGATGATATTAGCAGCCTGGCTAGCACTAAGGAGACAAAATCCTTTCCAACGACCCATTTGGGATCCGGCTTCACGCCGCAATGCATCAGCGAAGACCTCTATGCCAGCGACAAATTCAATATTGTGTAGTTTCTTTTGTAAACTAAAACCAAGTCTTCTAATATATATATTTTTTAAATTCAGCAATTTTATAATCATAATACTGTTTGAATATTATATTCTATTTAGTATTGTCAACAAATCATGCAACTGAATTTTTCGCACGGATATATATTTTTTAAATTCAGCAATTTTATAATCATAATACTGTTTGAATATTATATTCTATTTAGTATTGTCAACAAATCATGCAACTGAATTTTTCGCACGAGTTTAAGAAACTAGTCGAGATGTTTAAGTTACTGGACATTTTTTTGGATTTATGGACAAATGTACACTTTGGGCGTGTTTGATAGCTGGATTCAGGGATGGGATAGGATTACAAAGGTGGAGGGGCACTCAAAAACCTTGTTTGTTTTGATTTTGGTAGGCTGGATTTCTAATCCGAAGGAATTGTGAAACCCACCATTTCACCGGATTAGCCATCCAGAGGGGGGGGGGGGGGGGGGGGGGCGGGGGGGGGGTGTGTTACTAACAATCCTGTCCCATCGGATTGAATGTGGAAGACTTCCTCTTTTTAGCTATTGACACAATTACCCCCACTGCATATACACCATTTCACCAGAACAAGCTCACCGGAAAAATCTGAACAAGGTCTATGGGCTTCCCGGAAAAATCAAAACAAGTTCTCTATCGTTCTCCCGACCTTCCTCCAAGGATTCCAGCTACTTCGACTCTGGCAGCCACGACTCCTTTCTCTCTCTCAACCTGTCGTCTTCATTTTTGGGTTTCCAGACGATCGGTTCATTTTTGAATTTCCAGACGATCTATTTTCAGACGGTGGGTTTGGGTGTTTGTGGGAGAAAGTGATTGTATATGGGTTTTGTTTTTTGGTTTTCAATAATTGGGAAGAGAGACAGGATAATGGGTGAGAGAGAGATAATGGTTTTTTATTATTATTAGTAATTGCATTTTTCTCAAGTCAAAATTGTAAATGGTGTTCTAATTGTAAGGGTAAAATTGGAAACACAAATTTTAATCCCATCCTATTCCAACCCAAACAAACATGTTATTAACAATTCATGATTTAATCCTGTGCCAAACAAACATAAATAAAAGATTCATCTTCTCATTATTAATCCCACCTCATTACCAATCCTAATCCTAATCCTAATCCTAATCCTAATCCCATCACATTACGAATCCCCCCAAAACGAAATCTGCTATCAAACACGACCATTAAGTTTGAAATTAAGTTTCTCGTCCAAAAAAAAGTATGAGAAATCCACTTTGCAATTAAGATGAAACTAATTCTTTTTTGGGAGATGTTAGCTTGTTGTGTTGACTGATGAATAATGGTAGTTTGGATTAGGGAGGGGATTAGTGGAGTCATTTTTTGTGCATTTTTTTAGTTCCGGCGTGGATGGCTTGTCGACGTCTTCGACTAGACTAGAGAGGAATTAGTCGAGCAAGATCAAGTAATTTTTTTGTTCCAACGTGGATGGCTTGTCTTTGACTAGACAGGGATTAGTCGAAGTGCGCACAATTCCGCCTTGTGCTTGATTCTCATGGTTACATGCATTATCCTTATCCCCTCTTCACTAAGTCTAAGATCTACCTGTCCACAGCTCAAAAAACCAGAACCCATGTCCTTCCACACCATTGGCACGCCTCGCGCGCTGCAACAGAAATTATATACCCAAAATAGAAGGAAGAAGAAAACCTCCCAGTGATCAAGTGTTTAGGCAGGGCACAAAAAGAAAAAAGTGTGTTGTGCACTAATGTGTGTGAACCCTTTGCTTTTTCTGGGTTGGTATTACATCCGTTTGGCGCATCCAAGCCGTTCATTACGTTTTTAGACTATTCGGATTTGGAGAGAGAAAAAGAAGAGAGAAAGTGTAAGGGTGAGAGGAGAGAGTTTCAATCTGAGCCGTTCAAAAGTGTATTGGACGGTCTGAATGTGCTGAATAGGTACCATGTGGAATATAACCACGTCCCGGCACTGAAAAATTCTTCCTCGTGTTACAATCAACAAATCTTTGATGTAACGACACATGTAAAGACAAAAGTGTTGATTGCTATATGGAGTCTCAAGATGCTTCTTTTGGTTGGGGTCCCTGGGGAAGGCAAAAGTGTTGTGCCGTGCAGCACTCAATTTCACAGTCTAAAAATATTTTAGATGGTTCGGATTTTAAAATAATTCTTTCCTGAGTCAAAATCTTCCTAAGAATAGTTCTTTTAAAATTGGGATCGTAAATTGCCAAGACAGACGGTCAAGATGAAGTATTGCACCATGCAGCACGCGGGTCCCTGTGGTTGGATATCACCGTTAATTACTATATGGTGTCTGAAGATGCTTGTGCTTGCTTGGATATCACTCTGATTTTATTCGGTTTTATTTCTCTGTAGGGATTATAGGTTTGGTTGGTTCCTTGCCAACCATCTTTGTATCATTTTGTTGCTTCGGTCCTTGGAGGCATAAGGTTGTCAGAAGCTTGATCAGCGCCAACATAGTTAGGATACTTGTGTTTCGTGGTGATGCCGATTTTCCCTTGGTCCCTATGATCTTTGTACTCTAATTCTCAAAGATTAATAAAACGAATGTTGCCGGTAAAAAAACAGAGAAAGACGCCCACGTACACTTACGCAGGCACAATCAAACACACACAAAAGGTCCAGTCTATACCGACTTAAGAGAAACATTAATTAAAAGGTTAATTGATTCATTCTCCTCCATGAATTTTTGACTCCCGGAATTACCTTTCATGCATCTGAAAGCTTCTTCTCAAACCTGCAAATATGGAAAACGAAAAAAGTATTAAGTATCACTATTTGTCAGTATGGGCTTAGCTCGGCCGTTGAAATTAGTTCAAGGGATTTGTACTCTTTAAAACCTGTTTATAAGGCTCGAGCTCATGGAGGATCCTTGAACGGCAGGTATTATTAATTAACAAGTTTCTAACCCCGCTAAAGTTATCCTGCAGTAAATTAATTAATAAATATGTGTTTGCTTTGGAGGGAATAGACAATATAAAATTTTCACGGCGTACCCTTCTTGATGATCTGAACCATTAATACATAAAATCCGTTGAATATGATCAAATTAATTTTCTTTGGAAAAATATGGACGACCTATTCTCAGTCCTGAGAATAGAAGTGGTGATCGTCCATTTTTATGAGAAAGTTGGACCGATCATATGTTGACTATTGTTTGATCGAATTGATCTTTTACATAAATAACCTACTCAACAAGTTCTATTATGACTAGTTTGAATTATTGAGGCGATCGATGATCAGCCCATAGTTGACCCCTGAAAACCATCTCTACTAATAAGCCAGTTGTGCTACTATGTATGCGGGTTCCACACTTAATATGAGGGAATTTTTGTTATTGTGTGTGCAAGTGCTTGTTGTTGTAGACTCATAATAATATAGTTGAGACTTAAATATGAGGTTTTAAGTGATTTTAGAAACTTTGTTTAATAGTACTAATCAAGATCCATCAAACAAAATTCATATAGGAGTAAAAAGTGTTATCAATTAAAAAATATAATCAATTTATTATCCGATTAGAATGGAACAAGAGACTAAAAAAGGGGGACGGGGGCGTATGACATTTTCTAGGGTTAATTACTTGTTGTCCATTTTATCTATACACATTTTTCACTTTACCCCCTCTTACTATAAAACACTACAACCTACCCCATTTATCTTTCAATTCCTAACACATAAGGCTTGCCATTAGTCTGGGATCCAAAAAAATCGTCAAAGGGACATGTGCATGTCACATGATCTGTAAAAAAGAAAAAAATTAAGTGCTCTAATTTTCAATCTGTTTGAATCGGTGCGAAAATTTTATTTCTCTGATCATTTTATCTTAAAGGATCATAATTAATTTTTGGGCTCTAAGACTTTCGTTAGTTACTCCTAAGAGATATTTGGTTCTACTTTTTTCTTAGGACTAATTAACGAGAGTTCTAAAGTTAAAAATTAATTATGACCCTTTAGGATAAAATGATCATAGAAATAAGATCTTCGCACCGATTCAAACGGATTGAAAATTAGAGCACTTAATTTTTTCTTTTTACAGATCATGTGACATGCACATACCTCTTTGATGATTTTTTGGATTCCAGACTAACGACAGGCCTTATGTGTTAGGAATTGAAAGATAAAGGGGAGAAGTTGTAGCATTCTATAGTAAGAGGGGATAAAGTGAAAAATGTGTATAGATAAAGGGGGCAACAAGAAATTAACCCCATTTTCTAATCTCATTTGTTGTGACCGGTACCTAGGAAAAATTAAAGAAAGACTGCTTCACAATTCCATTTGTCAAAACCTAATCTCCCTGGTGTCCATTTGTGGCCCTGTACATTCTCGGCCACGGTACTAACACTTGATGGGCGTGACAATCCGAAAAACACCAGGGCTCACGACCTGGTGAGCCTTGACCGTAGCGCAAAAATAAGTTAGCCTATCAAATTTAGGTTCAATCGGAGCTCGTCCAAATTTTGTCAAATTGGATAATTTTGTCTAATCTCATTTGTTTTGACCGGTACCTAGGAAAAATTAAAGAAAGACTGCTCTACAATTCCATTTGTCAAAATCTAATCTCCCTGTCCATTTGTGGCCCTGTACATTCTCGGCCACGGTACTAACACTTGATGGGCGTGGCAATCCGAAAAACACCAGGGCTCATGATCTGGTGAGTCTTGACCGTAGCGCAAAAATAAGTCAGCCTATCAAATTTAGGTTCAGTCGGAGCTCGTCCAAATTTTGTCAAATTGGATAATTTGTAATTAAGCATCGTTTGGACTTTCAGGACTTCGATTGGTCCAATTGATCATGAAATTAGACCTCCACGTATTCTACTTCACACAGTACCGGTCCGGGCTAAAGTTGAAGGTGTGGTTGCTTGAGGCGACTAAAAAAATACTCGACTCCTTCTATATATTTTAATACCCACTATAAAAGTCCAAAAACTCATAACGCAAGTAATGAGATCACTCGATGATTGTCTGGTTTTTTTATTTGATGTAAATGGATTAAGTCCTATAAAGTGACATATAATTAAAGACAAACACTCGAAAAAAGGTTTGAAAACCAAAGGGGCACTCCTATAATATTTATTGTTGCTTGAGGCTTCTGCAAAGTCAGAGTCACTCATGATTGTTTTGGTTATTTTATTTGATGTGAATGGATTAAGGGGTGTTCCACTAATCCTTCTTTTTTAAAAAGTTCTTTTTTTTTAATTTTCAAATTTAAATATAATAAAAATGAAAAATAATTTTTTGATTTTTTTTCACCGTATAAAAGATCTCAATGAAATCTATCAAACAATATCCATATTCGTAGGAAAATTATTTGCGTAAACACATGATTTTTGAACTTAAAATTACCTTACTTTTCTAAAAAGTTTTTTTTTAAGAAACCGGAATACCACCTAAGTCCTATAAAGTGATGAATAATTAAAGACAGACACTCAAAAAAAGGTTTGAAAACCAAAGGGGCACTCCTATAATATTTATTGTTGCTTTAGGCTTCTGCAAAGTCAGAGTCGGCTCTTGTCAGACTTGAACAATTCAATCAGCTCAGAATCTCCAATCAGAATGATCAATGGTTTTTCCGACTAGAACAATAAGTCGATGCATGGCTTATTAGTTTTTTTTGTGTGTGTGTGTGTGTAATGGGCCAGCTTGCGCGCATATTGGACAAATTTCTATTGCTTCCTCTCACATCTTTTTCAAATGCTTGCGCTTGAAAGTGCGGTGGCCCCAAGAATTGCTAATTTGAAAAATCGAACATTAAACCTTGGGAGGGAGCGAATCCCTAAATTCCAAGTAAACCATTGTGATTTCATGGCTTGTTATAAGTTGTTAGTAGAGTAGTTGAACCCATGTACAATTTTCTGTTTTGAATGGATTGCCTTGAAGAACTTCAAACCTTGCAAAAGCATTGAAAAAAGTACTATCTTAGTATTAGTAGTGCACCTTATTGAAAAGTCAAAAAGCATATAAAAATGGTTGCCACGATGTCGGTGTCACGAAAATTTCAAATAATTGTATGAATTATATCATATCACGAACATAGATTTTAATTGCAATTAAGGATTGCAAAAAATCACGCAAGGAAAAATGCGTTTGGACTCATTCTAGGTCTCATAAAAATCTAGAAAAATATTCATAAATTATTGAATATTATTTTATGGGGCCTTATAAAAAATCAGCTCCAATGGATATCGGTAAGTATTACTTTTGGATTCGTTGGGGCGAAATTGCTCAATTCTCTCATATGAATCCAAAAGTAATATTTACCGATGTCCGTTAGAGCTGATTTTTTACAGGGCCCCCATAAAATAATATTCAAAAATTTATAAATATTTTTCTAAATTTTGGTGGGACCTGGAAGGAGCCCAAACACATTTTTTCTTGCGTGGTTTCCTGTAAAACTTCCTTCCGAATGGCAGGACTAACGAATTGGTATACCGGGTCATTAGCACAACACCACCGTTGAACAAGTTATATTCTTAATTTGGGAATCTCATGTTCGATCAGCATTGTTTGTAAAATAATGGCACAAGACTGTAATGGGACTTGTTGATTCAAATATATAATGGATTCTTCATTTTTTTAAACTGAAACTGTACGTGCTCCATTTCGATAATATAATTTGACCCTCCTAATGAAGTTGCCCCAAGAATGGAGCACTTTTCACTAAAATCTTGTGTTTTTCCTTTTAACTCTATGAGATATGATTAGGTGGATAATTCACTCATATTTTTCGAATACCGGTACATTAACAAATTTGGATTGTCCAATGGACAGCTCGAATGGTGTACAGTATGATGCTATGCACCATCCTTGGTTCTTTTCTTAGATGTTGAACTTTTTTTGCCATTAATAGCTGCCATAAAGGTACTCGTAAGTTTGTTGTATTACTAATGCATTACTAATGCCAAAAGTATTTTTATTTATACCAAAATTATAGTGCATTAAATTTTTGTACCACATGCAAGATACAAGACTTTTATGTTCTAAAATTTTGGCACAAATAAAAATAATTTTGACATTATCATTTCCTTAAACTTTTTACTTGTCTCCCCTCTGTCCCAAGTTTTTCGTCCCCATGGAGTATCACTTTTTGCTACTCTAAAAATATTGTTCCAGTTAAAAAGTGATGGGCAAAAAGTGAAGAATTTACTCTTTTATCCTTACTTTTTGAAATGAAAAACATGCAATGAAGATGTTTTGAAAGGGCTGATAAAGAAAATGACGTTTTGAAGGGTAAAAAGATAGAAGAACAAATACGACGAGTGCAATAATGGTATTCCCATAATAAGTTGGGAGAAGTTTTTGGGTGCAAATAAGATATTTCCTCAGTCCTAATTTAAATGCTTCCTATGAAAGATCGTGTAACTTTGACCTCGAAAAATAAAATCGTTTTTGGGATTAATTTTTAACTTTGTTTTCCATCATTGAAAAGATCTCGATGAGTACTTTAAAACGATACAAAAAAGTTCCAAAAAAAATTATGAAAAATACGATTTTTTTTGAAAGCCAAGATAACATGACTTTACGTAGGGAGCATTTAAAATGGGATGGAGGAGTATCATGTGGCGGTACCCAGCGTGCATCTGAGCCATTCAAACGTGTTTTGGATGACGCAGAGCCGAGCATTAATCTCTTTCGTACATAGTTGACCACTCTCTCTACTCTTACTCTCTGCTCGGATCTAGACTGTCCAAAACATGTTTGTACAGCTCAGATGCGCACTCATGTATCACATGGACTATACCCTATTTGCTCTCAAAAACTTCTCATAAGTTGGAGTTCCCAAAAGGCGACAATAAATTGGGACACAGTAGTCCATCCGTTCTAATTTTTGTCTTTTTTGAAGAGTCTGTGTCACTTTTCAATTGATTATATCTTGCAATCTATAAGGTTTTAGGTGATTTTGAATACTTTGTTTAATAAGACTAATCAAGAACTATGAAACAAGATTCATTTAACATATAAAAAGTGTTGTCAATTAAAAAATATAATCTTATTTACAGTGACCGGTACCTAGGAAAAATTAAAGAAAGACCGCTTTTAATTCCATTTGTCAAAATCTTATCTCCGCGATCTCCATTTATGTCCGTGTACATTCTCGGCCACGGTACTAGTAACACTTGATGGGCTTGGCCATGAAGCTCCTTACGATAGCCGCCGTGGTACTCTGTTTTACGGCAGTCGCTGCCGAGAACCTCAAGACTTTCACATTCACGTACGGGCCATTCAATTCGAGCATTTCTGATATATTCCAGTTCGAGGGCGCTGCTGGCTTTTCCGACAACTCACTCCAAATGACCCAGGACTTTTTGAACAACGGTGATACCAATTCCCTCCCAGATTTTGTGGCCGCCCTGCCAATATATCAAGCCGGACGAATGATGCTGAACCAATCATTCAAGTTGTGGCAACAAGGTTACAACAAAACCTCGGACAGGATTGCCTCGTTCAACTCCTCCTTCCTCTTTAGCATCGACCCGTTTAATAATACCTCCCTGGGCGAAGGGCTGGCCTTCATCATAGCCCCGAACATGTCCCTTCCGTCAAACAGTTACGGCCAATATCTGGGCCTAACCAACAACGACACCGACGGCCACCCTGAAAACCAATTGTTCGCCATCGAGCTCGACGACGTCAAGCAGGATTTTGATCCGGATAATAACCACGTGGGACTTAATATAAACAGCATCATATCTAATGTTACTACCCCTTTGACCCCATGGGGGATTGAAATTGCTTCAATTAACGAGTCCAACTGGTTTTACAATGTGTGGGTCCTGTACGACGGGATCAATAAGGACATTGAGGTGTACATTGCACAACAAGCCGAGCCTAGTGGGGAGACGCCCTCGCAACCCAGTACACCAGTCTTGAAATCGAATCTTGATTTGGGCGCGGTTTTGAATCAATACTCGTACTTTGGTTTCTCGGGATCGACCGGATCTGGTTCGCAGTTGAACGGTATCTTTAGGTGGAACTTGACAGTGGACTCCTATCAGGAGGATGTCATCATTCCGCAGGATTTGGCTCCAGCTCCCGCTCCAGCTTCCACTCTGGAGGACAAACATCCTTCGTTTCCCGCTCCCGCTTCCACTCTGGAGGACAAACATCCTTCGTTGGAAAGGACTCTCCTTATAGTTGGGGTTGGGGTTCCACTGCTTGGGATGGGGGCCGCACTAATGGGGTATTGTAACCTATGCAAGAAGCGATCAGTGGTACATTCTGGATCCAACATCTTAGTAGGAGCCTTGAAGAGATTGCCAGGAACTCCAAGGGAGTTCCAATTCAAGGATCTGAAGAAGGCAACCAACAACTTCGACGAGAATAACAAGTTGGGTCAGGGTGGTTTCGGGGTAGTGTACCGAGGCCATCTACAGAATGAAAATCTAGAGGTGGCCGTCAAGAGGTTTTCCAGGGAAACTGTAAAGGGTCAGGATGACTTCTTGGCAGAGCTCACCATCATCAATCGTCTCCGACACAAACACCTCGTCCGACTGCTTGGTATTGTCCTTTCTCAAGTATTTCTCTTCTGCATTCAATTGAAATGTTGTTTTAATAGTCTTTGTAAGAGACACAGGGTATTTACTACAACAAATAAGGTCTTTGGGGAGCAATTATTTTTTTTCGAAAGCATACTTTTTGGTTGCAAAAAGCTTTTGCGGACCATCTTTTTCCTATCACTAAATCGATTGTTAAAGGTTCATCTGAAAAAGTAAATAAAGGGAATTGGGTGACCATATTCTGAATTTCCCCAATGATTTGCTTTCAGTACCAAAAATTGGGGTCCTAAGGCATCCAAATTCGTTCCTATTCATTGCTAAGAACTTATCATTACAACAACAACATAACAACATAATGAAACCCATCTAGTCCTCAATCATTAGGGGTATGGGCAGGGGATGATTGGACACAGACATAACCTCTTGCAATATATGCACAAAGTGGCTGCTCTCAGAATATCACTGAAACAGTGGCCCCCCTAAACCTCCAAGAACCAAGGAGCTACAGGGATATTTTGTTGTAGAACCATGCCCCCAAATCAAAGCCAAATGGTATTAGAGAAGGCCGGCCTAGAGACCCAAATCAATTTTTGTGCACATTACCAAGCTAAGAACTTATCATTAGCTTTCAATAAATATGTTCTCCAAATGGATTACTTTTTTTGAACCAAATTGAGGAGTATTCCGAAACCACATCATTTTGACGTTGAGAGCGAGAGCATATTTGGTAGTTGTTGCCTTTATGAGGGCCAGTATCCACCTTGTACTCAAGACGCCTCCTGTTGGCGTGAGCAAGCGTATTGGGAGGACTAACCGCCTTCACCTATCGATATTGTATGGGTAGCATTGCGAAGCCCCATGTGTAGGGTTCTGCGCTACCCTATAAAAGGTTAAGTTACACCTTCTCTTAACAGCAATTGCTTTTAGGTAAGTTGGTTAGCACCTGATCCAATAGTAGCTAAAACATTTGGTAGACAAAATATTTACTTTATGAACCATATTGAGGAACTCTCTCTCTCTCTCTCTCTCTCTCAACAGGATGGTGTCACAAGGAAGGAGAGCTGCTACTTGTATATGACTACATGCCTAACGGTAGTCTCGACACACATCTATTCACTAGAACACCAGACAAGAAGCCACTAAGCTGGGATTTGCGGTACAAGATCATCTCAGGGGTGGCCTCAGCCCTACATTATCTCCACAACGACTACGACCAGAGAGTCATCCACCGGGACATCAAGGCCAGCAATATCATGCTAGACTCCAACTTCAACGCCCGACTTGGGGATTTCGGCCTTGCCCGCGCTCTAGACAAGGAGAAGACCTCATACACGGAGGCCGGAGGCGTGGCTGGCACACCAGGCTACATTGCACCTGAATGCTTCCACACAGGCAAGGCAACCCAGCAGTCTGACGTCTACGCGTTCGGAGTAGTCTTGTTGGAAATAGTTTGTGGTTTGCGACCTGGAACAATGATCAATGAGTTTAACTTCATGGTTGACTGGGTGTGGTCCTTGCACCGCGAAGGCCGGATATTAGATGCTACAGAAGTGCGGCTCGGAGATGAGTATGTTGTTGAGGAAGCTCAGAAAATGCTGATTTTGGCTTTGGCATGTTGTCAACCAATAGCAAGCGAAAGGCCAAGAACTCAAGAAATTGTTCAAATCATATCCGGTTTAGCTCCGGTGCCCTATGTGCCACCATTTAAACCGGCCTTCGTATGGCCGTCGATGCCCTCCATGGAAGAAGATAATATCATCAGCTCAGCCAGCTCGGCCAGCTTGGCCAGGCACCCAATGGAGACAAGGTCCTTTCGAACGACCCATTCTGTATTAGGCTTTACCCCGGAATGCATCAGCCGAGAGCTCTATGCCAATGATAAATTCAAGACTGTGTAGTTTCTTTTGTCACAATACCAAGTATTTTTTCTCTTCAAGTTTCAACAATGTTATGATGATCATAAGTGAGTATTGTAGTCTTGTTATCATCTTCGAGATCTTTTTAATTAGGTGAAAACAATTTTAAAAATTACGCACTAAAGTATGTTTTTTTTTTTTAATTGTAAAATTACATGTATTTTCTTAAAGGACTACAATTAGAAAACAAATGTATTACATAGCTAGACAGACACAAAACAATCTTCACTCATATCGGACACACCGACATGGTTATCGTGCATGGAGAGACTACACATGTATCTGTGTGGAATCTCCCCATGTGCATCGTAAATGTGTTCCAACCATTTTTGGAAACTTTAAAAAATTACTAGTGAATCTATATATTACTATAGCGTCGTACCTATTTGATGCACAGGACAAAAATACGTTCATAATGTTTTCGTTCCCGTGTATCAAACACGCACACAATAGTTAATAGAACAACAGTTGATGAAAAAATCTTGGAGCTGATAGTAGGGAATGGATGAAGGAGATAGTAGAGAGGAACACAAAAGGGAATATTTAGGGGAAACAATTTTTAAAAAATGAAAATTGGTTGGAAAATGAGGTCAATGTTGTCGGGGGAAGTTATTTGAACAATTTTTGAAATTGAACCTTTCAAAGGTCCATTTTTGCTTGCAAAATATTTGGCTGGCTATAAATTGGGAAAGAAAGAAGAGAAAAAAGGGGAATTGGGAATCTTGGAGATATATAGTAGGGAGTGGATGAGGGAGATGGCAGAGAGGAACACAAAATAAAATATTTGGGGAAATAGTTTTTTTTTTTTTTTAAAGGGAAATTGGTGGGAAATGAGGTCAATATTGTTGTGGGAAGTTATTTGAACAATTTTTGAAATTGAAATTTTCAAAGGTCCATGGTAGTTTTTCCATGCAAAATATTTGGCTGGCTAGAAATTGGGAAGAAAGAAGAGGAAAAAGGGGAATTGGGTTGAGGAGAGGAAGCACTTAACAGCTCGTTTGGGACAGCCGATTTCGGAGAAAAGAAATGAGATGGAGGGAGAAGTGATTCTCTTCCTCGTTTGGAAGGCCTAGAAGGCAAGAGAGGGTGAGAGAAGGAGGGAGACAGGAATTCCCTCACACCTAGTTTCATTTTTCGCCAAAAGTGGCAAGATTCTTTGAGAAAGGGAGAGAGTGAGGCGTGTGGGTGAGAGTAGATCTCACTCGCGCAACTTCCAGTAGCACATGTGGTCCACCATCTCGTCGGATCGTCGTTGTACTTGCACCGCACCGTTGTCTTCATCTAGTCAAAGAGATGATGTTTGGTCACTAGAGAAGAAAGAAACAGAGAATTTCAGGTCACCGAAAATGTGGAGAGAGTATGATTTCTCACGGTTGTTTGGATGGGTGGATGAGAAACCGCGACCCTTTATTCTTGTTTCTCACTAACAAGGGTGACCACTCCCCTCTCTTTTCTTATTTTCTCACCTCCATTGTCAAAGGGGCTGTAAGTGCCACATAAGGGGGAGGAAGCCTACTTTTAGGAGTGCCACACAAGACATTTTAGCTAATTTAACCAAAATAAGCTTTTAAAATTTTTTAGAAGATTTTTTTTCGAATGAAAATTGATTGGCAATGGGCTGGCACGGACACAACACGATTAAAAAATGGCGCGATATGATTAAATAAACGGATTCGCATGACCCGGGCACAATTTATTAAATGGGTCAACCCGTTTAACACTTCTGCATCCAAGAGGATATATCAGACTCTTTGGGGCGGATGTGATTCATGTGAACCAGGAGTCCAGCATCGGCCAAAATTTCTGAAGATATATATTTTTTTGTTGGATTAATTCTGAAGATATTCTTAGACCTCGGCCAAAATCTCTCTCTCTCTCTCTCTCTCTCTCTCTCTCTCTCTCTATCCTACGCTTCCAATTCCACCTTGTTTGTGCAGAGAATGTATTTCTGAAGCCCCCAATTCACCCCTTCCAGTTCCACTCCCATTTGAATCCCATGGTTCTTACATTATCCTTATCCCCTCTTCACTACGCATCAAACCCACCAGTCCACACCTCAATAAACCAGAACCAATGTCGTTCCGCTCTAATTCCACGCCCCACTGCAACAAAAACTCCCCAAAACCGAAGCAAGAAGGAATCTCGCAAATTCACCGTACTTGCCGTGACCGAGGGCTCAAGAAAGTCCAAAAAGGAAGTGGAAAAAGAAAAAGCAGAAGAATCAGTGCCTTCTTGGGGTAACCCAGATTCAGACGAGCCCCCGCCTTGGGCTCGGGCCGAATCTGGTTCGAGTGGGTCCCAACAGAGCTTTCAGGTTCCCTTCATCGTGTACTTACTCGCCTCTGCTATCACTGCAATCGCGGCCGTAAGCTCTACGAAACCCTGGTTTTTTTTTTGGGTTTTGTGGGTTTTGTTTGTTTCTTGATGGGATTTTGTGGGTTGGGCGCAGATTGGGTCGGTTTTTGAGTACGTGAATCAGAAGCCTGTTTTTGGAGTTTTG
Source organism: Rhododendron mucronatum var. ripense (assembly GCA_019656295.1). Taxonomy (NCBI): domain Eukaryota; kingdom Viridiplantae; phylum Streptophyta; class Magnoliopsida; order Ericales; family Ericaceae; genus Rhododendron; species Rhododendron mucronatum. Next base: position 232,489 of record BPLT01000195.1, on the reverse strand, counting down.
GGATCAGACAGCGTTTTTTATGCCCCGGTGCTCGGATTCTTTGTGTTTACGGGCATTCCCACTGCTGTAAGTTGTTTCTTGTGTGTTGTAATCTGTATGCCTGGGAGTTTCCAATATGTATTGGGGTAGAAAGGGGAAATTGTGGGTTTTCAATGAAATGGTGATTATACGCAAGGGCTTCAAAGTTCAATCTATCTAATGGCCTACAATCCTTTGGATGTTGGTGAGAAAATTTGAGAAAAGAAAAGAAAGAGTTGTGCTATGTGGTTCCCAATGTGTGTAGATCCATGACCCACATACATTTTTACTATTTATCGAATGGAGAATAGAGTACCAAGTACATTGGTTGCTGCGTATACCAAGAACGCATATTGTTAGGTTTTACGGTACCTCTTACCATAATACGGTTTTTTAATATTTCACAAACCAAACATAAAGGGCCTGCTAGTCTTGAATGCTATTATCTTAGCAACTTGGCAAGTTTCTTGGTCTTCTCATGGCCACTTTAAAAAAATAGGAGAAAACTTATCAACAATTCAATTATGGAGACAATATGTTACTGTCCAGATAGGCCCAAGTCCAATTGAACTTTTAGATTGATTGTCTTTCGTGAAAATGTACAACTTTCGCCTTAAACTCAGTTGTTGCCTTCTTTTAGCTAACTTGTTAATCCAATATTAGGGCTTTTTGTGGTTCAAATCGGTTCAAGTGGCTAACAAGGAGGCTGAGGAGCAAGACCGGAGGGATGGCTATCGGTAGAATCAAATTTGCAGGCAATGCCAATGATTAGTATTGAACAATAACCCTTTCTGGCCTTGTATAATGCATTTTCTTATGAATTTGATTCTTGAATATGTTGACTCTGCATTTTACTTTGTAAATGAGAATATACTACTTGTGTTTCTCTGCTTTCTACTCATACATTGGATTCTGTATATGTACACAAATCCTAGAGGTTTGTTTTATAGATTGACCTCTAAGCATCTCACTACTGTCATTGCAGAAGTACATATGGTTTGGATAGGCTAGTAGACTTGTTTCATCTCTCCATTCTAATAACGAACATAAACACGCAATGTACTACAAGATGTTGTTTTCTTTGGCTAGCATTCTATGGGCAGTGGCATCAGATTTCTCCATGTTAGATTTTTTGGCACCTTCCGGGGGTGTTCAAAACCTCCTTTGGTGTCTTTGTTATATTGACTCCGTTTGATTGTAATGGGTAGGTTAATTAGGGGTAGTTGCTCGCTCGATGCTCCTCCCATTTTCTGCGCCAAGTTGACCGCTGGGAAGTTGATCTTTTTGTGTGACAGGTAAGCGCATTGCACAGCATGTCATGCATATGATTGAATTTTGTTACCAAGATTAGATCTCCGAAAATTTGTTTATTTTAAAAGATTTCCTTTTCATAATATATTATTGGCCGGGGGGCTAGAGAAATACTTTTTCCTCATGTAGAGATCATAAAACGATTTCCTTTTTGAAAATATAAAAAGGGTTGGTTGCTAGGGATTTGGACACGGCAATTGAATTTAAAAAGTTGGGCAGCCACCACAGAGTTTTTGGCAGCAACCCTTGATTTCATTATGTTCTTGCATCTAGAATTTTTTTTTGAATGGTTTTGGGTTGTCGAGATCACCTTATACGTTATACATCATTCCATCCTGTGATTTGTTCATGCCTTTCTGTCTATGAAGCACGGATACTCTACCATGGTCTCCGTATTACGTATCGTATCTGTATCGGATACCGATACTCTTGGATACTCTCCGGATACGTACCTGATACGCTTTTAAAAGTATTCTACTTTTAGAATTATTTTTGGGTATCCCGATACATTTCGGATACCCGCGGATACTCTCGGATACACTCCGGATACGTATCCGATATGTTTTGGATACATGCGGATACATGTTGGATACGCTAGGATAAGTTTCGGATACGCGCGAGGGTGAATATGTTATTACTTAAAATATATGGGTTAAAATTGCAAGTAGGACTATATTTTTCTTTTTCCTCCACCAATCGATGCCAGAAATACACCAATGATATCCTCTCCCTCGACAACCTTGTAAGTCTCTCTCTCTCATTGTGTGTATGTGCATATATATAGATATATCTACATAGATACTGTTATATATATAACTATATGTGAATATATCTCTTGGCATGTGAAATGGTGAACTCGTGTCATGGAAAACTTTAATCATTAATGAAATTTTAGGTTTTAAAAATTATATATAATATATTTTTTATTTACTTTTATATTCAACGTATCCTTCTTTTTTGAAAAATCACGTATCCGCGTATCCATATCGTATCCATATTCTGTATTCATATCCGTATCCGTACTTCTTAGCTTGTTGCCATTGGCCGAATGGCCCGAATCAACGAGGGGATTGATTCGGAGCCAGTTGAATTCAGAAATCGGGTGTGAAGTCCGTGGTGCATCTATTCTTGAAGAAGTTCGGGGAGCATCGGAGATTGGTGAGAATAGATAAAGGCTTTGGGTAAAATTTTTACTATTTCGCAATCTGTACTTCTTTTTGATTAATAGAATAAATCAATAGTGTTAGGCCGTGGTTTTGGCTTAAGGCTATTTAGGACCCTAAGTTTTTCCACGTAAATCGTGCGTCTCTCGTATCAATTTTATTTTACTGCACTACTTGAGTTTAGGTTTGGATTAATCGATAACCAACCTGTTCATCTATATTAACTTTTAATCAGTGAATCTACTTTCAAATTGGTAATTTTTTTTTATCAAAACTCGTATTCACCCCCCTCTAGGGGTAGTTTGAACGCTTCCGCATAATTTCACTCCACTTTGGTAGAAGTGTAGAACCCAAGTGATCATGTGTCTGGAAATGAGGAGCGAGAAGGGGCTCCCTGTGATCAGCCATTGCAAATTGACCGAGTTTATCTTATGTGTTTTGTGAAAAAAAAATACTAGGAGTAGCTTGTTGAAGATCTCCCTCATTTTTTGCCTCTGAAATCCACAAGAAGCTCAGCAAACTCTTGAAATAGCAGAAGCTGATTTGAAGAAAGCTGAATGCATGAGACAAATAATTGAAGCACATCTAGCTCTCAAATGAGCTATGACAAAGTCAAAGCTATAAATTTGTTTTGCTACCCAGTCTAGTTGGTGCTTCTGAATAATCAAAAAGGAAAGAAGATGAAGAAAGTGAAAAGGAAGCGCTTCCGACCCCATACAAGGCTGGGGTTGCACTGTCCTTGGCTTTTCTGAGCAGGTCGATTGTGCCTTTATTGCCTGCTGTGCTTGTTCCTCACAGATTTAGTACGGTGGTTGTTATACTGCTACAGTGGTGGTATCGGTTGCTCTGGTTGTTTTGGTGGAGTTGGAGCTTATCTTGGTGGCTTTCCAGTTAGAGTATCTACAGTTAGAGTATTAGTTGGAGGGTCGTTGTCAATGGCTGTTACTTATGGTTTGCTTAACCCTTTATAAAATGACGAAAGGGATCTGATTCTGATTAATGCTAATCGTGTTTGCAAGTATGATGAACTAATAAGCATATCTTTGTAGAATCTTGTTCACCTGATAAATGTGCTGTCTTTTGTGGAACAGGGATTTACATTTTGATGAATGCATGCTTTGACTTGTCTTTGTACTGGTAATTTTTTTTTGCAAAATCTCAGGAGGGTGTGTTTGCAGAATGAATTAAGAACCTGTCTCGTGTCCTTTCGTTAAAAGATCGTTGGAGACCTACTCATTTTGCAATGAAGGTATGTTAATTAATTCTATTAGCTCAGCTCAAAACCGACTCAACAAACTTGAACATGTCGTGAAAAGATTTTTTAGTATAAAAGTTACGAGATACACCAAAATGTTATGAATCATAGTGAAAATGTTACGAATCATATTGCTAAAAGGTTGTGAGTTTTAGAACAAAAGTTATGAAATACATCCAAATATTATGAATGAACTATACAATAGGTGCATAGGATACATTTTTACGGGGTGTGTATTGTAGACTTTTCCGAGTCTACCCTACACCAAGGACCTGGAATCAACTCAACAGTTCTAGGAGAGCCTTCTCTGCCATACAGTTCGACAAGTTTAGATGGAGTTTTTTTTTTTTGGGTTCATTTCAATTATTGGATTCGTTCACACTGTAAAGCTTGTTTGTGACAGCTTTCTACAACACTGATAAGGCCAATTGGATACACCGGCGAAACGTCCAAGAAAACCAATATGAACTGCGAAAAAAAGCAAAGACATAAGTTGTCGGGAAAAAAAGAAGTACCACACTGGGCAGTATGAATCAAACATATTCAGATCATTTCTCTTCATCCTCAGAATCCGATTTTGCAGAAACAGGTTCAGGCTGAGTTTGTGCATATGCAGGAGCAATGCATTTCGGGTCTTTAGCTGCAACATCAGCGTATTTCAGAATAGCTTCTCTAGGATCTTCATCCATCCATGTCTCCTTTATCAACCCTCCTTGCTTAAGAAGGTACTGAGTTAACAAGCTTCCTTTCGTTGAACCAACTCTTCCACCATGACCTGGTCCGGTTATAGGAATTTCAGGCTTATGAGACTTCATTGGGTCTTTCAATATCTTCTCCTGCTGACGCTTACGACTTGGTTGATCTCTAAACAAGGGGAGTGCATGAGGGTTGTGTATCACTGGTTTTGCTTCTTAATCATGAACCGACTTTTTCCTTGGTGCACGCGAAACACAAACAAGAGCTCCTCTCTCACCGAGGGTTGGATCGTATAGGATGTGAGTTCCTCCTTGGTGTTTATCCCCAGTTGTCGCAACTATCTGATTCAGATTCGGGTGCCATGTACACTGAACAACGCTACCAGTTGGTGAAATCCCAACTCTTGACACAAGTTCGAGTTTTGCTCGATCATAAAAGCATAATAAACCTCCAGTTGTGCGTTCCCTTTCAACAGAAGTTCCAGTCAAGAAGAGTTGCTCATCCGGACAAAATGCTACATTTGTTTGAGCATAATGATTAGGAAGATCCTCAAACACCTTGAGTGGATCTTTCATTTTGCGCAGATCCCAAACCTTCGATGATTCGTCAAAAGCTTCTTGAGAGTAGAATCTGCCCATTGCTAGAGAACTTGAGTCCAGTGATGTCATCTGAGTGACCCTTTTCGACATGTATATCTGGCCTACTTCCCCAGCCAGGCTTAAGGTTCCATATATGTATAGAACCATCTCCAATACCACCTGCAATGCTTTTTCCCTCGCGATCCCAAGCACATGTGGTAACAGGGACTCTTCTGGGCCTTGCGAATTTTGGCTCGATCACCTGCTTTTGCCTTTTGAAGTCATTTACATCCCATATACGTAGCGAACCATCCTGTGATGACGTCAAAATTGTTTCCTTCATTTTCGGGTGCCTCCCGTTATATGGCCCTCGGTGATCAACGGCAAGAGCTGAAACAACCTTAGCGTGACCCTTCAAGACAATCTCATTACTGAGAGGTATCCAAAACATTTCAAGATCAACGGCCAAAGGTTGCAACTATCTGATTCAAGGTCATCGTTAGGGGCAGGGCCAGCCCAGGCCCAAGAGGCCTGGGCCTCGGGCATCCAAAACATTTCAAATTTTAAGGGCACTCCAATATTATTTTATTGTAAATTAGAGTGTGTATGTGTGTGTGTGTGTGTGTGTGTGTATATATATATATATATATATATATATATATATTATTTGTTCATTTTATAACACAAATGTCTTTGTTAGCTCAGTGGTAGTTGATTTTAGTCCATGTGAAGTGTGAGTTTGAGTCTTCTCGGTAGTTTTTCCTTTTGCAATATTTTTTCCCCAAAAATAATGCTATTGTAACTTCCAAGTTTCAAAACCAAGTCAAATAGAATTCAAGCCAACCACTTTGGCCATTGGTGAAAAAGCAATTAACATGCATTATAAAGTCTAAAGTAGTAATATAAAGAAACATTTCTATCATTGTTGTTTAATTCTAAAAATACGTAGAGCACCATACCACAATTTAACCTTGAACATCCAAATCCCTTGGCTGGCCCTGATTAGGGGTAGATTGGTCGGTATTAGCAGCGGAGGGACGGCAGGTGGCGTTGTGGAGGGATTCGAGAAGGATTATGGACTTCGGCTGCCCACCGAAAGTTGAAGGGAAGTGAGCTCTGACTCCCTCGTACATCTCTGCTTCATCTTCTTCCATATTTAATGGTGATTGGTGTGTGTCGGTTTGATGTGCGTGTGAGTTGACAGTGACAATGACGGTTTATATAGAGTGCATGTGAGTCCAGGTTTGGAGTTCAGGGCTACGGATAGCCTCTAAAAGACTAACATGTTAACACCCCGTTAAACCCTACTGATGTATCCATATGACCAAAAAAAAAAACCAGTGCGGCAGTTTATATAGGCTTCGATTGGTAATTGTGCCGCCACCTCATTGTAAAGCTTGCTTGAGTGCAAGACTCAGGTGCGAAATTGAAGTTAAATCGGATAGCGGGAAAGGAGCAGATTTACACGGGCATAAAATTGGAAATTCTTTTCTATTGAAGAGCTAGCCCATTTTTCCCTTGTAATGCAATCAACTCGAATAATTCTCATCCCATACCTTCATGAATCACTTTATTTATTCAAAAGCATGCAAAGCATTCATTTAACATGAACAGAGGCAGGGGCTCTGCTGTGCGGATGGGGCAGCAGCCCCTACCCACTCCTCAAAACACAGTCGTTTTGCTCCCTTTGCACGCACCATGCACTAAAGCCAGAAGTCCCTCTGTGGTTTTGCTTCCTTATGCACTCCAAATTTCTGCTTTCTTTTTCCTTGGTTGGTATTCAATGAATGAGCATGATAATTTTGTGGGGCTCATTTCGGGTTCCAAAAATATTTAAACTATACGTTATTCTAAAAATATTTTTTTATGGATTCTTGTAAAAATTTAACACAAAACTGATATCCGTTAGGGCTTCTTTTAGAATTCGTAGGGTCCTACGAATTCTTAAAAAAATACTTATCGATATCAGATTGAGCTAATTTTATTGTAGAAACCAATAAATATTTTCAAACTAATGAGTGATTTGAAACATTTTTTGTAGGCCCCGAAATGGGGCCCATAAAAAAGAGTAGTCAATCAATAATCCAAAATTGAGTTTTTGGCCACTAAATTTTATATTAACAATTTATTGATCTTTTGTGGGCCTCATTTTGTATTTCACAAAGATGATTCAAATCACTTATTCTTAATTTTTTCATTGGTTCCTAAAAAAAAAAGTAGCTCAGTGCAATACTTTTTGATTTATTCGCGCTCAGCTTAGTGCAATTTTATTTTCAGAATATGTAGGGCTTCTTTTTCGTAGAGGCCCTACAAATTCGATAAAAAAAAACCTGTACAAATTAAATATCAAATTGAACTAATTTTTACAAGACCACAGAAAAAAATATTTTGAGAATAATTTACGGTTTAAATCGATTTTTTGGAACTCAAAATGAGCCTACAAAGCATGATGCCCATTTACTTGGTACCTAACAAGGAAAAAGATAGGTTGCATAAATTTGGATTGGCTAAAGAGCAAAACGGCTGTGTTTTGAGGAGTGGGTAGGGGCTGCTGCCCTATCCGCACAGCAGAGCCCCCGCCTCCAAAGAATTGGGATCAAACATGGGGTGTTTGCCAATGAGCTCTTAGCTGGCATCACCTACCGCATTTCTTAGAGATGTCTGGGTTCGAACTCTATGAGGGACAGTTGGTTGTGATTCAGGCTTGGACAGTCTCTGAATCCCTGTTGTACAATATCGGGAAAAAAAAAACACGGGGTGTTTGTAAGGGGCCTACGGTTCACACAGCCTACGGGCCCACGATATGGATTGCATGTGGCTACAACTTAACAAGTGTGCGAGCTAGCCATGTGTAACCCCATCAATCACCACCGCTTTGAACCAACCTCCTTGTCCAGCCGACCTGTTTTTTACTACTACCGCATCGGCCGTCGTTGTTCAAAACCGGTCGAAACATTTTCGGTCGATTTCTCAGATGGAGACGGAGCAGAGTAACGGAATACTGCCTCAGCCGCCTCCGCCAGTCGGGGAGGCGCCGCTGCCAACAGAGCTCAGGGGCTCACAAGGCTCAGCCCTTCAAACGTTTCTGGCCATGGTTTTGTGGCTTGGAGCTATCCACTTCAACTTCGTTATCGTCTTGGCTTCTTTTCTCTTCCTTTCCCTTTCCATGTTCTTATTGTTCTCTCTCTCTCTCTCTCTCTCTCTCTCTCTCTCTCTCTCTCTCTCTCTCTCTCTCTCTCTCTCTCTCTCTCTGTTTTTAAACACTCAACGTGATACATGACTCCTTTTCAAGGAAAAAAAAAAAGGGATACATGACTATACAGTGTCGTGTTGTGTGTCTTTCAGGGTATTGGGTTTGCTTATGGTACTAATGCTGATTCCAATAGACGATAAAAGCGAATGGGGCCGGAGACTATCAAGGTTTGTTATTAATTTTAACTCCCGAGGCTGTGTCTGGATTATGAATTTCCGGAGGGATTGAATTTCAGAAGAGTGAAGGTCAGTGGGGAATCAAAGATTGGAGAAAATCTCAAATCTAAACCATCGGATTAAAAACTCATCTAGTCATCTCATTTTCAAAAGCAAATCAAATAGCTTGAATGAGGCTGGAGAAATGGCAATGCCATATTTGGTGCAAAGCATCCTCACCAATAAGTCTAATTTCTAAACCATCGGATTAAAAACTATACAGTGTTGTTGTTTTGTGTGTCTTTCAGGTATGTTTGCAAGCATGTTTGTGGCTACTTTCCAGTGACTCTTCACGTCGAGGATATGAATGCTTTCGATCCGAACCAGGCCTATGGAGAACATCTTTGTCTTTGTTATTTCTTCTTGCAAAGTTGAAAACTGGTGTTTTTACGATCTTCCTCTTGTTAAAGTCTTCAAAATCCAAACAAACAAATTAGGTTTATCCAAACTAAGGCAAATGAGAAAAATTCTTGTCAACAAATAACTAGTCCATTAAGCGAAGATATGAGCAAATGACTTGAAGTGGCTGGCTGTTGCCACTATAACCTTTAAGGTGATCGAGCTTCGACTTCACCTAGCCATAGTTTATTATCAGGTAACGAAGATACTCCCTCTGCCCCTTAATGTCAGCCCTCTATTTCATTTTGGATTATCTCCAAACGTTAGTCCTCTTTAAAAAGTTGGGACTGTCAAACGGGACTAGCAAAAATGGACATAGGGAGTATTTATTTTTGGCCAAGTACACCTGACTAAACATGGTTGTGCAGTTTTTGGTTATGAGCCGCATTCAGTCTTGCCTATTGGTGTCGTTATGCTTGCTGACCTCTCGGGTTTCATGCCTCTTCCCAAAAATTAAGGTCCTCGCAAGTACTGCTGTAAGAATGCCACCCTTCATATTCTTCGAGTTCATTGAGTCATCCTCTTGAATTCATAATCAATGACTGACTATTCATAATCAATTGGCCTCTACAAATTACTCTTGGCCGCATCGAATTTCATTAGGCCGCTTTAAATTGCACTTGGCCGTGTTGAATTGCACTTGGCCGCATCGAATTGCATGGCCAAGTGCAATTTGAAGCGGCCAAGTGCAATTAGATGCGGTAGTGATTAATTTGTAGTGGCCAATTGTAATTCAAATCGGCCAAAACTAATTTATCTATACCTTATCATCCTCTTGAATTCATAATCAATGACCGACTATTATTTATTTCAACCAAAAAAATAAACAGGTGTTCCACACACCATTCCTGAGGCATATGTGGACTTGGTTGGGGCTGTCCCCTGCGACAAGAAAAACTTTTGTCTCACTCTTGGCAGATGGTTATAGCTGCATCTTGGTGCCCGGTGGAGTCCAAGAGATAATTCATATGCAACACGATTCTGAGGTTTACCTCGTTTTCACTCATTGCCTCAGATTCTTATGTGTACTTAATGTCCTCAATGCAGCTGGAATCCTGGATTGAAGATTTTAAACTTGAACCACCTAATTCTTCAACTACTGATAGATTTCATCTTCTTCTTGGCTTTCCTTTCATACATGCGAAAATAAGCTCCATTTTGCCGTTCTGATAGTCTCAGTCCTCCTTTTCTTGCGTATCTGTGGGTAACCAAGCACAGTCTTCCTCTGTCCCTTGGTTCCACGGACCCTTTTTAGGACCTGTTAAGACCTGTCTCTTCAAGGTAAGAGTCGGTTTATAATATTTGAAGACCTTTGGTGACAATTGCACTCGAACATTTCAGTCTTTCACCCAAGTCTTCAAGTTGTTATGCGACTTGTTTGTAGGTTGCGTTCCTCAAGTCAAGAAGAGGATTCGTACGGATAGGCGCCATAGAGACAGGGCGACCCTTGGTTCCAGTGTTTTGTTTTGGTCAGGTAGTGATTCTGTTTCTTTCTTCGTTTCCTACTTTTTTATATAAGCAGCAGCAAGGCGGATCAGAATTTCTCGCGGTACTATTTATACTCCTATTTCTCTGATTTGCCGATGCTTTGATCTTGTTGAGTAATGTTGATTTAGCTATCAAAGCTTCTACTTCTTGTGAACTTTTGCATCTTTTTTTCTTTTTTTCTTGTGATTTGGACAACGATGATCTTTCTCTCTTTCTCACTCTCTCATTCCAAATTTTGCTGCAGTCAAACGTCTTTAAGTGGTGGAAGCCTGGAGGGAAACTATATGTGCAGTTATCTAGGGCCGTTAAATTCAGCCCAATTGTCTTCTGGGGAATATTTGGGTATGTTAACGTTATATTCTTCACAAGTCTATGCTATATAGTATTGCAGAGGGTATTTTTCGTTGGAGCTCTCCATTCCCGTGCATAGCACGGGTTTGTGCTAGTTTGTTGTTTCTAGAAATCATTCTTCTCTAGCAATTGTTTTCTTTGGTAATATCCGCTTAAATGACCGAAACCGAGACCATATGTAGTTACAGAACCTCTCTACGATTACTGGACAGCAACCGTTTTATAGAGCTATTTGAATTGAGAGTCGCAAATCTTCCATCGCAGGTCTCCTATACCCTTTGAACATCCAATGCATGTGGTGGTCGGTCAACCAATTGAAGTTCAGAAAAATCCACAACCCACCAAGGAAGAGGTATTCAAGCAAATTACACCCTCCTATATGTATTGCATTACTTAGTGCTTATATGTCCAAGTTGACGCCTTCAGACGGACGCCTTAGGCCTTTCTATGTCCAATTCAAATGTGGGAGAGGTGTTTAGCTCCCTGTTTGAAGGGAAACGTGAAAACTGATCACCCCCTCCTCTCCAAGTATGAATGTCAACGTGATGTGTGCCTTAATATGTAAGCTACTGGCTTACTAAATTTTGCCTACAGAAATATAGCAAATCGTCCATCATAATGTTACTTCGACAGCTAAAATCAATTCTCTTTACTCAAAGTTCTATATTTGCCTCTGTTTTTTTGGTAATTCCTTACTTTTCTTTTTCTTTTTCTTTTTTTTATGGATTCAATATGGGACTAATGATGGTGAAGGGATATATTATATGGGTTGTTTATTTGCCTCCTGATCTCCTTTGGAAAGTAAATGAAGTGCACAGTCAGTTTGTCGAAGCACTTCGAGACCTTTTCGAGAGGCACAAATCAAGGGTGGGCTATGCTGATCTTAATTTGAGAGTTCTTTGATCAGTGCTTTGATTTCGCCGCCTCCTGTTGTCCATGCCATCTGTTGTATCTTCTTTGTTGTCCATCTATTGTATCATTCGACACATTCCCCGGTTTATTTGCTTCATCATTTAGCTTGTTTCTTTTCCTTCCTATTTCGTTAGGGGAATAAAATTATTAGGAGAGTTTTACTTTGGGGGAGGATCATCTTTCAAAGGGTTTCGATGGATGAACTACTTACCTTGTGAATGATCTCTTGGTCAACCAACATGTACGCATAACATAGAATGCGTAAAATTCGCAGCCTATAGCATTTGGCATCCAGATGTAACAAGTTAACTGCTTGAAATTTTTCGCTCAATAGATGCATTGGAATTTCCTACAAATAGCTATGCAATGATGAGACGTCTTCAAATTTAGTTTATGAAGAAAACTGCTTGTGACGTAACAGGGGTGGGTTTTTTTTTTTTTTTTGGTCATTCATTATTCCTAATCTACTATATCCGAGGGGACTTGAGGAGAGGGATGGATGCTTACCGCAGGAATCGAACCTTGCCCACGTGCGTCGGAGTATAAGGGAGACATCAACTGCACTCCACTCCACTTGCAATGGGTGTCATCTTATTTTTCTTCTCCTTAATTAAAAACCAGTCTTTTAACGTATAAACAAGCCAAGGTCTGAACATATTTTGAAACTCATTTCGAGTCATGTTTGAGTTAATTAAATTCGACTTTCATTCAATTCAATTGTTAGTACCTTAAGACTAGCCCCATTCTGCTATGTTTTCTTTAAAAAAAATAAGTATTTATTTGTAATTTTCAAACTTAAAAATAATGTATTTGTTGAAACAATTTGTCAAAAAAAACGAAAAAAAGAAAAGGAGCAATGAACCAAGGATGGAATTAAATATGCATTATTTACAAACAAAAGTATTCGGTTATTCGGGAAAAATTAATATACTCTTGGCCGCATCGAATTTACCTTGACCGCTACGAATTACGCTTGGACACGTTGAATTGCTCTTGGCAGAATTGAATTGCACTTGACCGCATCAAATTGCACTTGGCTGAATCGAATCACACTTGACTACATCGAATCGCACTTAGCTACTACAAATTACTCTTATCCGCCTCGATTTGCATTTGGCCGCGTGGAATTGCACTTAGCCACATCGAATTGCACTTGGACGCTTGGAATTGCACTTGGCCGCGTTGAATTGCACTTGGCCGCATTAAATTGCACGGCCAAGTGCAATTCGAGGCGGCCAAGTGCAATGCAAAGCGGCCAAGAGTAACTCAATGCGGCTAGGTGCAATTCGACTCGGCCAAGAGTAATTCGTAGCGGTCAAGTGCAATTCAATGCGGCCAAGAGAGTAACTCGATACAGCCAAGTGAAATTCGATGCGGCCGAGAGTAATTTGTAGCGGCCAATTGTAATTCGATGCTGCCAAAACTAATTTATCCATAGCTTATCTCACTTGTTGTAATGACTTGGATGCCATCAACCTTAAATCTCCCTCTAATTTAGAGTTTGGAGTAGGTTATTTTAGTTGTTTGTTTGCAGAAGATCAAGTAGTGATGCTCATACCTATATAGAAGTCCAATTCGATGCAGCTAAGTGCAATTACACCCTCATATATGTATTGCATTACGCAGTGTTTATCTATCCGAGTTGACGCCTTCAGACCGACGGTTTCTATGTCTGATTCCCATATGGCATCCAGACGTAACAAGTGAACCTAGTTGCAATCAACTAATCCAATCAATCATCGTATATACCTTCATTAGCATAGTTGTAACAAGTTGGCACTGACATCCACACTCTCATGTTATCAGTTTTTGTTTTGGACTGATTTATATGGATTTTTGTCACAACTTTAATTGAGTGTCCCAGTAATGGACGGCGTGATTATCAATCTCTCCAATTATCTCATTAGACCGCATACCGAGTTATTAAGCAAATGTCATTGACACCAAAATGCGAGGTTAAGCTGAGGAAAGTTTAGGAAATAAGTAAATTAAAAAGAATTCCTTCTTTTCTGCTATATTTTTTCTGTGGACAAACTTTGGTCTTATGCCCTGACCAACCATCCATGGTGGTAGGGTTCAAATTAACTTTGGTCTTATACCCTGGCCGACCATCCATGGAAGTACGGGTTCAACAAAAATGCTACACACACAATCGTTGTGTATGTTGTTTAACAAATTCTGGTTGTCTAGATGTGTTTGGATGGTCCAGATTTTAAGTAAACTATTCGTGCGAATTATTTATTTATTCTCTAAGCGAATCTGGACTATCCATTACAACAGCGATCGGTTGTGTAAAGAGTTTTGCACAACCATTGTGCGTGTAGCATTTTTGTTCAAACTTTCAAATGGAAACTGATTTTTGCGCTCCTTTTTTACTGATGGCGCTCCAATTTTAACGTGAAGTTACGAGCTAGTAACTTCATGAATAAAGTGAAGTGCCATCACTATAAAGTGGAGTGTGAATATCAAGAACCTTTTCAAATCTAACATTTCTATTCTGAGGGTGCCACTTGGGGCTTCCCTAGCGTGCCACCTCATCTTGTGATTCAGAATGGGAAGGAAATCTAGATGGAGAAATCACAATCTTCCAACGATAAATCCCTACCTCAAACAACCCCAAAGGATTTGGTCAGTAAGCATGATCAGAAAGCAAATAAAGGGCTTCCGTCTAAGAGGCTTGAATTTTGAATATCATGAATGTCAAACATTCTAAACCTTAGATTACTAGAGGCTAACCCGATTGTTAGCTTTAGGGCTTTAAAATTAGTCAAGGTACGCAAGCTATCCCGAACATCCGGTTATAAGAAAACGGTGAATCCCTCCAATAGAAGAAATAGGTGGCCTTGATAGGAATTATTGTGCACGTTTCTAAATAGATTGGGTTTCCTGCATGTGTTCCAAAGTTTTCCACAATCGTATACGTACCATTTTGTCTAGGGCTGTCCAAGAAAAACAGAGAATTGCGAAACCAGTCTGGACAGAACCGATCTGTGACCTTTTGGATTTTGTCTGTGGATTAATGGTCTGGACACAGATTTTCAAAAATTAAAAAACCGTGAGATACGGATTAGGATTGGATTTTCATTTTAAAACAGTGGATTAACCGAACCGGACCTTGAGATATTTCAAAATATAAAATTAAAAAAATATACATGTGTATGCGTAATATTTATAAATAATTATAACTTTACTAATTGTTATAAAAAAAAATTTAACAATTTTATATTAATGTGACGATATATAAAACTTAAGGGATAATAAGTGTAATGTTATGTATGGAATGTCATAACTAATAAGTGTTTGCACTTTGTATTTTTAGTTGGCAGTACCATCATTTTTTTTTTTATGGAAAAAAATTCGTAGATAGAACCAGGACCGAACCTGACTCACGGTTCAGATTGAAACCGAATCGTGAGACTTTTGGATTAGGATTGGATTACATTTTTTAAAAACCGTGAGATACAAATTAGAATTGGATTCATAGAAAATCAATCCAATCCAATCCGGAGTGTAAACAACCCTAATTTTATCTAGGAATCTCGTAGAAGAACTTAATAATCTACACCACATGCATTATAAAAGATGGAATTTCCTTTCTTATGTTTGGACTATGAGCTTGTGGGGAAGACTGAAAGGGGGAGGAGAAATGTAACAAGGAAAAAAGGTTGACAGTGAAGTTGTCGCCTACCTCAGTTGGTAGATCGCACGTAATGCACACTTTATTTGGTGAAAGTTCAAACCTCACCCCCGCTTTCCTTTCTCCTCAAATACTACTATACAGTAGGATTTTCTTAAATTAAAATAAAAGTATTTGTTTCGAACATAGAAGGATTGTTTTTTTCATGATAAATACACATGACGTTTAAAGGGTAACTAGTTGGAATTTTTCACTCAATGCTTGAGTTTTAAGCCTGCATAGTCGTTGGAAAGTGTTAAACATCTGCTTTAATGCTCCTATCACATGGTGATATACACAATCAAATTCGACATGATTTACTTATAAGTACTTCAAGACTAAATAAAAAGGATAAGTGACAACCATGTTCCTCAAACTTAGATTGTGCGATTGACTTGTCAAAACTTGAAGCTTAAGCACAATTTTCTGAAACTCATGTTTTAATAACATGAAGAAATAAATTTAAGTTACTGATAAATATTGCAAAGAAAATCTCAGGAGGTTAGCCTGGTGGTTAAGATAGGGATTTAGGAGTTCGCTCCCTCTTAATTCTTAAAGTCTTAGGTTCGAAACCACCAAGATACTATCAACTCCTATGGAATCAGTCAATACCCAGCTGTAATTTGGCTCCCCGTATATTGGCAATTTGACATCAGGATAGAGCCCTCTAGATTGGTCAATGTACGCCTAAATTGATCCGAACACCTAAGTTATAAAAAGTAAAATAATATGAGAAAATACAGCAAAGAAAGGGGAACAGACACAAGCATGCGTCATTGCTAGATTAGGCCCTTTACCTTTAGGTGTAACAAAATTACAACGTGAACCATATCTAACAGCTCAAACTACCAATACCAAGCTTAAACGCATTTTAAAAAATTTATTTTAAATTCTAAAATACTACTAACTTTAATCCAATAATTGGGGGTTATTAGTAAATTAAAGAATGTGGTGCACAAGCCGCAAGCTAGCTGTTTTTAATTAAGCGGGCATAACGGCATAAAGTCCTCCAGCCTACCTACACCTACTTTCATGAGTTGATGACAGTTGACCTATATAGCTAGCTAGCTGCCCGACCCCGGCAAAGTCACTACAGTGTTGTAGTGAGCATCTCAGTTGTTTATCTCAGCAATCAAAGGTCCGAATTTTTAAACAGTCAACGGTCTGAATTTGAAAATTGACCCTCACGAGTAATTTTCCTGGATTGGTCCTTATGTGGATTCCACATAAAAATCTTGCCGGCCGTAATCTCTTGCATCGTGATAAATTTGATTCAGTGATATATTATAAGTATTCTAAAGTTGCAGCTGCCCCTGTTCTGTAGAGTGTGTTAGTTTGCTTGCACAATCCTCTCTTCTGTATGGATATTGAATTTGTGGAAACTAATCTAATTTTATATGGTCAACCCCCACACAATAATTTTATATGGTTAACCCAACACAATAAGAATGCTGAGAGAGATATGTGGTAAGATTTTGTAAGATAGAATAAAGACGAAAACTTTTATGGGATAATAAGAATAGCACCGATAGAAGATAAGATGTGAGAGAAAGATTAAGGTGGGTTTAACGTGTCTATATGGATTGGTAGATGCATAATGCGTTAGTTAAGAGGGGTGATATGGTTACGATAAATGGTACTCCCGCTGTCCCAAATTGTTTGTCCAATCCGCAAAACGGAGTCTTAAAAATAATTTAATTTTTTAAAGAAAAAATTCAAACTTTTTGAAGAAAAAATTCAAACTTTTTGCACAAATTAAAAGAGCTCAATGATATCGAGTGAGATGTTAAAGAACTTTTGATTTTTTAAAAAATATATTTTTTAGATTCCGTTTTGCGGACCAGACAAATATTTTGGGACGAAGGTAGTAAGTAGCATTAAGAAGATGGATAGACCAAAGTTAATTTTAAAGGTATTTAGTCCAAAAGAATCTAAGTTTGTTGGGGACTTCAAATTGGTGTTGTGCAGTGAGGCGCACAGCACCGTGCTACACACCTTCGAGCCGTCGGATTGTGCATCCGACGGCTCGAATCTCATCTCGGCAACCAACGATCAAGAGCCGTTCATTGCCGAGATGAGATTCGAGCCGTCAGATGCACAATCCGACGACTCGGAGGTGCGGCACGGTGCTGTGCACACCACTACACAGCACCACCCCCAATTCGTTTGTTGGATATCACAAAACACGTTGTTCTTGACATACCTCAATGGCAAAAATAGATTCATATAGCCACCCCAAATTAATTGAGACTTAAGGTTCGGTTCTGTTCAGTTTGGTTTTGTAACTCCACACAATATATGTTGTTTCAGACAAGTAATTACGTACTCCATTTTCTCTGTTTTCCAAATTCAACCCAACCCAAGATAGATTTTTTGCTTTTCATCTTCTATCTTCTTTCTTCTTTTTCCTTTCTTTCCGCAATTTCAACATCCAACTTTTCTTTCACGCTCTTGTGTCAAATTTGTTGCGTTTACCATACGTTCAATGCCCCATCATTTCTTAAACAGAAGACTTGAAATTTTGAATTTTCCTTTTGTTGTGAATACGGGGTGTTTCTCGTCCGCTTGTACACACCTCAAAATAATTCTTATAGCTCTTCTTATAGTCTTTTCACACGCTTACACATAGAGCGTGAGGTCGAAAATATTCCTTGATGTAGGCTACGAAAAAGTAATTTGTTTCCCACTGTCAGGTTGACCGGCCTGCCCTTTTTCCCCTCCCTTTAAAATTAATAATTTCTACTTTCTATCCGACAATGGTCAACAAATGGATGCTTGAAACTTCACAAAGTAATGGTCACTTTGTGCAGTTTCTTCTTTATTTCATTCAACTTGCACTAAAAAAATTCAACAGTTGATTATTGCAAAAACTAACCCACTGTGTTCATTTTTTCAATGGATAATTAAGAAGGAAGAAAAACTAGGTGCCCTAAAGACAAAGTTGGTCACCCAAGTAGAAATATGACAAATCCATCACGGGTCAATCTTTGTATTAGAATTAATAATACTATTCTAGCACCTAAATTTTTTAGAACAAGCTAGACCACTAAAATTTGTCAGTGCAATTTTACACAGTGATAATCCCTTGATATTTTCCTACTTGTTTGCAACGAAATATTTTCTTTTCTATCTAGGTTAAAAGGCACGCTAGCTTTTTATGGAAAATTCACGAATCGAGTCAAAAGCATTTACCGTACCGGTTCTCTTTTTCTTTCTACCATCACAATCCTCTCTCTCGAAAGATCTGCTTTTCTTAATCTAGATTAAAAACGCTTGCTTTCTATAAAAAATTAAATATTACTATTTTACAAATCGAGTCAAAAGCATTTAGCGTACTCCGCTTAATATAGGATAATAAAGAATAAGGAATTGGAACAGAGGAGCACCCGGAATAAAGGCATTTTGTCTCGGATTACAAGTCTACACGATTCAATAAATTTATTCAAAAGACAATTAACTATTCACACAAACATACCAAACATGTCTAATCGTATACCTAATACCTTTAATCGCCAATATTTTAAAGAGACACTTCCAAACTAACTTTTTCATTTGTCCCCTCCATACATAACAAATTGATATTATAATCTCTGTTCCAATGATATTAACCTCACTACTCTAATTACTTAATTGAGTCATCAAAGACCTCCAAAAAGTCTCCAAAACCCTTCCAAGTTCCTTCCTTCCACACCCACTCTTTCCCCTCCCCTTATAAATACATACATAGTCCTACAAACACGTAACGGAACCGCTTTGTTGTCTATGCACCCCTACCTCCTTTATAAGAGAGGACGTAAATAACGAAACCTCCTCGTTGTCTGTGCACCCCTGCTTCCTTTATCAGAGCGGTCATTTAGGGGTCAGGCAACATAGATATGGGTCATATGAGCTACGATAAGGTTACACGGAGATCGAGCCACGGGAAAAGATGTTTCAAGCTAAAGTACCCAAGAAGGTTTTCAGTCTACCGCTTACGTGCCAAGATCTTCTGCTTGTTCGATTTTCTCAGTAGATGGCGGTCTTCGTACGGAGAAGCGCTGGAATCGCTGAAGAAAGGTTTTACGCGATGTTCCAGCAGCAGGAGAGAGAGTGGTTGTCGAAGAAATTTGGTTGTGCCGGATACAAGTCGAGCCGAATATAGGCTAAGGTCGTTTGGCCGATCGAATTCTTTCTATTCGGAAGCCATTGCTGATTGTTTGGAGTTCATCAAAAGGTCATCTGTTTCTGGAGATGAGTACAAGCCAGTAAATCAAACGTAGAGAGAGCGAGCGAGCGAGCGAGAGAGAAAGGGAAGAGCTAGCTCGTGTACAGAAGCATGCACTTTGGTTAAGTTCATGCCATGTTTTTCTTTACACTTTTTTGCTTGCTTGCGTTTGATCTTTTCTTGTATGGAATTTCAGGGTCATAAGGCCACAAGTTTGGTTAGTTTTGAATTTAAGGGCCAAAAGGCCGCAAAAGTTTGGTTAATTTTTCTTCCTTTTGCGCTTCCTCCCAACCTTCCTTCCTCAAGAGCGGTGCTCTGAGTCAAATGTCGGTGAGAAACTGAGGTAGTTGTGTATCGACCGATAACAGACAGTAATTCGATCTTTGCATGTAATATATATACTAATGAATATGCGAGTTGTCGATTTCATCTTGTGCTTACTACGGTTTGAGTTAGGATTCCTTGGTTCCTCTACTACTGAGTCACGAATGGGATTCTCATATCAGTGCTTTGTGTAGATTTACTTTAGCAGAGTGTCCTTGAGTCTGTAATCTGTGTGCTTCTTGTAGTAACTCGTGTCTTTAATTTGATAGTTTCGGTTCATTCCTGTATATTGTGATGAAATTTTTTCCCTACGGGTACTGATGAACGTTGATAAAATAAAAAAATAAAAATTTATGCAAATCCTGAGAAAATATGTGAATCCTGAGAAGGTTGATGCATGGTAGGTGTGAATGAAGATTCAGAGGATTGTGCTACCATGCATTCACCTAATTACCTAAACCTTCATTAATTGTTTGACTTGAGAAATTAAACATGTAGAAAAAGACAATAACGTCTGTTCAAAGCATAGACGAACGCGGCACTACATGTCAAACTATGGCATGAATAATGGCGCTTAACTTTTGTACATTCAATTCTCCAATTTTAGGTTTCAGTATATTTATTTTGTCTTTTCTGAATTTTTATTAGATTCAGATTACATTTTCTTAGATTAATCGCTCGCTGACAAGAGGATCAGTTTAAGAAGTATAAAAAATTATGACCATAATCATAACAAAATTACTAAAGACGAAAAAATACGAAACAACCAGTATTTTCTGTCTAACATGTCTGTCTTATAAACTTCTTCGGTAGACAATTTTATACTTTTCTAATTTCTAGATTTTGTATTTCCATTGGTGCTAGTCCAATCACCTCAATTTAAGATGAGAAACAATTCTCCATTGGTATTTCCTATTGGTATCAACAAGGGGCAAAAATATGGCGTAAGCAGACCCACATCGTCAAACAGCCTGAAGGCCCTAAACTTGTACAGTACGGGATTAACCAGATTGATACAAACTACTAAATTCGCGAGAGCGCTGATTGAGAGCATGCAAGCGCGGAGGATAGGATAATGTGATTAGGGTGTGAATGCTAACATTCAAAAAATTCATTACAACAAATGCAAATACGATGGAGTGCAGCTCAATCAAATTGAGTCCTTACTGGTGTGGATCCATTTGACTGAATCGACTTGAAAACCGGGCGCAGGAATACTGCAGCTCAAGGTGCAAGGATTGCCGGACTCGACGGAGGCGTTGAAGAGAGAGAAAAGTGTTTTCTTTGCTGCAATCAATCTGAATTGAGTAAATATCAAAACACGTTGAAGATCAAACGGTGAGATTTGAGGAAATGAAAAAGTGGAGAGAGAGAGAGAGAGAGAGAGAGAGAGAGAGAGAGTCTGTTATAGTCGAGTGAGGTGACTGGAATAGCTTTTGAGTTCAATACAGAGAGAGAGAGAGAGAGAGAGAGAGAGAGTCTGTTATAGTCGAGTGAGGTGACTGGAATAGCTTTTGAGTTCAATACAAAGACGCGAGGTTCTACACAAGGACTTCCGGCGCAGGGTGAACACGCGAAGTATATTAAAACGATGTCGTCCGATCTCATTCAGACTTCGCAATTTGGACATGAGAAGTCTATTGAAACTCCGTAATTGGTAACTTGTGAACTCATTCCTTTCTATTTTTATGATCGAAACTGTTCAAGTTTTAGATCGTATCTAGAAAATATACCATGTCAAAGATCATGTCAATCGAATGCTGATTAGTTTATAATCGAAGATAATCTGTGTGAATTTAGTTTTGAAAAAATAAATTTGACCACATTGTATCAAACCCAATCCTATAAATTAGTTAATGGAGTCTCACGACCCGAAT
Source organism: Rhododendron mucronatum var. ripense (assembly GCA_019656295.1). Lineage (NCBI taxonomy): Eukaryota > Viridiplantae > Streptophyta > Magnoliopsida > Ericales > Ericaceae > Rhododendron > Rhododendron mucronatum. Next base: position 210,769 of record BPLT01000195.1, on the reverse strand, counting down.
CCTTCCACTCGCGCTACATATCGACGACCGCACGCCGTCCTCTCCGCCATCCTCCCGCCGACGCTACCGTCACCTCCACGCCGCCGGTTAGAATCAATTATTGTGTTATTAATATAGGTCCTGTGGATGTCGAAATTTCTTATATCATACAGTTCCAATCCTTTCGTCTTAGTGAAGTTTAGAATACAGTTCCAAAAATTTCTTCTTAGCGAGAAAATTATTCATGGCTCAGCCGTTATTGGCTTCTTTACTGCCGTAATCAATCGCGATAGTTCAAATTTTAATGAAACTTCTCCGGTTTCCTAAACTTTTTTCTAGAAAAATTTCATTAACCTCCGAATCATCTAAAACACTTTTGGATGCTGCGATTAGCACCATAAACAACTTTTCATATAGGCTCTGTGTAGTTTAGAATGAAGTAGTTTGCATTCATATTGGCGTATTGGTTAGATAGCATCAAGCAGCAAGTTCGATTAGATACATAATTGAGCATAGTTGCTGGGCCTTCAATTTCTTGGTTTTGGTAGCAAACCTATTAATTGATCTTTGACAAATTGCTTTCTTGTTTCGAGGTCTCAGGTTGCCTTTTTTCTCCTTTAAATTCAAGTGTCTTCTGGATTGACATGCGTTCTTTATACCTGGTTGGTCTAATCTAATGTCTTGGCATATGCATTTACCCATTGAGGAAGATGACAAGGATCCAAGAATCTGGTTTCTTACCATCATTACCACGAGGATAAATGGTACAATTTGAACCTCTATAATTTGTCATCGTACTTTAATTTCCTGGGTCCGTTAACCTAGGCACCTCGCTCCTTTTGAACCAACTCGGGAGAGTTAAGGCAGTTTTACCTACAAATAAACAGAACAATTGAAAAACTAGATATATTCTTGCGAGGTCCATGTGAAACTGGATATTTTGGATATAAAACCCATATGGACACTTCGCGTATTTGGAAGAGTGGATGTGGCATATCTTCAAAGCAGCGTACAATGACATAGCTGCTTTGTTTTTACCATGCAATGGCTCCGCGTAGCTGATACATTTGGGGGCGTCCATGCAAGAAATAGTTAAAATGCCTTAAATGAGGACCTGCTATTGGATAAAATGCTGTTAGCTAAACTTTAAGCGGGCAGCTGACAATCTTAACCTTCCAAGCACATTTATCCGTTCTCTGTGGTTACAAGAAAGTCTTAAGTGTTGTTCATGGGTTGCCCACTTGATATTCCAGGAGTGCGCTTCCAGAAGGTGCTATTTGTACTGAACATATATACCTATATAATTACAAAGTGTTGTCCAGTGCCTTACCACCAACTGATTCCCAGGCTGATCTGTCATGGTAACTGACTCTTCAAAATGTATGGGAGAACCTCGTTGGCATCGAAAAAGGTACTACTGGTAGTGGCGATAAATTTTCTTTTCAGATGGAGAAGTGATCAAAATTTGAGTAACTTCACAATATGATTCCTTTCCTGTTCAGAAAAGAGTATGATTCCTCATATTTTTCAACTGTTGTCATTTCAGTTTCATGTACTTCGAATTGATCTTTGATAGTTTAACTCCAATTTGTATGGGAAACTACTCTTATTTGTATGGAATTCTTTCACAATCATATGTTGCGTGCCTTTAAATCACGAGCTTCGATTTGATAGGAAGGGACGCCAAAGATGGGGACCTGGTCTACGAAGAAAATGACAATAGCAGGGACAGTAGAGTTAGGAGCTGTGAGAACATGGTTTTCCCCTCACTTCCCCTTGCTATCAAATGGTTGTGGGACGGTTTTCAGGTAATGGTTTTCTTTCAAGAAAACATGTTTCCTAAAACTTATCTGACGAGGGAAGGATTACAAAAGCATACCACATTATTGAAGTATCTCTGAGGAAGACCAGCAATTTTTTTATTGTTTGATGTTTGAACCATCGAGGAAACTTCCAATAGTGTAGATGTTTTAGGTTTCATATATTTTGCTATACATGCAATTGAAGAGTGTTTGTCCATTAGTTGTCTTCATTGTCATCCCATATTCCTTTCCCATATGCACCATCTCCAATTAGGAACCATGCCTACGCAGAATAAGACTTCCTTGCACTTTCTCTTTGGTGAGTTCTACCCAAGTTATGTTACTCGAAAGGTGATCATACCGGAATGAGGAACGGGAAGGTATGTGGTATATGACACATACCCTAAACTATCATGCTTCCTTCAAGCAATAAACTTCCAATAGAAGTTACTATTTTTCTAACTTCTCATGCAAAACACTCTTAAGAGAATAATGACCAATTTTTTGGAACATTTTCTCATGTCAAAAATCCCTTTCTTTCTAGATTTTTAGCTTACTATTTGATTTTTCATTAAAACTTTGGGCACCTCTTTAGATGTCTTAAATTACTACAGTAACAAATTTATATCATGTTTGGGAGTGTGCTTTCCAAAGCGTAATACAGTGGGGTATTTGCCTTCCCTACTGACACAATTCCTGAGAGACCAACTAGAAAAGTCAGAGAGTACTACTTCCTCTATGATTACTATGTGTGAGAGGAATCACATCATTCTGCTAATCTAGTTACAATTGGGTAAAACATAAAACCTTATGATGAACAAAGAAAAGACAATAGTCCATAAAATTGGCCATCTTACTTTTGCAGCCTTTCCACTACATCTATTGAAAAACAAATGTGTGTTCCACAAGTCAATAAATCATGTTGCTCTAATGTGTATCTTCTTCTTGTTGTTGTGGATGATGAGGGTTTAGAAGTCGTAGACTTCTACAGTACTGACTTTTTCTTTTTTTCTCTGGTTTCTTTTATCAGGTGCTCGTAACTGGTTCATTACATCTCGTGGGTGATGTATTAAGATTAGTCAAGAAGTGAGACATGAGATTTTAGGTTGTGTCCCTGCTTCGGAATGTCATTCAAACTGCAACCTTATGTTACGGAAGGCAATGATTGTTGCATTTTATTTTGAGTGAGTAATCTCTCGTTCTATTTGCATCATAAGAATGACTTGCCGTTGGTGTAGTTTTGAACCTTTATATCCTTTAGTCTGAAAAAAAAATTAGGTGATCGACGAGCGTTGGATCTTGAAAATAATGCAAAACCTTTAGCAAGTAGAAGAGAATAGAGAGCCTAGTTTCCACTTTTAACTACGTGGAACACCATGTTTCCCAACTAAACAGGAGGTAGCCTTGATGGTCTTTCTATCGGATGCTAACATCATTTTGTTCATTTCCTGGTTCTTGGGGCCTTTCTCAAGTTATTCTTCGCAGGTTTCTAGTCTGCACTTAACTCATCTGTGCAAAGGGGTTCCTTAAGGCCACATTTTGTTATTGTGGTTCCTAATTAATTTCAAGGACTAGGATCATTTTGCTATATTGTCTTAATGGTGCTACTGTGGTACGTAGCAAGAGAGGCCTGGTGGTGACAATTAAGGGGTCACGAATAAGATCAAAAGAGATCCAAAAAGGGCCACAAACCAAGAACAGAGACAGAAGAAGCCTTTCAATTCACTCCCCACTCTATTCGTCAAATAAAGGATGCTCGCCTTTGGGCCTAGGAATAGAAAAAGGAACGGACCTCTAATAGTATGATGTATATGACTTGAGATTACTACAATGTTTGAAAGAAAACTGATCGCTAGGGCTGTAAACAAACCGTGCTGCTCGCGAGCTCAGCTCGGCTCATTTCGTAAACGAGCCGAGCTTGAGCTCGAGTTTTCAGCTCGTTTGACAAAAGCTTGGCGGAGGCTCGACTCGATTAAAGAGACTCGTTTAATAAATGACTAAGCTCGGCTCGTTAAGGCTCAAGCCGAGCTCGAGCTCGAGTTTTTGGCTCGTTTAGTAAACGAGCCAAGCTAAGAAGACTTGAAAGGATGCGAATTTGATTAAGTTGCTCACATCATGGAGTTATTACATTTTGTGGATAAACGTTTGTTAATTACTTAGTTTTGAGAATTTAACAAACTAAAGTGATCGTAACAAAAGTATGAATTAAGATTATGAGGATCTGCTTGGATTCCCATTTATTTTCTTCTTCTTAGGATATTTAGCTTTGTTGGGCAGCTTACGATGCAGGCCCTTACTTTCGTTGAAAGAAAAAAAAAAAAGGTTGGAGGGGCGAAATTTTATGTTAGGACAACGAATCCAACCATGATAATTCCCGCGCGATGGGGTTAGTATACTATCTAGGCAATCTTTAGCGGTTTTTTTCTGCACTCCACCTCCTTTATCACCAAGCGTTCATTTAAGGTTTAAGGTTCTTAGCTGGTTATCCTGGTGGTTTCCCTCTTCACAACGAAGTTTCACTGATTGTGTTGTACTCATGGTGCAAGATTTCTCAAAATTTCGTCGTTCAATTTCAAAAACAACGAAATTTGGAGTGATCTTAGGAGTTTCACTGTTTAATTACTCCTTGTCCTCCCCTTTTTTTTTTTTTTTGTGGTGAACGATGCTTGCTTTTGTTGATATTGCCCATCCAGTCACTCTGGGCTTTCGAAATTTTCGGATTGCAAAAGCAAAATTTGTGGACAATAAATGGCAATTAATCTTGTGTCGGAACCGCAACTTCAGTCCGATAGCCCGTTTTCACTTGCCTGCTGCCAGATGATTGAAATGTGTAATGAAAATGCAATGATTTGGGTGGTGCTGATCGAACAAGAAATGGAAAATGAGAAAACAAAAAAATTTGACTGCTAAGGCCCAAGGGTGCAGTTTTGCAGAGAGGTGGCTTGTGACACCCCGCTTTCCGATAGCCGGCGGTACTGCAGAAGGGCAGGCTCCGTCCGGACGGGAGGGGGTAAGTTATGGTTTATAAGAAAAGATCCCTTCTACTTGTACAAGGCCTTTTAAATCCGTGAGGGCGGGCCAAAGCGCATAGGAACTTCGCAGTTAAGCGTGCTCGTCCTGGGAGCAATCCAGGGATGGGTGACCTCACTGGGAAGTCCATGGGCTTTGGACGTCCAAAGCGGACAATATTGTACAAAGATGGAGCGGATCGTTACATGGCTACCAGCCTCCTACCACTGTCCAGTGGTCTCTAGGTTTGGGGGCTTTGAAGCTTGCCCATAACCTCTGTTTTATCATCATTTGTTTTCATCTCATACCGTAGGACTCCTAAAATATTACGTACTACTACAAAGTTCAGGGGCGGAACTAATAAAGGGGCGGCATAGCACGTGCCACCTCGAGTCAAAAAATATATATTTTGTAGCATTGTTATTCTTCAAGCAAATATATATTTTTGGATATTAGAGCATCTCCAATCCAATACTCTATTTGAGAGTATCAAAATATTTTATTTTATTCATAAAGTGATTTTAGAGAAAATCATTATTCCTATTTACTCCAACCACAAACCCTCTATTTTTCCCTCTAAAATTTTCCTCCAAAATTAACCTCTACCAATTCCCTCCAAAATCATCCTCTAAAAATTTCCTCCAAAATTAACCTCTACCAATTCCCTCCAAAATCATCCTCTGCCACAGCAAAACAAGCTCCTGTCATGTTTTACTCCAGTTTTGTAGACCCCATGGCCTCCACTACATTTCCCCCTCCCTCCCACTTGTTTTTTACTCCAGTTGTTGTAGAAGTTAATGTTGTAGAACCTGTGAAATGTACTAGAAGTTAAGCACAAGTCATGTGGAATTAAGTTGATGTTGTAGACAGCATTAAAAGGTTGACATAAACGTGCAAAGGTGAAAGGATATGGTTGACATAAACAAAAGCTCATAAGAATACAAATGCTATTTTAAAAGGTGAATAGTGTTATAGAGGGGATCCTCCATATTTTCTCCCATCCTTTAATTATGGAGGATCAAAATCTCATCCTCTCAAATAGAGGAGGCTTGAGAGGATGAGTTGGAGGAGTTCCATACTCTCAAATGGAGGAATAGAGCATGGGTTGGAGATGCTCTTAAGCATGTTGATTAGTGATTAAATCGATAAAAATATGTACTAATTTTTGATACTCCCTCCGTCCATTTTTAAGTGTCCTGTTTCGTAACTCCAACTTATTAAAAAGACATCATCATTATACCTTTCACATCAATATTTTTCTCCACTTTCCATACTTACCCATCATTATTACACTTTTACTCACTTATTTTTCAAAATGGAATCTACTTTTAGGGACAAAATAGACAATGCACCAACTTTTATCCACTAACTTTACAAAATTGACATTTATTAAGGGACAGCCCAAAATAGAATACTGAACACAAAATGAGGGACGGATGGAGTATTAAGTATGTTGATGAATGTTTAACATACGAAAATAATTAAGCTTAGAACACTAGTACTTTTTTTATACTATTTACTTCCTTCGCCCCGTAAATAAACTTCACTACCAAAAAAATTCCAATTTTCGGATATATAGGAATAAAGCAATTCTGTAATTAATTTCATATAGTTCTTGACACCAAATCACGAAACTAACTAAGATTATTGTTCAAAAATTACACGTCATTCTATAATAAACTATCTTTGTGGGACAAATGGAAGGAGAATACTAATTTTAAGTGTCACTTTTGAATTGAAATCTTAACTCCGCCACTGACAAAGCTTACTTGTTTGTCTTCCCTATTTTAGTCAAATACTAATCGCGTAAAATAGCTCAAACAGCTAGAAAGTAGAAACTAAAAATAAAAATAAAATAAAATAAGGTTGGCTTTTGTTTAACACAGCCTAGTACGGACTATTCTTTATTCTTTAAGTAGAACGTAAATGTACAAGAGCCGTCTTAGCTCAGCTGGTAGAGCGCGTGGCTTTTAACCACGTGGTCGTGGGTTCGATTCCCACAGACGGCGTTTTAAACATGTGTCTTCAACTTTTCTAAGCTCAAAAGTGGTCTATAGAGAGATTTTATCCTTGCACTTGCCATGTTTTTTTTTTCTCACTTTACCATTTAAGTCTTTATCATCAAAATATCATCATTCCATTTTATTTTCTTATGCCTGAATAATTCATTTCAAAAGTGATGAGTAAAAGAGTAATTTCGTAACCTTTTAGCCCATTGGTTTTAGAGCAGGACAATCTTTTTAGGACAATAAAAAAAAATTAAAATGGACCAATAAATAAGGGAACAGAGGGAGCAGTCAAGAAGGACTATGTTTAATCTTCTCGAGTTGTCCGGTGGCAATGGCGGCTCAAGAAATATTTTCTAGGATGTTAAAAAAATCATAATCTCCGCTAACTTTGTTCAACACTAATAGTTAAACAAAATTTTACTAGAAACTATTAAACCAAGCAAAACTGTCATCGATAAGTTAAGACTATTTTGAAACCGTTGCGTTTCATAATCAACAATATTTGATTCATCTTTTCAAATATAATTAATCATGCCAACATTCATCTATCTCTCCTTGGCTTAAGTAGTTTAACTAATTAGAAAAAAAAAATTAAAAATATAGTGGAATATATATTCAACAAAATATATTCAACTTGAAATGGATCAATAGTTTACACAGTGAACAACTAAAAATCAGTAGATTAACAATTTTATCATTCTCTCCTTCTCTTGATATATATTCAACTTGAAATGGATTAATAGTTTACACGGTGAACAACTAAAAATCAATAGAATAACAATTTTATCGTTCTCTCGTCCTCTTGATTTCTTAATTTTTACCAGCATTTTATGGCTGTGGGGTGTGGTGATTTTTTTTCTTACGATAACTTGGCGTTCGGTTACGTACACCTCGACTAATTTTGGGAGACCATAACCACGCCGTTCACTAGTTGTAGCCCACTTAAAGCCAAAGCAAATATTGTATGAACAAGCCTCAAAGGAGTTGATAGCACCTGAGAGATTTCGAACCTAGATATGAGTTGATCGGCTCTTTTATAGGCTGATGAGTGTTTGTAAGCACTCGTAATTTTAGAAGATTATTTTTTTTTTCTTTTTTCTTCTTTTTAAACGTTTATTTCATATTGTAAATGAGGGATATGTGAAATTTGTTTAGTTCAATTGATTTGGGGTTTGAATGATAGAATTACAATTAGAGGGAGTGCAAGTGTATTTTGTGTATATTCTAGTATATAAGGGGTGTGTTGGTTGTAGGAGATTAAAAATCTCCCATCTCACTCTCTCTCATTCCCTCCCGATCTCTCTCTCTCGGCTCCTCTCCCTCTCCCAATCGCTCCCAACCAAAACCTCTCGAAACCCACATAAACCCACCTTCATTTTACCTTTTCTCCACATTTTTTGAGCTTGAATTTCGTGGGTCAAGCTCGGGAAAGGAAGAGCCGGTTGATTTCGAAGATTTCGGAGTCTAGGGCTTGCGTGGGCTCGATCTCTCTTTGGGTTTGCTCTCCAACTTCGAGGTAGGGATTTCTTGCTCTCTCTATATGTCTATGAGTTGAATTTGTGCTTTGATCGTGCTTGAAATTGTTGGTTTGATTGTTTGGGATAGTTTCAAAAATCTGCAGAAAGCCTCTCGAACTGAGCTGTTATCGATAACATTTGCATAGTTATCGATAACACTGTGTTCCAAAGCCCAGAAAACCCATTGTTATCGATACCTCTTGTAATCGTTATCGATACCTTTGCGTTACCAAACCCAGAAAAATCATCGTTATCGATACCATTTGTTATCGTTATCGATACCCTTGCGTCTGGAGTGCTTTTTGGTCAAATGGTATCGATACCATTTGGCTAGGTATCGATACCTTTGGCTTAGGGGCAGTTTTTCAGCTTTGTTCTAAAGTTCATATTTTTGAATTTCGATCACTTCTAACACTTCTAAAACACCTATAAACCATCTCTAAGCTTGGTTACTCGTCCTTTGATGATTCATTGATTGTTTCCACTCTTTAAACCATCGTCAAGTGTCATACTAGTTTCGTTGTCAGTGGGAATGTACCGTAAAGCTGGTTAGGAGTACCGTATGCTATATGGGGTGCCGTAGTGAGTGTTATCGGTAGATGTGAGCCTGTCTAATAGGATCTCTTGTCATCATGATTTGTTGAACTATTAGTTTCCAAATGTCGTTAGTTGTCTAAGGTTTAAGTATCGATACAGACCGATTGTACGTCATATAGATCTTATGGGTTGATTGGTTACTTAGAGCATGGTGATATTGTGGGAAACTTAAGGGGCGGATGTGAGTGTGTCCAGTGGTCCAAACGATGTTAAGATGATGAAATAACTTGTGACCTCTCGACTCGTAGAATCTTACAATTTTTTTTTGATACTTGCCCTATGAGGTTCAATGTAGTCACAAATGGATAGAGTATTGTAAAATTATATGTGGGGGCTTAGTACGTTATGTAGGAAGCGGATTTGCAAATCAATTAAAAGGCATGAACTTGTATATCTGTGGAGTTATGTAATGATTGACTGAAGTTTTGTGGTACGGCCGATAGACTGACGATGAAATTGATTATGAAACGAGGACGATCATGAGAAGTGTGAGAAGTGACCCAAATGGTCGTTATTGAGGGAAAAGACTCGGGGTGACCCTGCGCTCGAGGGAACTAGACCCGAGGTGACCCACCTGATTATTATAATTGAGGGAATAGACTCGGGGTGACCCTGCGCTCGAGGGAACTAGACCCGAGGTGACCCCACCTGGTTATTATTATTTAGGGAATAGACTCGGGGTGACCCTACGCTCGAGGGAACTAGACCCGAGGTGACCCTAGCGATTATCGATGGGAAATTTCTAACTAAAGGGAAAGATTTGTAATGAAAGGATTTGATGATGATGATGACTGTAGACACGAGAAAGATTGTAGTATCGCACGAAGAATAATAAAACGATTTGAGGATTGGTTATAGACTAAGGTGGATAGACGTGAGTTTATTGATGTATCTGGTCTGAGGGGTAAACGGTTAGTGACGTTCCGGTGAAGTCTAGAACTCTTTGGTCGATGTGTGCAGCTTGTTGGTAATCATTCGTACGTTGGGCGTATCTGTCATTACTCACTCATTCATGGTGCATGATTCATCACTTTTTCATATAGCTTGTGTAAAGAATTCTCTACTGGGCACGTGTTTTGCTCAACCCTTCTATCACTTTCAGGTACGGATTAGAGATAGCGGCATGAAGTGTTGTGCATGCATGACTTCATCTCCTTTTGAAAGCTGACACAGTGGAATTTTCCCAACATCTTTTATAGACTTATTTTGGAAGATGTAATGCAGTTCGATTCATTTGGGTTTGACAAAGGATATTTGTAATACTCGTAACTCTCTTAACTTTTGTACTTATAATATTTGGGCCTCGGAGCCAATGATGTAACCTTTTGAAACTCATGGATGAGAATGTACAATTATGGAAGTAGAAATGTTAAATTCTTTTGGGTATCGTATGGTTATTGTGAGGTTTTATTTATGAAATTCATTTATACTTATGTTGAAAATCGAGGGCGTGACAGTGTTCAAATTAACTTTATTGAATTTGGGTGTTCAAATCAGGGATACAACAAAAATACGTAGGACTCATATACACCCAATAAAATTTATAGGGTGTTCACATGCTTCAATGTGCCAATGCCTCTATTTGGGGGTGCAGTGAGTAGGACGGGGCTTTCCCTTCTAAACTCGAATGTTGAAACCTCACCGATAGTGAAATTCCTTGGAACCCATTACAGCTTTAATTTTAGAATTAGTAAAGGTATCTGTAACTTCCAACTAAACACACTTATCAGAAATAAATAATAAGGACCATAGTTTCTCATTTGTGGTTGTTTGATGTGAAAGCCAAAGTTCAATTTCACATGTGCATTGAGTGCTTGTTGAATGTGTAGTAGTATTAAAGTAGAGCCTCATAATTAAGTCAAGAATATGCCCCCAGAAATTTACAAATTTTTGTAGATATAGAGATAGATTCAAGTATGGCGGCGTTCATTCTTCGTACTCGAAGTACCAACATTTAGGTAAACATATTAAAGTCTATGACTATGACTATGACCCATAATAATCCATAGAGTTGTTTTGAGGCCATAACCTTGAGAGGCCAAGGGGACTTTTGGAGGCCTTGAATTCCTGTTAATATTAAATGCCTGAAATTACCAGTACTGTGGAATTGGGACAGTCCTGACCTGAATTGGATGGTCCTTATGGCACCTCTAAAGTCAATAAAAGCCTTTTTCCTAAGGGACGATGGGCAATAGTATCTGATCGATCGATCGATCAACACTTAAATCATGCACCTACTTTCTTCTTTGGAGTCTCCGTACGCAATCAACTAGACTACCCCAAGTGAACGGCACATTGACAACAATGGCAAACAGATTTTACTTTGGTATGATACTGGGGTTGCAAACGTAACGAGCCGTTCGTGAGCAACTCGATCGAGACTCGGCCCAGTAATTAACGACTCGCACAAACTTGAGTCGTTAGGTGACACTACTACAAAAACCTTAAAAGATGACACTCAAAAAATTGAAACAATGACAGTTTTTGTAAAACTGTCATCGAAAATATGATGGTAGACTTTTGATGACAGTCCATCTTACAAACTGTCATCTTTGCGATATAAGATGACGGTTTAGAATAAAAGTGACATTATTATCTTTTTCTTTAATGTCAATTTTTGCTTAAAACTGACATTAAAACATGCGCTTCCGGAAGCCCATATGGGAAACCTTTTAATAACAGTTTTCCTTAAAAGCGACATTGAAACTAAGCCCTTTTAATGACAGTTTTAGTTAGAACTGATATTGCAGTTGATCATAAAAGATAACAGTCAGAAAGTGTCATAAAAACATATAAGATGATAGTTTAAAACTGTCATCTCATACTTTCAATGTCTACGATGACAGTTTCATCCAAAACTGACATTAAAAGTGCTCATCTTAAAATTTTCGAAAATATACTATACATGTTTTTGTTTGTCTTTTGTTAACAATAAATGTGCCAGCTCAGATGGTAACACGCTCGCGAGGAACTGAAGTTCTTGAGTTCAAGTCCTGGGGCAAGCAAATATTTGCTGGCCACGCAAGTGCTAAGTAGGCGACACATAAGTGCCACTGGGCGGCCATGCGAGAGGCACATGGGTGCCACGTGGGCGGCCACGCATTCGAAAGAGAATTGGTTTTTTTTTTCTTGAATGGAGAACATATAAGATGACAGTTTAAATCCGTCATCTTTGTGATTAAAGATGACAGATTAAGACTATCATCTTTTATCACAAAGATGACAGGTTTAAACTGTCATCTTATATGTTTAATGACAGTTTTTTATTGTCATAACAAATCTAGACTTTTAATGACAGCTCCATAGATGACAGTTTCAAAACTGTCATCTTTCACGTTTAATGACACTTTTAAACTGTCATCTTTAACGATTATTGTAGTAGTGTGAATAATTAAAGCGCTTGAATCAAAACTTTAAACTTGGCTCAACTGATCAGATTGTTTGTAGCCCCTGGGAATCAGAGCATGCAGTAGATTTAATTTGTGTTCGAAGTTAATTGCCTACCTAATAATAAAATACTTGCACATACATGCAAGGGGCGTGTTAAAGATAGATATATATATATATATATATATAAATAAAATAGAATTGCTACAAAAGCCGACTAACAAGGGTATTCCTACATATGAGAATATAGTAATGGAGAAGATAATAGCAGAAATTTATCCATCTCTCGACAGTTCGATTTTAAGATGAGTTGATTGTTAACAATCTAATACTTATCAATGAATAAGGGTAGTGATAATACCAAAATCGTTTTTGTTGATGTCAAAACTCAAGTGCATAAAAATTTTGTACATTGCAAATGGTACAAGTCTATTGTGCACTAGAGTTTTGACACCAACAAAAACGGTTTTGACATTACCATTTCCCATGAATAAAAGTAATATCTGAGAAAAATACTAAGAGATAATATTTAAAATCGAATCAGACTTTTTAAGAAGCCATTAGCTATTTAGTTCATGTTATTGAAATATTGAATTTCCCCTACAAGACTATAAGCATAGAGATTGACGGCTTGGATTGTGCACTAACTACACCCCGTAGGTTGTATAGTGCACCCTTACGTTATACGGTCCCGTGTTCCGTAATATGTTCGCGAGTTTGTGTATATTTTTAAGTCCTTGTATATTTTATTGCAGTACCACTTTTAGCTGAGTGTAAATTCCATTCACCTAACCTAAGGTGAAAATTTTGAGTTTTCCACCACCATCAATAGTGGGACCCGCTGTCCGATAAATATCTTGTAGGGCTCGCAAAGTAGTATATCTTCACAAAAAAATCAGATTTATCGGACATGAATAGGTATATAAAAAATTGAAATTTGATTTAAAAAATCGACGGTAGATAAGTTTAAAGTTAAACTATTCATAACCGTCTATTTTATAAACTAAGATTTAATTTTTAATATACGTATTGATATCTAATAAATATGATTTTTTTTGTGTGAATGTACTGCTATGCAGACCTTACAAGATGAATAGTTCAAATTATTGAAAAAAAAATACACGGCGAGGCCCACAATACACGGTAGAAACCATGGTTTTCCACCTAAGAGCATCCGCAATGTAATAATCAAAACTTGTCACATCAGCTTTTGATTATTCATTTAGAGTATTGCTAAAGCTAGCAATGTGAAGTCTCACATTGTTCATTTTGTACCCATAATCAAAGATTCAAAATCAATGAGTCCACTGCCAACTCTTCCTTCTTTCCAAACTTTTACCCTTCATTTCATCCGAAAAAAAATTCCCACTGGTTTGTCCCTCCAATTATTTCTCGTCCCCTCCAATTCTTTCATGCCTACTGCCATTCTCTCTTATTTATTCTTCTTTCTTCCTTCAATGGAAAATCACAATTCACAATCATCTCAAACTATGGAATCAGAATAATATCAAAAAAAAAAAAACTATGGAATCAGAATCACAATTGTGATAATAATTTGAATAGTTTTTTTAAAAAAAAAAAAAGAGTTTAGTGAAAAATACTAGTTTTTTCAAAAAGAAAACAATTTTTTTTTGTGTAAAAAACGGTTTTTGAAAACAGTTTTTTTTTTAAATAATTTTTCAAAATAACAGTTTTTTAAAACTATTTTTAAAAAAAATTCTTTAAAAAAATAGTTTTTAAAAGTTATTTTTGAAAACATTGTTGAGAGAGAGAATGTTTTGTGTAATGATGAGTGTATTTAATTGACAAAATATGGGAATCATTAGATTTGATTATTGGCAAAAAGTTGTTAGTTTTGATTATTTAAAAACCAAAATTTGATGAGTTGCTAAGAAATTGATAAGTTTGGTTATTATAATATGAACACTTTTTTGAGCAAATATTGCTAATTTTAGCAACCTTTTAATTTTGTTTATTACATTGCAGATGCTCTTAGGTGGAAAGAATTTTTTTCTCTTTTAAGCTCATGAGAGAGAGAAGTTTTTCAATGCCGGGTGGGCACGGATCACGTGGTGTCGAGCACGATCTGGACCGTCTAAATGTATTTTGGACGATCCAAATCTGTTTAGGTAATTTTCTAGTGTAAAATTATCAAAACACCCTCTCAACCCAAACAGATTTAGGCCGTCCAAAACACGTTTGGACAGTCCATATACGTTCTCGGCAGTCGGCACATGCCCACCCGACACTGAAAATTTTCTCCCAGAACGATGTGCGTTGACCTTGAGAAATGATGATAAGTACACCTGGCACGGCATGAATTCAAAGCAGCTGCATTTGTTTGACTGTACCATACACAGAGCCACAAGTGGCTACTGGATACGCTACCCACGTACTCCATATGCTACATACCAACCTAACCTCTATACGCATTTAACTCGTGTGTACTTACAGTGTAGGCCTCCGTTCCGCTAACTTTTTTAAAATATTTCAAAAAAAAAGTAATTTTAAATTCAAATATAATAAAAAAATTAATTTTTTTTACCGTTTAAAAATATCTCAATGAGATCTATCAAATAATATCAATATTAATAGAAAAATTATTTGTATAAACATATAATTTTTTAGTTTCAAATCATCTTAATCTCAAGCCCTATTTTTTTTTTTTTTTGTTTAATTTTTTCTTTAATTTGGAACAACCTTTTTGACCTAATTTGTTAGGACTATAATTGTGTGTGTGAATGCTTCCTGCTTTTGGCAGCATTTAAATCTAGTATAGTAGGCGGTATAGCCTAAGTGGGCCTGTACCATCCAAGCTAAGCCATCATCCAACTTGTACTTTTCCAATTAGGTTAGTTTGGGCAGCCTACTCCTCAGCTGTTGTGTGGTTATGAGAGCCCTCCTAACGGTTAAAGGCTTCGCAGGACCAGGCTTTTCTATATGCATGTTTCAAGTCCAATCAGTCAATTGGTTGTCCATCTCAACAATCAATAATTCATATTTATAATTGGTTACCAATTAAATTTTTTTAAGAAATCTCTACTATCAAAAAAATGCGACGGCTGAAATTACAAGTACTGCTGTTTGCAGCCGAAATCCTAACCGCATACAAGTTAAATCCAACTTCATATATTAGCACTTTTCTCAAATAGCGTCTTGATCCATCAATGTCGCTTTGAAAAGCAACAAAAACATGAGTAGTACGCGGCATTGGTCGCTACCGGATCCTTGATGGTGCTTCCACGTCCAAACAAAGTCTCTCTTTTTTTCGACAGTCAACAAAGTTATGTGCACCTCAAATAGTTTTTTCTATGGTCCGGTCCAAAACATGCCATGCATATCGAAATTATGAGATATTCACGATTTTTTTTTTCTTGCAGGCTAACCTTGAGAATTGAATCTTGATCAATTCACAATTATGTGAAAAGCAAACCCGCCAAGGCGCCAACCAAAGGGAATAAACAAAATATTAAGGCCTCGTTTGGCAACAACTAACAAGTTTTCGTAGACTGTTTCTCTTTTTCATTGCTCTGCTTCCAGATTGATTAGTCCCACAAAATGTAACCAAAATATTTCAACAAATAGAAAAAACACGAACGCTACGCATTCTTCCAAAAGGTGGCTCTCCATTTTTCATGTACAACTTGAGACAAAGTTTTGAAGAAATATAAATCCAATTTCTGGATCCATATATTTTCTTCCTAAATTACAAGCTAATAATAGCCACAATTCATGTAAAGTGGGAGCCCTCTTTCACATACTGAAAATAGAAAAACCAAAACAACAACAACAACAACAACAAATAGTACATCACTACAGCCATTTCCAGATTTTCATTACTCCACATGGGCTCTGCTTTCTTTAACAAAAACAGAGAATATTAGCTTCTGGCTCTGTTCTGTTCCACTTCTTCTTAATTTCCCTCTCTCTCCCTCCTCCACATGACTTCTTCTCTATTTTATTTCTCCCCTCACTCTCTCTGTCATCTCAGAACTTATTATTTCTAGCTTTTTCTTGGGTCCCTATCTTTTTAATGGGTAATTACATTAAGAAAAAGTAGTGGGTAGGTGGGGGTTTTTTTTTTGTCCCCTAGTTTTTTTTTTTTTTCTTCTCTCTTCTTTAAGAAGAAATCTTGGTCACATCTCTGCTAGATCTGTTGTATTTCATGTGACTATTGACTAGCTGTCCAGCTGCTAGGGCTGACATGAGAGAGAGCTCCCCAGCAAGAACAGAGCCAGCCACAATGCAGGCCAACAGCCTTGAGTTGGACCCTGCTGACTCCTTGTTCGCACCCTTGACTCCAAGTAGGTTCAGACATGCTGACTGGGATGCTAGCTGAGTCCCACCTCCCACAGTTCCCACCTGTTTTTTCAAATCATTAGAAAAATAAACAAATCAGAATTAAGAAAAAGTAGATAATATTTGTGTATGTTTTGTTCCTCTAGTTAATTTTTCTTTTGGTTCAATGGTCAGTGGTGTTCAGGCTAATTTGTTGTTTCTGATCTACAGGGAAAAGGGTCTTTCCCATGAGAGAAACAGGTGTTTGTATGACGAAGTTCTGATATTTGATTCCTCTGTTACATCTGAACTATAGAGAACCTTTGGATAATCTAAATGAAACAGGGAAAGTTGGATTCTATCAGTCTGCTTTTCTTATTTATTACTCACAGTGAATTAAAAAGATAGGAAGAATCCAAATCCCCAAGGCCCAAGGCCAACTGTTTACAACCTTGCAGTGATTGAAGCAGTACATCTGGAGAAGATCTAAATTCCCCAAATTTTGTTTGTCTACAAAAGATTCCATTACACTGTCTCCCATGCATCCAATCTGATTGTCCCGTGCCCAAAACACAGTTGGGTGCATGGCATCATGTGATAATTTTGTTAGAGTAGTCTCTAGATTATACTAATCAAACTTGGTCACTTTTGTTGGCTTAGACGATAGACGTGAGATAAAGTGTCAAATACTCCCTCATGTGCAGCGTGAATGCACGTGGAGATACGAAATTGAGGAGGCAAGGCGATTTGACTCAGGAGCATATATAGACTCGATAATGTGAGATGAGGCTACCCAAGACTTAGTTCTGATACCATGTTCTTGGATTGGCAAACAAGGTCTGAGAGTGTTTTTATTCGCATTTTAACTACCCTTTTAGATAACTTTTAACTTGGAAAGGCCATTTTGTCCTCGTTCATTAAGTCAATTTTACAAACCTAGTAACAAAAACTGTCCATAAAACTGATCCAGGCAAGGTCTAAAACAAGTATGAGGTTAAATTGCCAAAGACCAGAAACTAAGTTATAAGAATACCTCAATAGAAGGCATGGTGACAGAGACGTGAAGATCCTTGCCATTATTAACAGCTTCCATCATAGTAATGCAATGAGAGCTCTCCACATTCTGCGCTGGGTCCTGACCCGTGGCTATATACACTGCCGAGACGATGTTGCTGGCATGGGCATTGAACCCGCCGAGAGCACCTGCCATGGCCGACCCGGTTAGGTTCTTGAGCATGTTGAGCTCCACCAGAGCAGCCACGTCTGTCTTCAACACTTTCCTCACCACCTCTTCCTTTATGATTGCCTCACAAACAACAGATTTCCCACGCCCTTCTATCCAGTTCACTGCTGCTGGTTTCTTGTCCGAGCAAAAGTTTCCTGTTTCAGTTTAATCCACGAATCCACTGAATATCAACACGCCAGACCTTACAACAACACTATGTATCTAGAAGAACTACTGCAAGTACTAAAAAATAAGACGTTAACTTCGCTGTGTAGAAACAGAGTATTTCTCTTGCACCATTTTCGTGAAATTTCAATGAAAACTTGGTATGCAATAGACTGAGAAGCAGGGGTCGCGATCATGAATTTCGTAAATTACCACTCACAAGACGGACCTATAGCTACTTGACTGTATCGCCCGTGGTTGTACTCTCTTGACTGTGGACGTTCTAGCGAATTGGGTCAAAATTGATATGTATGGCGAACTGCCTAATACGAAAACGATGGACATAATGTATTGAGATGCCAAAAACTCCAACATATCATGTGATACCCGTCGCTTCATCTAAAACCCTACGGTCTTTGGTCCTTGCGATGTGGCGCTATGGTGGTGACCGTTCTACATACGACAGAGCAGTGTTCTTCAATAAAATGTTAGGAAGGAGAAATTACCAGAGATGCCAATGACATCCATGTCAGGGAAATCATTCTGAAGGAAATCAAGAACGTTCTGGACACCCTTGGAAATCATATTCATCCCCATTGCATCCCCGGTACTGCAGGTAAACCTGGTGTACAGATTCTTCCCGGCGATTGCACATTTAATCCCTTGTAGCCTTGCAAATCTACTCGACCTGTGTTCAACACACGATACATAAATTCGGTCAATTTACTATTTGCTTAAATAGCTTTCCATTACTCTTGAATTTCCATAAAGGCAAAATGAAAATATATTCACAAAAGCCGTGCTTAAAATTGAGAATTTTACCATACTTTGAAAACAGAAAAGAGAAAGAGAAAATTAACCAAAATAAGGAACAGCTAGAAGCCGACAACCAACCACTTCCCCTGATATTATTGGATAAAAATTAAGGAGTATTGAAAAGGCAATAATACAACAAACATCAACATCCCAAAGATGCATGCAAATTAGGAATTCAGAAGGCAAATACCCAAATCAAAAAGATTATAGAAAATCAAATAAAAATGTCAACGGATTCAATAGTACAATCAATTCAACTCGTACTTGTTGGGTTTTTTTTTTTTTTGTCAAACGGAAATACGTATTTGTTGTTTATTTATCACACCAACCATTGCCACTAGCATTGTTTAGAGATAACTATGTCCAGAATCGTCCAAATACACGTACGCTTCAAGTTTATAGAAAATTCTGAACACATCAATGTCTTGATTTGTGTACAAAAGTTTATGCACGTAGAATGTTGGAGTAGTAAAGAGACAAAAATAAGTAAAATCATCCCCGTCCCATTATTTTTGTTTTTTGACTAAATGACAAGATTACGTGACACTGGATGATTAGTGGTTGCAAAGTAATTTCAAAGGAGAGAGAGAGAGGGGGGAGTACTGACTTGTTGAAAACAACAGAAAGAGTGTCAAAATTCATATCATCCTCCAAGAAGAACTTCAACTCCGCCGCCCTCTTCGCCGTCCCAAACCTCACCACCGGCGCCCTAGTCATCCCATCCCTCAACAACACGCTAGTAGCCCCACCGCACAAGTAAATCGCCTTGCACCCCCTGTTCGTGCTCGCCACCAGACACCCCTCCGTCGTCGCCATCGGCACCGAGTACTCCCTCCCGTCGAGCAACAGCGGGCCCGCTATTCCCACCGGAATCTGGATGTAACCCACCGGCATCTCGCAGCACTGGCCCAGTATCGAGTCGTAGTCGAACCCATCCAAGGGAAGGCCTCCCAGGGATTTTCCGGTGATTCTCTGCAGCGCCTCGCGGCGTACCAACGCCGCTTTCCTGCAGTCTCCTAGCTTTGTTTCGAGCGAGTACGACGGCGTTTTGCCCGCCACCACTGATTTGATGATTTCCTCGTCCTCTGCCTGGTGAAAAGTACAAAATGGAATTAATTTTGAGATACTGTTTACGTATTTTTTAGATAAAAATACTTTATAAATTTGTGTATTTTCTTGTGTTTAGTTAACTTTTTTAATATTTTAACAAAAATTTTGATTTTTTTGAATAGAAGTATGTTATATACATTTCAAAAGTAAAAAAACTAAGCAGAAACATAAAAAATGACTAAAAATAAAAAATCATGAATGATGAAACAGTTAAAAATTATTAAGAAAATATTTCTGAAATAAAAACCAAACGAAACCGCGCGACATGTTTTTTACAGGACTATAGAAAGATAATATTTGTTAGATTCCTAAGAGGCCAATCCTCAAAAAAGATTTCAGTGCCGGGTGGATATTACGTGGTGTTCGTTCGGCGCTCCAAACCGTTAATTGCGTTTTTAGACAGCTCAGATTTGGAGAAAAAAAAATACTGAGATAAGAGGAAAAAGTGTTTCAACCAAATCGTCCAAAAGTATATTAGATAGCTCGAATGTACAAAGCCACATGAGATATACTCACCCGACCGACAAATTTCTCCAACTCTAGACCTCCAGGCAATCATTGCGTCCAAGATCATGTAAAAGATCTTTTAAGTTTTGTTTTGCTAATGCTACTTTCACACATAGACACAGATTTGTTTGGCTTTATTTTTTTTTTATTTTTATTTTTTGAACAGAGTTTGGCTTTATTTGACTACGTGAAAGTCTTGGTATGAAAATTTTGTTATTTCAAAAGAGAGACTTATTCACGACGGAACTATTTGTAACGGAGTGAATCAGGACCGTTTAAAACACTTTTAAATGGTTCAGATTTACTTACGTAAATAATTTTCTCTCTTTTAAGATACTTATTCAATGCTTGTGCATGCACCCCCGTTCAAGTTAGAATAATGTGAAAGTCTTGGTATGAAAATCTTGTTATTTCAAAAGAGAGACTTATTCACGACGGAACTATTTGTAACGGAGTGAATCAGGACCGTTTAAAACACTTTTAAATGGTTCAAATTTACATACGTAAATAATTTTCTCTCTTTTAAAATACTTATTCAATGCTTGTGCATGCACCCCCCTTCAAGTTAGAATAATTTACATTATTCGAATCCCAAACTTGAACTCGTTACCCAAGATTGAAAGTTTTCTTACACGACAACGGAAAACATAACAATCATGCATAGTTTCACAATAGTACTAGCCAGTAGCAAAAAAAAAAAATTCAACCCTAAAGTAATTTATTAAATTGGAGTTGGATTCCCACCTATCGGGAGTACTTGACAAATTGACGGGCCCAATTTCAATCCACGCCAATGATCGAAACCGTGAATTTTTTACGTTTACGACTCTGTTAAGTAAATCCATGACGCCCGAAAATTAACCCAATCATTGTCCAGTTTACTAGAAAGAGTCCATTTTATTTACTTTTACTTTCTCCTCTTTCGGATATGGCCTACCAAGGTTGAAAAAATCTCCTTCCAGAATTCAAAAGGCATAAAGAGAGGCAGATTACTCATTTTTTACTTCCTTATTTTATTTTTCTACCGACATTTCAAATTTTATTGTTACATAGTTAACTGAAATTCAAAAAAAATTTGCAACTTCTCCCGAGAACTCGCTCCCCCATTAAATTTTCTTGAGGAATGCTACTTATACAAACTCTCGATTATAATTGTGTCCGAAGCCATTCGATACTATCTATGTGTATTGAACGATTCCGGACGCAATTATGTACGTAGATTTAGGATTCATTTTCATTCATTGAATTTTAACCATTACCTCCAAAACCAGCGCAGGCTGCTCCGCCACCAGAACCGCGGCCTTAGCCGGCGCCACCACAACCGGCGAGCAGTCGATCCCGGCCCCACAAGGCTTCTTCAAGCTGTCCTCCTCGATGACAAACCGGTCCACCGAGTTGATCTCATCCTCCACATCCCACCCATCATGAGTGTGCCGACCAGTAAAAAGCGACTGGACGAAGTCTATCCCGAAGAAGCCGAGGAGGTAGACGACGGAGGCGATGAGGGAGACGACGGCGGCGAGCTCGGAGAGGGTGACGACGTGGAGGGGCATGGAGTTGCGGATCTTCTCGCGCCAGCGGTGGAGGAGGAAGTAGGCGACGGAGAAGAAGAGGGTGAAGAAGACGCCGTTGGTGAGGTAGAGGGGGAGGGGGAGAGCGTCGGAGGCTTTGGTGTTGTTGGTGGTTTGTTGGTATTTGTGGGGCTTGAGGAGGGGTTCGCCGACGGTGGGGGGAGGGAGGGGGTTGAGTTGGCGCCGGCGAACGTCCATGGTTGACGCCCCAACGAGTGAGAGCGAGAGAGAGAGGGATTGTTGGTGTTTTTTTTTACGGTTTGTTAATGTTGGGTTTTGAATGGAGAAGCGGAGGTATAGGAGGTTTTTTATAGAGAGAGGGGAGAGAGAGAGAGAGAGAGAGAGGGGTTGGCGCTGTGGACTTGGTGCCCACACGTACCGCGTGGCACGTGTTTTTCTTTCAATTTTACTAGTAATTTTGTTGGTTTTCGAATGACATGAGTAGGAGTACAAGTTTTCCACACTTCGAAAGCTACCCACCAAACGAGCCGACGCGAGTATGACTTTTGAAGTACTCCCTCCGTCCCTTTTAAAATGTCCTATTTCGTAATTCCAACTTATTAAAAAGATATCATCATTATTCCTTTCACATCAACTTTTTCCTCCATTTTCCCTACTTACCCATCATCATTACACTTTTTACTCACTAACTTTTTAAAATGGAATTTACTTTTAGGGACAAAATAGACAATGTACCAACTTTTACCCACTAACTTTACAAAATGGACACTTATTAAGGGACAGCCTAAAATGGAATACTGGACTAAAATAAAGGGACGGAGGGAGTATTTAGTTTGGTTAGTACAAAACTAGTCTAAGCACTTCTTAGTTGAGCCAATAGTTTGAGCTTGACTCGTTTAATATTGAAAGCGTTTTAAGGTCGATTTATATGCTAAATGAACCTTTATAAACAAATCGAAGTTTCACAAAATGAGTTGAGCTATAACTATCTTGAGCTTAGCTCAAATTTAAAATTCAATCTCGAACTCTACTAGTTCACTAATGAAGCAAGCAGTGTTGCATTTGGGTAAGGATGAGAAATCAAAATTTTCTTTTACTGAGATAGACATCGTTACTTTTCTCGAAAAAGAACATTTTAACAACATAGAAGGGTAAATTTGGCCTAGTTTCCCCCCCCCCCCCCAAAAAAAAGTTAACTTGACCTTTTGATTTATCCTTATTCTATTTTTTTTTATTTGATAGTTTTGCGCTAAGTATTTATAGATTATTGGTTCGTCTCGACAAGTTTTTTTGTACTTTTTCTTGTATATTTTTGAAAAATATTTGGATAAAAGTCATAATATTATACTTTTCTAATTCCTCTCATCGAGATAAACCAATAATCCACCAAAGTTAGAAAAATGCGATATTTTTTTTTTGAATAATGACGAAACAAAAAACCAAGTGAATTATTGCTCAATTTGGGAATTTCATTACTGAAAATTGCAAATTCTAAGGCTTATGGGACGTCTGCTCTCGAAGAACTGCACCAACGTAATAGAGGGTGTCATAGTAAATTAAGAATGTTGACAATTGAAGTTAAAAAAACGTTCGTAACATTGCGTTAGTCATGTGAGTGACCAGCGATTAAGCCCACTTTCCTCCAGTTCTCGTTTTGGCACATATTCAGGGATCAGGACCACCTACAAACCCGAAGGAGTTGGCAAGTAGGGGTGTATACGAGCCGAGCCGAGCCGAGCTTCGGCGAGCTCGAGCTCAGCTCGTTTCCTTAACGAGCTCAAAACTTGAGCTCGCGCTCGGCTCGAGCCTTAACGAGCAGAGCTTAGCCATTTACTAAACGAGCCTCTCTTAATCGAGCCGAGCCGAGCTTAACGAGCCGAGCTTTTGTCGAACGAGCCGAGCTCTACTCGGCTCGTTTAGTATACGAGCCGAATACTCGAGCTCGAGCTCGGCTCATTTAGTAAACAAGCCGAGCCGAGCTGAGCTTTAACGAGACGAGCCGAGCCGAGCTCGCGAGTAGCTCGGCTCACTTACAGCCCTATTGGCAAGTAGCCAACGTCCCATACTTCAGGATTTGTTCTCTTTTAAAGTCTTCGATTCGTAATTTCTATATAAGGCAGCACTTTGTTTTAGTCTGACTTTAAATTGGGACTTCCGCAAGTCGGCAGCAAAATTGCTCTCCAAGATTATTTAAGGTACGCGTAAGTTGACCCAAACACCTGAATTATAAAATAACAAAAATTCAGGACCACCTACGTCGGACTAGATATCCGTCCAATGAACCAATTAAGTAATTTGGATGATCAAATCATTGTTCGCTGGCAAGAACTCGGTATGAACTGGGCTTTTAGGCCATGTTTGATAAGTGTGTTAGGCTTTGGGATAGGATTGCTAATCCTATGGGCTTCTTAACTCTTTGTTTGGGTTTTCATCGTGCCGGGCATTATTGTTGTATCTGGGCTTTTAGGCCTTTGTCGTTGTTTATGTTTTTCATTATTTTTATATGGGCAATTTAGGCCCTTAGGTGTATATTGGGCTTTGCCATCTGGCTTGTTCAGTTCCAACTTTTGGTTGGACCCCCTTTCTCTCCCTCTAATAAAATGTTATTTTTGCGATTAAAAAAAAAAAGAACTCCGTATGAACTGACTCTACCATAGCTATGTTACGAAAATATAATTCCACATCGGTTGGGAGTAAAATGAGTGAGCACTTGACATTTGGGACTTCTTCATTCATTGTCGATTGCCTTTGTGTTGGACATAAAGTTTTCACAAATAGCACCTTTATACTCTCTTCGTCCCCAATTAATTGTCCACCATGGGGAATCCAACTATTTAAGTAGACAACATTATTACACCCTAAAAATATTTGTTTTTCAAAAATGCCCGTCAATTAAAATCTTGTGAGTTTGAAAAAACTAGTGCAACTAAATTCAAAAACCTGGCGGCAGAATTTGTGGTGAAAAATTTGGCAAGTGCAAATCCAAATCCTTCCAAAAACTTGGCGGCAGGATTTGTGGTGAAAAAATTGGCCATTGCAGATCCAAATCCTTCCAATAACTTGGCGACAGAATTTGTGGTGAAAAAATTGGCAAGTGCAGATCCAGATCCTTCGAATAACTTGGCGACAGAATAACTTGGCGACAGAATTTGTGGTGAAAAAATTGGCAAGTGCAGATCCAAATCCTTCCAAAAACTGGCAGAAATCAAAAAAGCAATATCAGTTGGGAATATGTGTTGTTTTGTTTGACTTTAAGCATTTACAGTGAATTTTTTGAAATGTACGTACTACTAGTTCAATTTTCAAAATAAGGGCAAAAAAAGAATTTTGGCAAGTTATACCTAGGGGTGACAAATTGAACCAAGACCCATTAACAAACCCAAACCCATCAACTAAAAATTAGACCCAACCCAACCCAACTAGGGGTGTAAACGAGCCGAGCCGAACCGCTTCTGGCTCGAGCTCGGCTCGAGTTCGAATCGAGCCAGAAAAGTTCGGCTCGAGCTCGGCTGGACAAGCATGTACAAGGCTCAGTTCGGCTCGTTAGAATTTGGTTTTAAATAAACGAGCCGGCTCGGCTCGAATTCGAGCTCGAATTCGTCAATTTTTCCGCCTTAATATTGAAAAATTCGCTAAACGAGCCGAATCGAACCGAATATTGGCATATTCGAGCCGAGCCGAACTTATATATTTCGAGCAAAGACAAATCTGTTCGTGAACCTATATATAGGCATGTTCGAGCCGAACCTATATATTTCGAGCCGAGCCCTGCTAGGTTCGAGCTTGAGCTCGGCTCATTTATCCTTCGAACCGAGCCCTTACCGAGCCGAACTCGCGAGCTGCTCAGCTCATTTACAGCCCTAAACCCAGCCCATTTATTAGTTGGGTAAAAATGGGTCCAAACCCAACTAACCCATTATTAGTTGAGTCTTAATTGGGCATTAATTGGGTCAATTAAAATGACACAATGGGTATGAAAGTAACCCATGAAAAATTTTCTTCTCTTTACCAGATTTCCAATGAATGCAGCCCACCCCCTACCACGCCACCACCACGACGGCTACCGCCGCCATCACCACCACCACCACGACAACCGTCGCCACCACCATCACAACGCCGCCGCCACCACCACCACGCCGCCGCCGCCGCCACCACCACCACCACCACGCCACCACCACGGCCACCGCCACCGCCGCCACCACCACAACGCCGCCGCCACCACCACCACCACAACCACGGCCACTACCGCCGCCGCCACGCCACCCTCACCACCCCCACCACCACCGCAACGCAGCCGCCACCACCACCACCACCACCACCCTCACCGTCGCCACCGCCCCACCCTCACCGCCGCCACCACCACCACCACCACCACTACGGCCACCGCCGCCGCCACCAGTGGTGGTGGTGCGATGGTGGTGGTGGTGCGATGGTGGTGGTGGCGGTGGTGGCGGCGGTGAGGGTGGCGTCGTCGTGGTGGGGGTGGGGGTGGTGAGGGTGGCGTGGTTGTGGCAAAAATTCTAAAGTTCCTTATTCCCATCTGCCGAGCTGCAAAGAGAGAAAACTTGTTCACGACTCCGCACAATCTTATCCGTCCATGCGCGCAATTAATGGCTGAGATGTGTTTTCAATTTTGACCGATGTAAAAATAATTTTTACCGGTCAAAATTAATTTTCAATCCAGACCATCCAAATATTTTTAAATACGTGCGATTTAGCGATGTAAATCTTATTTACGAGATGCTCCCATAAAAACGTTTTTCTCCTGCGAAAAATACTTTTGCGAGACACGCACGTACCCATGCGGCCATGCCGACCGACAAGGGGCACTCCAATTACATCTGCGAAAACTACTAGGGCTGCTCAAAAAATCCGGTGAACCGTGAAACCGGTCCAGACCGAATTGATCCGTACCTTTTGGATTTTGTCAGTAGATTAATGGTCCGGACACGGATTGAAAAATTAGAAAACCGTGACTCACGATTCGGTCCACGGATTTTCATTACGAAACCGTGGATTAACCGAACAGGACCGTGAGATATTTATTTTATATAAATAATATATATGTGTATTTATATAATAAATTGTTAGTAATGTTAACACTTTTTTCTTCAAATTTTAGTATTTTATCTTAATAATGAGATATAGTGTATATGTATATAAAATATAAGGAGTAAATCGTAAATTTCTTTTATAAAGTACGAGTAATCTAGTTGAGTTTTAGTACGTAGTTCGTTTCTTTTTCAATTTTTTTATGTTATATAATGTACTATAATGAGACAATCCTACGAGTGTTTAGATTCTTTTGAATTTGATTTATGAAATAAGCATTTGGTAGTTTATGCAACAAGTATTTTCAGGTGGTGTTAAACTTAATTCTGAATGTAACTTTCTTCCCTTTTATTGTGGGATATATACTTGACCTTTATTTTTGCTAAAATCCGTGGACAAAACCATAACCGATCCGCGAGTCACGGATCGGATTGGAACCGGACCGTAGGATTTTTGGTTTGGACACGGATTTCATTTTGTAAAAATCGTGACTAGCGGTTCGGTTCTTGGATTCCTAAAAATCCAAACCGAACCGAACCGGACCGCGAGCAGCCCTAAAAACTACCATGTGACACACATATAACGACAAGGGGGCCCTGCTATGCCCTGGTTATATTTCGAGCTCGAAAATATAATCCAAACCAATGGCTGTTTACAGTAATGCGCGAACAACAATTTCTGCAAAAAAAATCAAGTCAATCGGGCAACGGTAGCTTATAGATCGAATCAAATAATCTTGTTGGGTATTTTATTATAGTATTGTATATGTTGTTCATTTGCTAGAGCAAAAAGTTATTTGATTATTGTGCTGCCGATATCTGATTGACTAATTTTTTTTTGAATCTGTTGTATATATGCATTAAAGTCTATAAAGCGAAAAGTTCGA
Source organism: Rhododendron mucronatum var. ripense (assembly GCA_019656295.1). Classification (NCBI taxonomy): domain Eukaryota; kingdom Viridiplantae; phylum Streptophyta; class Magnoliopsida; order Ericales; family Ericaceae; genus Rhododendron; species Rhododendron mucronatum. The sequence goes on along the minus strand of BPLT01000195.1, from coordinate 182,898 downwards.
ATCATGTTTTTTGAGCTCGAAAAGACGCCCAACCCAAGGGCACAACAGTATGTTTTGCCTTAGGGCCCTCTTGTCCAAGGGGGGCTGCTGTCCCTTAAGAGATAGCAGGCTGCTGTGCCGGCCAAAACAGCATCGTTCAGAGACCGAAAACTTAATCCGAAACGTTCACTTGAAAGATCTCATTGCATACTATGGCCCTGCAAAAATCAAGTGGATCGAGTATCGATAACCTAGTGAATGAATCACTCTTTTGCTTAATTTTTGGCTTAATATTTTGGACATTGATAATAACACTGTAAACAGTTGATTTGTTCACTTGGTTGTCGATTTTCGATCAACTTGATTTTTTGCACGGCCATAGTATGTGATGAGATTTTTCAAGTGAACGTTTTGGATCAAGTTTTCGGTCTTGGGACAATACTGTTTTGGCCAGCACAGCAGGGGACAGCAGCCCCCCTTCCTCCTGTCCCGTAGGCATATGGATAATCTTATCGCTTACTCTCTAACAGTAAAAAGTTGATTCTTTTTCTTTTTTTTTGCTTATTTCACTTTGGTGTTATTTATTTTTTTATTAAATTTTTCACCTCTTCAGGTTTCTAACGGAGACAAATTGCATCTAAGATAAAATTGAAGAAAAATAATTTTTAGGTTTCTAACGGAGACAAATTGCATCTAAGATAAAATTAATTGAAGAAAAATAATTTTTGCACTCCACTTTTATAAATAGACTCTAAATTTTGTCTTGTAGTGTTTTTGTTTGTGTAATTTTAAGCACTAAGCCGCCAAAATATAACTTTCGGAATGCATTTTGTAAAAATACAGAGTGCAAAAATCATTCCAGGAATTGAGAAATTTTACAAAAAGGCAAAAACGATGAACTATACTCCCTATGTCCCTAAATAATTGTTCGGCCCGCAAACCTAAAACTTAAAATATATATATATATATATATATGGTCAAAAGATTTCAAACTTTTTTTACAACTTGTTAGAACTCATTAATATCTATTGATTTTGTTCATTAAAAAATTTAAATTTTTTTAACGAACAAAATGCATCCTTTTAGATACTTTAAAATTTGCAATCCAGACGTTTATTTAGGGACGGATGGAGGAAGTTTCTTACCCTTCAGGTACATGCATGCATCTAGTTTATTTTCGATATTCTGATTTCCAACAGACGGATTCAAACTTGGTAGCAGTAGTAGTAGTTTACGTGAGGGGAGCCAGCCAGCCGAGGCTGAAAAGTGGAAACTTCACAGGCAAATTAACCTTGGACTGTTTCTTAATTTGTCATCGACTCTGAACATGCAAACCTATCTATTTAGCGTTTTTTATTAGGTTTTTATTTTACTTGCAATTTCAATGACACGTACGTGCGCCTGTAAAAGTCGGTGCCTTGGCCTTGGAAACATACCTCCCGTCCAAGCATTGACTGAATCAGAAAGCAAAGCTGCCGTTTACACTTCCTATAACTTTCTTTTTATACTACTGTATAACTCAATGGTGGGGTTGGATCCGGTCAATGCAAGTTGTCTGCAACCAGTTTGGTCCATTTTTTTATCTGAGCTGTCCAAACGTGTTTTGGACGGCTCATATTTGTTCTCAAGGGTGGGGTCGGATCCGGTCAATGCAAGTTGTCTGCAACCAGTTTGGTCCATTTTTCTTATCCGAGCTATCCAAACATGTTTTGGACGGCTTAGATTTGTTTGAACAAATCTGAGCCGTTCAATTGTCCGAACAAATCTGAACCGTCCAAACTGGTCCGGGAGACACTTGACAGGATCCGACTCCCTCAAGGGTTCCGGTAGTTTACGCCCATCTCAATTAACTTTGAGGAATTAATTTCACTGTCCATTTGTGAGAGTCTTAATTAAAGTATGTACTGTTAGGAGAGTAAACTGTTAAGCCCCAAACTTTAACCACTTATACTTTTTGTCGTAGGCGGCTCAACTATGGTTTGAGGGGAACTTGGAAAACGCACTAGGAAATTTGTTTTTTTTTTTTTACATATAATTCATATTTTTGTTTCTATAATTTAATTTTACTTTCATACTGTCGGCACTGAATTATCCATATATACGTAGCTAAAGTAAAAGAAAATTCACTCCAAATTGGTGAGTAAGTAACTGATCATATAGCTCAATAAAAGAACAAAATAAATATGGCTCAATTAATTTGCAACCAAAATGTATATGTTTATTTCATGTATAGTTTTGTATTAATTTTTTTAATATACATTTTTGTCAACGCTGAGCTCAACTCCTCCTGAGTTTTTGTACTTATATTTTGCGTGTATATACAAACATGGATGCACGTGCGTCAACACGATACACCTAAGAGCTCATTTGTTTACTCGGAGATAAAAAGATAAAATATGAAATTCCTGGATATCGCTTTCATTAGTCGGAGATAAAAAAAAAAAAAAAAAAAATCCCGAGGATATAATTGGAATATAAACCAACTTAGGATATTGAAATGATACAGAAAGAAGAAATCTAGTAGTATTTGTTCTTTGGGATTATCCGTAATACAAGTTATGTCCGGATATGTAAACCCGACCACATATAATAACGTAGCCAACAGGGGAAGTTTTGGGGCCAACGGCCAACCCTAATATCGCCCCAACAAACAAGCCCTTAGATGCGTACGTACACGTTAAATAAATTTGTGTTCGGACATAAAGAACCGATTGCGGATAAAAAAAAACAAAAAAAGACATAAGGGGCCGATTGAATGCGAAATGAGTTTTGGGAATATTATTTATGAAAACGGATAAAATAAAATGGAGCATTATTTATGAAAGGTGGACCCTCTACTTATATTAATACACATTTCCTATTGACAATCTTCCTCTCAGTGCGTTACGTGCTGCGAGGCTTCGTCGATTGAGAGCCATAAGGTCCGGCATAGAGTATAATAGAAGTCAGGCCTTGCCCGCTAAAAAAGAAAAAGACGAAATTAGGAAAAAGGTTAGGGTGCGTTTGGCAACCCTTTTAGTTTTCAATTTTTTGTTTTTAAGAAACTAGAAGTTGAAACAGATTTATGTTTTCATAAAAACAAAAATAAGAAACATGTTTGGTAATATTAATTTGTGTTTCTCAAAATTAAAAAAAAACTGAGGAAAACACCTTTTTGTAGATTTCGTAATTTACAAAAATTCTAAAAAAGTTTATGAAAAACAAAAACATAAAAACTTGTTACCAAAGAAGTTTTCTTCATTAGTTTTCAAAAAAGTAAAAACAAAAACTGAAAACAAAAAGGTTACAAAATGCCCCCTTAAATATAGCCAATTTTAAAGCAAACTCAAGATTTGCGGTGGTGGGTTTAGTTTTCGTATGTACTTGTTTTTGTTAAGTTCTAGTTTTTGGCACATAGCACACACTTCCACATTATGTTCTGTTCATTAGACTCTTGTTGGCCTTCGTTTGTCGTCGTCGTCCCTAGGCCTCTTGTTGGCCTTTAACTTCTAGCGATAGCATAGGTTATGTATTTTGCATGTGTTTCTGCAAATTTATATGTTGTGTTCTGTTCTTTAGGTCCTAATTTAGTTTTCGCTCATTGCTGATGGTTCTTCATTAATGTAACGACAACAGCACAAATGTACGTTCATTATTCTTATTAATGCATTTCTTGTTATTCCTAAAATTAAAAAAAAAAAATGACACAACACGAAAGACATACACAACCAAAGAAGTAAGCCATTGATTATTGACTTTGATAACCAGCAGCTGATCACTAACCTCTTAGTTAAGAAAGTGCACAGGCTGTCAATTAAGCTATAGCTAGCCTCCACTGATTCTTTTGTTATCAAGTTCTACAAATTATTAAAAATGGAAAGAAATTCATTGATATCTTTTATGTAACTTACGCAAAAAATCTAAATATTTTTTTAAAGAGTTTTTATTTCTTTTTTTAAGTTTTCATTTTGTGAACGGCTATAAGACCGAAAGGAGAACGATTTTTCAGGTAGATAATTTGAACGGTTTTATGTTGAGCCCCTGATGAATCATAAATATATCGTGGGCTGTGGCCTAACTAATGCGTCATTTGATAAGTTCTATTACCAAACTAATAAACTAGTCTAATCATGGCACAATAAAAGTCAGACACATCATTTAATTATAAGTACTACTCCTACCAAACTAAACGGCTATTGAATGATGAAAGATGGAATTCGACTGGAAGAAGAAATGAATTAAATCAATCAAAATAGCCAAAAAAGGGGAAAAAAAAAAACCGGAATTAAAGAGTTTTAATTGGTTTAGGCCTCTTTTTTGGCTTAATAATCCAGTTTAGATTTTTTTTGTCTTTATTCAAAAAAAAAATTATTTGTTAGTTTTTGTCATTTTTTTTTTGGACCATTACTTCGTCATAACAAAAAGAATCTAAAAGGTAAAAAATTATTATCGTAACGGAAAAAAAATTAAAAAAAGACAAAGGTAAGCTAATAAGCCAATTTTTTTTTTATTCAAAAACAATTTAGGTTTCGATGTTAATTTTATACTTTTTAGATTTTTGTTACCATGACGTCACAATAGTCCATAAAAAACCGACGAAAAACAAAAAAAAAATGAATAAGGACAAGCCACTCTTTGCTGCTTATTCAGCCAAAATAGGCCTTAATGTCTACTCATGGAGTAATTATCCAGTATTGGCACTGTACTAGTATTGCTCTATCTCACCAACTTAACTATATCAAGTAGAAAGTGACCTAAAAACGAGGAAAAATATCAAATCTCCATGCAGATTGTCCTTTTTTTAATCAACACCATACGCATATTGTCCTTTGACAGGGGAAAATGCATGATCCACATTGCCTGCAAAAAGAAATTGACGTGCGCTAGAGTCTAAATCCTATGAAAATGACATAGAAAATTGTGCCCTTCGTTTAAGGGTTTCATATTTTGAATTTTTATTTTTATTTTACTTTTCTTTAATTATTACTCTCATATTTTTCTCTATCTGTCTCCAATTATTACCTATATTTTCAACATTATTCTGTTTCTCTCTACACTTATTACTTATAAATCCAAATCAAAAATCCCAAAACGAATGGGGTCGTGATGTTTTTAACTTTTGCGTGCATCCTTCCAAAAAAAAAAACCAAGAAACTTTGCATGCATGCATGCATGTTGTTTTACATGATATCTTCATAGAAAAAATGCAAAAAATGTGTATTCCAAAAAAACAAGAAAATTAATTTGCTTGCATGCATGTTGTTTTACATGACATCTTCATGGAAAAATAGCAAAAATTGTGTATTGATATCTGCAAAAAGTGTATAGATATCCATCAAAGTGCATTAATATCTGTCAAAAATTATATATACTGGAGTTCTAGCCATTTTGTCTTCATGTGTGTATTATCTATCTCATGCCCAATAGACTCAAGTTAACCGGACCCTATTTTCATTATTATCTCTCCGGTAGATCCGAAATCGGGTACTTTAATTATATATCTTCCTTGTTTTATTTGTCGTACCAATATTCCCATTTCATTTGATCCACTTACCAAACCCTTAGCTAGGGGTAGGCATGCAGAGACTTAAATTCGAAATCTCCTACGTGCTATTCCATATGAAATTTTGCTCGACTTTGATAATACCACTTCATGTGAAATCTTGCGCGCTTTAATCAGAGCTCTCGCTGGTTTGCAGTTTGATTAGTGAGAGGCACGTCAATTGACCCGAACACCTTAAGTTAATTATTAGAAAAAACGAAAATATTATCCACTTACCTAATGGAACATTTTGTATGCACTATATTATATATCTTCCTCTCACTAGTCACTAAGATGGTCCTAGGCTCATATCGATTCAGGCCATCAACTTCTTGTCAATAGACCCTACGCAGTGGACAGATCGAACCATGACTCATAAAGGCCCATCTCGAAAGACCGAATACTTAGATAGTATACTAATTAAATACTCTCTCAGTCGTTTGATCTCGTGTTGGACCACAACTTGGCCACACGTATTGAGAAGTACTGGAAATAAACAACTCAATCAAATTTCTCTTTGTCTAAATGAATACGACAATACCTCTTTGTTTCTTTATAAGCGGATGCTCGGGTCAGTTTACACATACATTGACCAATTCTAAGTCCTTGAGGTTAACGATTGGTCGGACAGATCCTTCAACGGTTCACTGGCCCCGAGATTTGGAATGTTTGAATTCCGTGAGAATCGAACATACGATCTCATAGAGAACAAACACTTATTGTTTTTTTCGTTTTTACTTGGACCAACCCCTTGGGGTTGCCAGCTGACTACCTGCATTGGCGATTTGTACATCATCAAGACAACAAAAGAGGCTGAAACAGCATATCTAGTTTTCTTTAATATGTTACTGAATTTTCCTTCCCCGTGATCTCACTATCAATTAAGGTGGGCAGTCATGGGTCTACTTTGCAAGCTGGATGAACATACTTTTATGGTCCAGGACGGTTGGCTCCATCTTTTTCAAATAAATCGCCACCAATGTCCAATTTGACTTATTAAATTCTTTGCAAAGGAAGTTTATGAAACTCTCAAACGTCGTTTTACAATTTCTAGCCAAAAGCCAAAAAAATCCTTGCATCAAAGCTTTTAAGTAATAGTATCGGAGCACGTAACGGTATCTGTGGCCTGTGAACCGGTCCATGAAACATAAACAGATTGATACGTTACGAGAACGAGCTGATACACATGTCACATCTGATTTTCTATATCACAGGTGCATACGGGTATAATGGCATAGGATAAAAACATTATGTGTCGGTCGATAGACTCGATACGATATGTAACGGCTTCTGTTTATAACTTTGCCTTAGAGATACCGATACTTTATCATCCGACCGGTCACTCAAGAACCTTGATTAGTCGAAGTGCAAGGTAAACTGGTTTGGACATTTAGTGATTAAAAAAAAATGTAGTTGAGAATTCGCGTGTCTGAAAAGACGTGGAGGTGAGACTTTTGGGAATTCAGGATCCCAACTACTCTGGGATTTAACTAACAATATCGACATATAGTTTGAAGAACACCAACTAAAAGCCAATTAATAAACCATTCGAAGAATCAAATACCCAGGCATATGTTTGCATTCAATTATTTTATTAATACTTATTTTTTAAAAAGACTTAGCGAAATGGAGCCGTGTGATAGGGTGGGACAAGTTAGTGTTCCTAGTTTCAAGCGTACGTAGTGAGGGAATCAAAATCGTTGTCCCTCAGGAATTACGAGTAAGCTGCAGGATTGGACACTTGGAGCTATCACAAGCTAAGAAAGATGTTAAGAATTTGTTTAAGATCTTCCTCAAATTGAGACTCTTATGTGAAATCATCTCCTTTTCTACTCTGTGTTCATCTGAAAAATAACGTTTATTACATGATTTTACTGCGTTGTTTCCACTCTTTTATATCGTTGTTTCTATTCTGTGCTCAATGTGTTCAGAACGTGATTTTAAGGTACCCGCGAGAAATCAGGAAAAAAAAATAATCGGAAAGGTTTCATCCAAGCAGTTTTTGTGTGTTTTTTATCGAACGGTTCAAATAAAAACTGCTCGGATGAAACTCTTCCCGGTCATTTTTTTTGTTGATTTCTCGCTGGTACTCCTAAAATCATATTCTAAACACATTGAGCGGCTCGGATCATTGAAATTTGAAGGGAAAATGAGAGAAATGGAGAGGTTCTTATATTAGTGTATATATATATATATATATACACACTGGGCATCAGGTAAGGGCATCCACAAATAAGCAAAATGCAAATTTCCAACAGCAGGCGTCGGATCGTGTTTTCAATGGTCTGAATTTGCTGATGATCAAACATGTACATATATATGTACACTGGGCTTCAAGCAAGGGCGTCCACAAATAAGCAAAATGTAGACTTCCAATGGCTGTCAACGATGTCCGCATTTAACTTGTTTGAAGACACACTTACTTGAAGCCCACTGTACATATGTATATTTATAGTGGAGTCCATCCTTTGGTTTTGATTTTAGTATACATGTTTGCCACCACTATGTGAAAATCTTGGGTCCGTACCTTCCTCTCTCTTTCTATATATTTTTGTTTTTTCGTTAAGTTTTGTATAAATAACCTGAGAGGCCACTTATTTCAGGTGTGAAAAGAGAAGCAGAGTGATATCAAATATGGACGGCTACTCCAAAAGTATATGGTAAAGAAATACGGGCCACCTACAGACCTACTGCTTGTTTGGCTTATTACTAATTTTCCTACAGTGATTTAATTTCTCATCAAGTTGATGACATCCTTATCCACAATGACTCTCAAGCTTCTTCTTTTTTTATAACTGGCTGTCTAGGCCAGTTTGCTCATCTCGATTAATTTCGGGACTTGAAATGAATTAACGATCAGATAAACTCTCCAGTGGCTCCAAGACTGGGCAAACCTCTATCGACCCTAATGTTTGAAATGTTTGACCTTCGATTCGTGAGACTCAAACATGCAATCTCAAAAGAACAAACACTTATCTTATTGCTTGATTTTCTCAATCCCTTTAGCCAAACCCTTGGGGTTAATAACAGTGACTCTCAAAGGGTCAATGTTATTAATGCAGAAAAGGGTCACGCCAAAGTTGCGCAATTTTTCCTTCGTCAAGAAAGTCGGTGGAAAATCATCCCCAACTTGTAATTAATGCAGAAAAAATACTAGTAACAAGAAGAAAAAGAATATATGTGCTTTAATTTGTTAATAATCCAACAGAGTTGCTGAAAGAATATCTTCCTGCTTTCATACGCGTGTGCAACCCCCCGCCTTGATTAATCGCCTTGATTTCATCGAATTTGTATAGAGATTTTTTAAATTTGTACAAAAATTTAGGGAAATGATATTGGCACTCCAAAAATTGATGCAGGCACTCCAAAATCAGTGTAACTCCAAAGCCACTTTCCTTTGTTTTTTGGAGTGCCAGTATCAATTTTTGGAGTGCTAATATCATTTCCCAAAATTTATAACTTTTACGTAAGAGTATATAGCATAAGACTGCTAATTTTGCCATTCTTTTTTTTGTTAACGTCACTCCCCGTAGATAGGCATTGCAGAAGACTACAAAGAGCACGAAAGCAAGAGGATGTAACGGTTAGTTAATTCCCTTAAAAAAGCCAACTTGGATCTTTTTTTTTTGTTTTTATACAAATTTTAATCGGTAAAAGTCAGTATTGCTAGAATAGTTAACACCATGAAGAAAGAGTTGAACTCTTGATTTCCTTTCTCCAAGTACTTAAGTGCACCCCGTCAAGCTGTTGGGCCAAAGGCTTCTTGGCCGCGTTTGTTAGTTGCGCCAAACTTTTGTTGATGATTGATTTGTTTGGCGTGAGGAATTGAAAAAGTAAAAAACTATGATCGAAACTCAATTTTTCTCGAAAAAAGCCACAAAAAAAAAAGAAAGAAGAAGAGCCAAAAGTATTTTTTTGTGTGTTTTTTCCATAATTATTTACTTTGCCGATTCCTCTCGTCAAGACTAAAATTAACTAATTAATAGTTTAAAAAAAATCTAACGCAAAATTTACAAACACGGATAAAATATTGAATAAAGACATAAAAAAAAAAAATTTAAGTGGGAACTACCCCTGAAGTCATCTGTCCAGGGTGAGAAAGCATTAAAATAGAATACTTGAGAAAAAAAGAAATGAAATCTTATGTAATTAAGCATACAAAAATGTCGTGTGATAGAATTGAATGGATGATCATAGAAGAATCGTTGTGCGGAGCAGCGACAATGATACCCTAGACCCGAAGTTCACGATTATAGCAAGACTCACTCACACAAGTATCGTACGCATAATGCATACACACGTTTATATGTGTATGTGTGTCAGTGTATGTGTTTAAATTCATTTTGAGTAGTACAACCTAATTGCTTCGTTCTTGATTTACCTATAGACTTGAATGATTTGATGAATCTTAATTTATAACCTACGTTTCTCTGTGAGTTTTTAGGAAAATAGTGAAAATGTATTGATTCAATGGCATTATTGCTGGCATTGGTAGCTGGAGGGAACTCATTGCATTTCAAGCCAATTTGTGGCCGGGTTGATATTGTTGGCTCCATAAATGGAGTGTTTTGCCTGAACTCAAAACCTTCTGCATTATCCCTTACCTCCACCCTATTGCAGTGGAACCCAGTGACCAAACGGTTCAGAAACAATCTCCCCGGCCACCCCATCGCTGAGGCTCGAAATTGACGACTGTTTTGGGTTTTGTTTCAATGACAAGACGAAGGATTACCTCGCCATTCGTGTTGCAATTTTCAACAATCCCAACATTCAATCTCCTCCTATGGAACTCTACTCTTTGAAAGAAGACTCGTGGCGAGAGATAGGTACTTTCGACCTCCCTTTTTCCTTTAAGGTCGGTCAATGCGACGCAATCGTGGATATTCCACGATGTCCAAGACGGTTGTATTGTTTGACGTATCAAAAATTTTCATTGCAAACCAAAAGTTCCTTAATTACAGGCTCTCTAGCCTCCAGGATCGACTTGACTTTAGAAATTATAATAGACATTGATGGGACAGATCAACTTCAGACCATCATCCAAAGAGGTTACATTAGACAGAGACTGATCAACAAACTTGACTAAGGCTGGTTCAAATAGAAGACCGAAAGACAGCTGAGGAAAAGAAGAACAATTGCATGGTGCTCCATCGGCTGGAGAGTCGGAATATTGCCCAAGTTGATAGGATGAGGCTAGGTAAGCGTTAGCTATTTAAGTAGGCTCATGAAGGGCAGGCTCGTAGCTTCGCTCGGTAGAAGAGCCTTAACTTTCCATTATATTAGTAAAGCGCTAGCGCCCAATTTATAAAGAGGCTTTGAAGGGATGGGGGAAGGGAAGAAAACAAAGATGGCCACTCCTTTTAGGAGCAAATTCTCCCAATTAATATTAAGTAAGCGAATACTTGCACAATAATTTATACAAATGAACACATTAATTTTTTCCTTTTATTTTCATCTAACAACCCACATTTTCCTTTGAGAATCCTCCTAAAAATATGTATTTCCTTCTTTACATCTCTAGAATATTTCAAAACTTTCCACACATATCTAGCATATAATAGAGTTTTTTACAATCTTGTAGAATATTCCAAAAGAAAAATGTATAGTAATTCATTCTCATTTTTTATAAGTATTTTATTGAATAACATGATCTTGCAACAAAAAGTTAGACGGTTTGATTAAGCACTTAGAAATGTCTAATTGAGATCGTATATTTTTAATAAACGATTAAAATTTTAAAATATTAGAAAATGGCTTTAACTATTGAAGTGAGACCTAGTATGGATTCTAAATAAAATTGATAATGTTCACCATATTTTTAGTTTTTGACAAAATTCTTGATATGCGCGTAATTGTATTAGCTAGTAGGCTCAACTGTATAAAAGCAATATTATTTGATTAAAGAAAAACTTAAATTATCAATTGAAAAAGAAAAAAACTGAAACTGAAACCCAAATAACCTGCAGAAGGAAAGCCGTAGGGCTATATTCCCGTTAATTAACAGTTGCAATAATCTTATTTGTGTAAAATTCGTGGAGTTTGATGGAGAGAGAACGCTTAAAGGACAGATATTCATATTCAATTAATTATTAGGGTTTTGATTAGGAAATATTTTGTTCATTAAGAGCATTCACATTTGTCTCTTTACTTTCTCTCTACTCTAAACCAAAGTTGTCAATACTCTCTTTACTTTCTCTCTCTACTCTAAACTAAAGTTGTCAATACCGTACCAGCCAGCGTACCGTTTTCACTACTGAAATGGTACGTACCGGTACCGGGCTGTATCCCGGTACCGTTCCGGATTTACCGCAATTAATATTATATATATATTTAATATATATCTACCATGTTTTAAAATTTTAAGTGTAAACATAAAAAAAATGTAAATAAAAAAAAAGAGAGAGAGAGAAGGTAATTTTGTACCGGCCGGAACACCGGAACAGACCGGTATTGTCCGTTACGTCCAGTATTTCAATCGGAACGGATCTTGACTTTTTGCGTTCCGTTTAAGGACCGGCCGGTACGGAACGGATTGACAATTTTGCTCTAAACTAAAGAGCCAGACCCCAAAAAAACCCCTAAAACTCCGCGTTATCAGCCTCGTGGGAATAACCTAAGAAGTATCTCGAGCTACAGTTCCTCGTTGACACACACAAGGAACTGTTCACTCGTTTCCTTTCTCCTGCCCATTTGCACTTCCATCTGGCGCCAAAATAGAACATATAGCCACAAGTGAGAGTCATTCTCTCTCCCTCATCAGCTCTCACAATAAATCCATCTCTGGTAAAGTGATTTGGGATTGTTTGCTGGTTTTTTGGGGGTTGATCGGAGGGAATGATTTTGCTGGTGTGAGAGAGAGTGAGGTCGGTGGTTTGGGGTTTTATTTGCTGTTTTTTTTGGGGTTGATCGGAGGGGTGATTTTGCTGGAGAGAGGGGGTTCAGTCGTTTGGGTTTTTGTTTGCAGCTGGTTTTTTGGGTTGGAAAGAGAGAGAGAGAGAGGGGTGGTTTGGGGGGTTTTGTTTGCTGGTTTTTTGGGTTGGGAAGAACTGAAGAAAGGGTAAAGTTTTGGTTTCGCCGGTTTCAAAAAAATTATGGTTTTGCTGTTGTTTTCTTCTTCTTTTTAGAATAAAGAATTAATATTTTTATTGAGATAATTTTAATGTAGAGAGTCTGATGCAGTAGAGATTTTAAAAGTGAGTAGCTAAAGTAATAAAAATGGATTTTGAGGATTAATTTAGTCCAAAATTTGCTGAGTCTGGTGTGGATGCTCTAACTCTCATGTCTCAATCTTTATAAGTACGATGCAATCATGAAATGTAATAATTTGAGAGTTGATGAACCAGCCAACGGGCTTGTTGCCCAATGACTCTTCCTCACCTAATGACTCTCCGTCACCTATTTCACATGAAAAATTGAAGGTTCGATTCTCGTCAGGAGCTCGAGTGCTTGGTGTGGTAGTTAATGTCTTTCGGGTTTGCTCCACCTATATGCCGCTTAGTGATACCCCATTCCCATTCTCATTCCCTTAATAGTAGGCTAAATATCTATCGTATGAAAAAAAAAGTTGAAGTTGAAGTTGCCAAAAAAAAACCATTTGAGAGTTGAAAAATGTGTTATTGACTTCCTCACGTGGATCTATATAAGTTAGTAAGCAACACTACAATATACAGCCCTTAAATTATACGTAGTACCAAAATTCATACTAATATTTTCACAGAAATTTATAGTATCGCATATATAGCAATTCAATACCGCAAGGTGATGCTATAAACTTACATGCCAATGTTAATGAATTCTTGTATAAATGTTACTACTAAGAATTAAGGTGGAATCACAAGGGTGGAGCTAGTCGGTGGATGGGTGTGGCATGTATCCGTATTTAAATGTACAATTTGATTTTTCACAGAGCTGATGAAAAGATAGTGATTTAAAAAATAAGTGATTTGGATTTATAAAAAAAAACATGCTAATGACTTTCATTTAAAGGCCACATGAGAATTGACTAAGCCTTTACTAATTTCTTAACAGAGAAACAAAGTCCAAGACAAATCCTGACTTTACACTTAACATTTTTCTTCATATTTTCACTAAAGAAACAAAAAAAAATAATAATAATTTGAACGCTAAAGAAACATAATAATAGCAGTGGACTTCCGTCAAACAACGGCACACCATTTTAAGCTAGGATGCTCTTTCTCAATGTACCCTTTTGAGCAATATAAAATGTTTCTTTTGCTGAGCAAAAAAAAAAAAAAAACAACGGCACACCAGAACCTAAGTCCTTATTCCGCCACTGAATGAAATAGAATGCGTACTTTACACACCTAAATGATGGTTTATATTGTAGCACTCTCGTGTTTTTTTTTTTTTTTTTTTGATAGGCAACACAAGTTTTATTAAGAACACTTGACAAAATGTACATCGAGAGAAAGGGTCAGGAATCCAACCAAGGGTTAGAATGAAAAAAAAAAAAAAGAAAACAAAAATGATGTAGCACTCTCGTGTTAGTCATTTTAGTTGTATAACCCTTTTCTGTAAGTAAATGGATTAATTGTTTGACAATTAATTATATTCTTCCACGATAGGAGTTTTAGTTTGACCAAGAGTTTGTTTATGCTTTGGTCCAAAGCCTCCAAGGCTTACTCAACCTTTTTATAATTATTATTATTACTAAATATCATGATTTTTGTTCATTCCTCGCTAGTTCATGTTTTATAAACAATTGAAATATATATATATACACATCCACGTACATGTGAATGAATGAGTAGTAAGTACAGCTAGGTTTTAAATAATAGATCTTGAATATATACTAGTATTACAGACGAAACTCATGGTTAATGTGGCACAATTGATTTAAGTGAGGATTATAATCTGCACTTTTTGTAATTTATTACATCAATAATTCATAACCAGAACGACTCGATCATCAGCTTATTATTGAAACGTCTCAAAATCACGTAGTAATGCGTCACACTTGCACCATAGCTCTTTCCGGTAAATTCGCCTAAAATTGTGCTCAATTCAATGGCAAGTAGTTGGAAACGATATATTTCGTATTCGTTAGCATGAAAATTAAAGGGGTGAGAATTAGCAGATCGAGTAAATGAGCTTCACTTTTCTCTTAATTAAGCTATCATTGTAAGATACACGTAGCCGTCGTTTTTGAATGTGGTGACAATGAACTTAGAAATTAATTACCATAGATATTGTACTTGATCAACCTACCCAGTCAATAAAAAACAATTTTATCTTCCATATATATATATATGAGTCCCCTTCTTATAAGGACTACCTTATTTTAATAAAATGCGCACCTCCCTTTTCCGATAGAATTTCGATGATCCGAGCCGCTCAATTTGTTTAGAACGTGATTTTAAAGGTACTCATCAGAAATCAGCAAAAAAAAAGACCGGGAAGGGCTTCATCAGAGCAGTTTTTGTTTGTTTTTATCTAACGGTTCAAATAAAAACTGCTCAAATCAAGCCCTTCCTGCCAGGCATGATTTTTGCCGATTTCTCGCGGGTATCTTTAAAATCACATTCTGAACACATTGAGCAGTTTGGATCATCAAAATCCGATCGAAAAAGGAGAGAAATGGGAGATCTACATATAAGGTCCTTATTTTAAGATCATTACTTGAAGATTTCTGTATATATATAATATTCAAGAGGCAAAGTCTGGAAATCTATTGTAGATTTTTCATAGATGCATACAACATACTTAGGAGGACGATGAACAAATTTTCTTCAAAAAAATCTTAGATCGGCGGATGTTAAACAATTTAAAAAACACATGAAAAACAATCTTAATATTATTAATTATAAACAATTGAAATATATATATACTCATCCACGTACATGTGAATGCATGAGTAGTAAGTACAGCTAGGTTTTAAATAATAGATCTTGAATATATACTAGTATTACAGACGAAACTCATGGTTAATGTGGCACAATTGATTTAAGTGAGGATTATAATCTGCACTTTTTGTAATTTATTACATCAATAATTCATAACCAGAACGACTCGATCATCAGCTTATTATTGAAACGTCTCAAAATTACGTAGTAATGCGTCACATGTGCACCATAGCTCTTTCCGGTAAATTCGCCTAAAGTTGTGCTCAATTCAATGGCAAGTAGTTGGAAACGATATATTTCGTATTCGTTAGCATGAAAATTAAAGGGGTGAGAATTGGCAGATCGAGTAAATGAGCTTCACTTTTCTCTTAATTAAGCTATAATTGTAAGATACATGTAGCCGTCGTTTTTGAATGTGGTGAAAATGAACGTAGAAATTAATTACCATAGATATTGTACTTGATCAACCAACCCAGTCAATAAAAAACAATTTTATTTTCCATATATATATAGAGGAATTTTCAAGTGAGGGATCCCTCATTTTTTTTAAATGAGGGACTTTCATTTCCCGATCAAATTTTGAAAATCCGAGCCGCTCAATGTGTGCAGAACGTGAATTTAAGGGTACCCGCGAGAAATCAGCAAAAAAAATGACCGGGAAGGGCTTCATCCGAGCAGTTTTTTTTGAACCGTTCAATGAACACTGCTTGGATGAAGCCCTTCCCGGTCATTTTTTTTTGCTGATTTCTCGCGGGGACCCTTAAAATCACGTTCTAATCACTTTGAGCGGCTCGGATCATCGAAATTCAATCGGGAATGGGAGTCCCTCATTTTAAAAAAATGAGGGATCTCTCACCGGAACTTAACTCATATATGTTCAGAACGTGATTTTAAAAGTACTCGCGTGAAATTAGCAAAAAAAAAAAGACCGGGAAGGACTTCATCAGAGCAGTTTTTGTTTATTTTTTATCTAACGATTCAAATAAAAACTGCTCAAATCAAGCCTTTCCCGGGCATGATTTTTGCCAATTTTTGGTGAATATCTTTAAAATCACATTCTGAACACATTGAGCAGCTCGGATTATCAAAATCCGATCGGAAAAGGCGAGAAATGGGAGATCCGCATATAAGGTCCTTATTTTAAGGTCATTACTTGAAGATTTCTGTGTGTGTGTGTGTGTGTGTGTATATATATATTCAAGAGGCAAAGTCTGGAAATCTATTGTAGATTTTTCATAGATGCATACAACATACTTAGGAGGACGATACACAAATTTTCTTCAAAAAAATCTTAGGTAAACAATTTAAAAAACACATGAAAACAATCTTAATATTATTAATTATAAACAATTGAAATATATATATACTCATCCACGTACATGTGAATGCATGAGTAGTAAGTACAGCTAGGTTTTAAATAATAGATCTTGAATATATACTAGTATTACAGACGAAACTCATGGTTAATGTGGCACAATTGATTTAAGTGAGGATTATAATCTGCACTTTTTGTAATTTATTACATCAATAATTCATAACCAGAACGACTCGATCATCAGCTTATTATTGAAACGTCTCAAAATTACGTAGTAATGCGTCACATGTGCACCATAGCTCTTTCCGGTAAATTCGCCTAAAGTTGTGCTCAATTCAATGGCAAGTAGTTGGAAACGATATATTTCGTATTCGTTAGCATGAAAATTAAAGGGGTGAGAATTGGCAGATCGAGTAAATGAGCTTCACTTTTCTCTTAATTAAGCTATAATTGTAAGATACATGTAGCCGTCGTTTTTGAATGTGGTGAAAATGAACGTAGAAATTAATTACCATAGATATTGTACTTGATCAACCAACCCAGTCAATAAAAAACAATTTTATTTTCCATATATATATAGAGGAATTTTCAAGTGAGGGATCCCTCATTTTTTTTAAATGAGGGACTTTCATTTCCCGATCAAATTTTGAAAATCCGAGCCGCTCAATGTGTGCAGAACGTGAATTTAAGGGTACCCGCGAGAAATCAGCAAAAAAAATGACCGGGAAGGGCTTCATCCGAGCAGTTTTTTTTGAACCGTTCAATGAACACTGCTTGGATGAAGCCCTTCCCGGTCATTTTTTTTGCTGATTTCTCGCGGGGACCCTTAAAATCACGTTCTAATCACTTTGAGCGGCTCGGATCATCGAAATTCAATCGGGAATGGGAGTCCCTCATTTTAAAAAAATGAGGGATCTCTCACCGGAACTTAACTCATATATGTTCAGAACGTGATTTTAAAAGTACTCGCGTGAAATTAGCAAAAAAAAAAAGACCGGGAAGGACTTCATCAGAGCAGTTTTTGTTTATTTTTTATCTAACGATTCAAATAAAAACTGCTCAAATCAAGCCTTTCCCGGGCATGATTTTTGCCAATTTTTGGTGAATATCTTTAAAATCACATTCTGAACACATTGAGCAGCTCGGATTATCAAAATCCGATCGGAAAAGGCGAGAAATGGGAGATCCGCATATAAGGTCCTTATTTTAAGGTCATTACTTGAAGATTTCTGTGTGTGTGTGTGTGTGTGTATATATATATTCAAGAGGCAAAGTCTGGAAATCTATTGTAGATTTTTCATAGATGCATACAACATACTTAGGAGGACGATACACAAATTTTCTTCAAAAAAATCTTAGGTAAACAATTTAAAAAACACATGAAAACAATCTTAATATTATTAATTATAAACAATTGAAATATATATATACTCATCCACGTACATGTGAATGCATGAGTAGTAAGTACAGCTAGGTTTTAAATAATAGATCTTGAATATATACTAGTATTACAGACGAAACTCATGGTTAATGTGGCACAATTGATTTAAGTGAGGATTATAATCTGCACTTTTTGTAATTTATTACATCAATAATTCATAACCAGAACGACTCGATCATCAGCTTATTATTGAAACGTCTCAAAATTACGTAGTAATGCGTCACATGTGCACCATAGCTCTTTCCGGTAAATTCGCCTAAAGTTGTGCTCAATTCAATGGCAAGTAGTTGGAAACGATATATTTCGTATTCGTTAGCATGAAAATTAAAGGGGTGAGAATTGGCAGATCGAGTAAATGAGCTTCACTTTTCTCTTAATTAAGCTATAATTGTAAGATACATGTAGCCGTCGTTTTTGAATGTGGTGAAAATGAACGTAGAAATTAATTACCATAGATATTGTACTTGATCAACCAACCCAGTCAATAAAAAACAATTTTATTTTCCATATATATATAGAGGAATTTTCAAGTGAGGGATCCCTCATTTTTTTTAAATGAGGGACTTTCATTTCCCGATCAAATTTTGAAAATCCGAGCCGCTCAATGTGTGCAGAACGTGAATTTAAGGGTACCCGCGAGAAATCAGCAAAAAAAATGACCGGGAAGGGCTTCATCCGAGCAGTTTTTTTTGAACCGTTCAATGAACACTGCTTGGATGAAGCCCTTCCCGGTCATTTTTTTTGCTGATTTCTCGCGGGGACCCTTAAAATCACGTTCTAAGAAATTAGCAAAAAAAAAAGACCGGGAAGGACTTCATCAGAGCAGTTTTTGTTTATTTTTTATCTAACGATTCAATAAAAACTGCTCAAATCAGCCTTTCCCGGGCCATGATTTTTGCCAATTTTTGGTGAATATCTTTAAAATCACATTCTGAACACATTGAGCAGCTCGGATTATCAAAATCCGATCGGAAAAGGCGAGAAATGGGAGATCCGCATATAAGGTCCTTATTTTAAGGTCATTACTTGAAGATTTCTGTGTGTGTGTGTGTGTGTGTGTATATATATATTCAAGAGGCAAAGTCTGGAAATCTATTGTAGATTTTTCATAGATGCATACAACATACTTAGGAGGACGATACACAAATTTTCTTCAAAAAAATCTTAGGTAAACAATTTAAAAAACACATGAAAACAATCTTAATATTATTAATTATAAACTTTTGAGAATAAAATCTACCATAATTCTGGGGAAATTTTGGAACTTAAATAATGGTGGTTGCCTAGACTCATCTACCCCTCCTCCGTCTTTTAGCGGAAATGTTGATCTAATTTTCTAACAAATCATTATCTTGTAAAGATGTTAACTTGTTTTGACCAAGATGTGGTAATGGATTGATTAATTTGGTCAAAGCGAAATAATTAAGTCTTACTTTTAAGTTTTAATAATGATTAATTAGTCAAATTCAAGAATAAGATGGATGCGTATATACTAGTACTTAATTTAACTTGTGCATGGCTTCACGCTATATTGGAACACAATTTTTGAAAACTTATAAGCGGGCGTTCCACTTCCTTTTCAAACCTTCTTTTTCAAAAAAAAAAATGTAATTTTAAACTCAAATATAATGAAAATGAAAATTAATTTTTAATTTTTTTTGCATCGATCGTTTAAAAGATCTTAATGAAATCTATCAAACAAGATCCATATTGCTAATTAGTGCTCTAACCATGTTAATCATCCATATTGCTAATTAATACTCACTGTTGTTTGTTTTTTCCCCGTTTCGTATTTTGTTGACCATGCACAGAGAATGCTAATTAGTACTCTAACCATGTTAATCATCCTACCTACTATCCATAATCCATGCATTATGTTTAGTGAAAGACATTAAATTCTTTACACCGTCGGTTTAAACATTTATTTCCTCCAAATCAATTATATTGCGCCACGTCGCCGTATTTTGTTGTTGGGACCACTGTTTTGCAAAGTGGCGCAATGTAATTGATTAAGAGAAAATAAATGTTTCCTTTACACCGGCGGTGTAAAGAGTTTATTCTCTTAGTGAAACGTTATTTTCAAACATAGCGGTTGTTAATTTGTTAAAGAGATATTGTTGAGGGAGACTTTCGGGGTTATAAGTGGAGCGAGATAAAAAAATAAGAGTAGTAAGAGCATCCGCATCAACCTCTCTAAATTTTGGACCAAATTATACCTTAAAAACCCACTTTATTACTTTAGCTACTCATTTTTAAAATGTTTACCGCATTAGACTCTTTAGTCTTACTCTCTACTCAATTAAATATTCATACTTTTGTATTTTCTTTATTTATTCCCACATTTCTGTCATAATTAAGTACATATTTGCTCCTCATTTGGTTTTATGACTATCTTAGGGCTCGTACATGAGAGCACTAGAGCCAATTTTAAATTCATTTAAATCGATGCAAAATCTTATTTTTCTGATCATATTATTCTAAAGGATCATAATTAATTTTGGTCTTTAGGGCTCTCATAATTAAGTATCTGCTTTTTATTTGGAACTCTGTAGAGCAAATACTTGATTAAGAGAGCTCTAGAGACAAAAATTAATTATGACCCTTTAAGATAAAATGATAAAAAAAATAAGATTTTCGCATCGATTCAAACGAATTGAAAATTAAAATACTTAATTTTTTTACAATACCATGAGTTGGCAGAGTGGGCATGAGAAAATAATAAGTGCTACTGCTTGACCAATGAGGTCGCATGTTCAAAACTCACGGGGCCACTGGGGTTATGTCCGGTCATTACTTTCAGAATCTTAGAATTAATCGAGATGCGTGCAAACTGGCCCGGATATCCGATTATAAGAAAATGGAATAATTGATTTTTTTTGAGATGCGTACAAGCTGGCTCAGTCATCCATTTACTAAAAAAGAATAACAGAATAGCCAATCACAAAAAAAGAGTAAATTACAGTAAACCCCCCTCAATTAACCTGAATTTTCACTTAACCCCCTCCGACTACAAAATCCAACAGTTTGCACCCTCTAACTATCCAGAATTGACACTTAACACCCTTTTGTTAGGTCTCCGTAGGAAAAATGCACCGACGGCCGTCTCCGGCCATCGGGCGGCCGATCCGAGCCGTCCAAAAATTAAAAAAAAAAAACCGAGTGGGCTATCAAGGGAATCAACAGCATCCGACGTGCGTAGGTGCTCGATCCAAACACCCCAAGAATTTAAATGGGGTGTTTGGATCGAGCACCTACGCACATCGGATGCCGTTGATTCCCGCTTTGGCCCACTCGGTTTTTTTTTTTTAAATTTTTGGACGGCTCGGATCGGCCGCCCGGTGGCCGGAGACGGCCGTCGGTGCATTTTTCCTACGGAGATCTAACAAAAGGGTGTTAAGTGTCAATTCTGGATAGTTAGAGGGTGCACACTGTTGGGTTTTGTAGTCGGAGGGGATTAAGTGAAAATTCAGGTTAGTTGAGGGGGGTTTACTGTAATTTACTCAAAAAAAAAACAGAATAACAAAGGAGTCATAAGAAGCATAGTTATTAATACCGTTCCGTACCGGCCGGTACGTACCGTTTTTTACCAAATCCGGTACCCTACACCTCTAATTTCGTTTCGGCTCAAATACCGGTCAGTACCGGCCGTACCGGTCGGTACCGGCCGGTACCGGACATACCGGACGGTACCGGACTACTTTTAAATTTATTTTTTTATTCAAGTACCGGACAATACCGGCCGGTACCGAGCAAATACCGGCCGATACCGGGAAAATACTGGACAAATACCGGATTTTTTATTTTTTTATTTTAAAAAAGTGTATATTATACTATAAATTATTTTTTAAGTAGGAAAATAATATTAATAGCGATCAATCCGAAACGGTACCCGGTATTTGACCGGTACCGGTACGTACCGTACCAGTAGGAAAACCGGTACCCTGACCGGTACGGTATTCAGAACATTGATAAGAAGTGTAAATTAGTAAATAGTAAAATAATAAGTAAAGGAATGAATAGTGCCTCGTGGGAAATAAAGATGCACTGTAGCAAAGCTACTTCAATTGCAAAATAGAGAGGGCGGTAGTGAGGCTAATGCATGTGATTTCTGTCGGTTTGGCTCTTTATTATACAATGGAAAGGCAAGTAACGACACAAATGTGGATGCCCTAAAGGGAGTGAAAATTTATTAGAAACTGTACTGAGGGTCCGGGGGGGATTATGGAAACCCTAAATGAACAAAGCCGATATATGTAAATGCATTGAAGGGTAAAAGGCAAATGCTAAAAACAGTCCAGTGGACTATTGGTAAAGTTTAAAAAAAATGTTGAGGTATGTGAATTGTGAAAGTGTTTTGAAAATAGTTAAAAAAGTATTAAAGTGTGTTTTTGTCATTTGCTTTCACTTATATATATTAACAGCCCAATAAATTATCAATAAATGGACCCTATCCGTAGAGTTTTAAGAATACAATTGTAGAACAAAAATCAAGTATATACATCCGTGAACGGAGCGGTCCAATGCATGCATGATTAATTAAATAACTCCGGGTACAAGTGTTCCCGGGAAATATATTTTAAAATTGTGTGCCTAACAGTGCTAGCTAGTTTTTTTTTTGTTTTTTCTGATCAAGTATTGTGTCCGGTTTCATTTTTGTCAAAATTCTGCTTGACGAATGGGCACCTTACTTGCCAAATCTTTGGATGGAGACACCTTGACTTTTGAATATAATAATGGCCTCAAGTAATTTTTTTTGATCCGCATGGCCTCAAGTAATTTGATTCGACATTTTCATAACTTCCTGAATAAATACTCCTTCCGTCCGAATTTAATTGTTCCTAGTTCTATTCTAACCGTCTAAAAAATGGATTATATCTTAGAATTCGTAATGAATTTCATATTGAATATGGATCGTGTTTGATAGATCTCGATTAGTTCTATAATATAACATATTCGAAATCACGTAAAACATTGTAAATTGAAAGATATAATCGATTGAAAAATGGCACGAACTCCCAAAAAGGACTATTAAATCTGGACAGAGGGAATAAATCACTTCCATACAGTATCTTGCAATTGAGAGAATCTATTCACGATTTTGAGCAATTTCAACCGTCCGTTTTGATAATCAATAGTTCGGATTTAAAATATAAAAAAACACTCTTCCAACGAATAGTTTTTGTTTTATTTTCAAAATATGCACTACAAACCTCCTTGAGACGGCATTAAGCAGTATGTCAATTTCTTTAGTCAGTTCAATAGATAAAATAAAATAATTTCTACCAACCACACTGATGTTTCCAATTTTTGTTATTTTGTGGGTTATTTTGACTATTGAACCACCCGTCATTTATGAATATAGACTAGTTCATATGATGAGTCTTGGTCGACATGACAACCACAAATTGGCAATATGTCCCAGGGCGTTCGGCCAAATAAGTCACTTGGTTTATTTTTTTGTGCTTATTTAAATTTTTTTCATATCACTTAGCTTATCGTCAATTTTTTGGAGATTATTGCATCTTTACAACAAAAGAAATCTAAAAAGTAAAATGTTTTGACCAAAATCCAAATTTTTTTGAATAAAGACGAAAATAAGCCAATAAGCCAATTTTTTCATCTTTATTAAAAAAATGGATTTTGATAAAAAAAAAAATTTACTTTTTAGATTCCTCTTGTCGTGAGGATGTAATAATCCCCAAAAAATTGACGATAAGCCAAGTGATACGAAAAAAATTTGAACAAGGACAAAAAAAAATAAGCCAAGTGGCTTATTTGGTCGAACAACCCTTAGATGACTCAGTCTAGGCCTGCTAATTACGTGCGTCTCAACTAATTTTGGAAGACTAATTTTTTCGCCTACTTGCAGGGTCTCGATTAACTGTACAGACTGACCCCATAGAAATTGATAGCACCCGACTACCCGAGAGATTTCGAAGCTAAGATCTTAGCTAGGAGGGAGCAAACCCCAATGTACAAGGCCTTGACCACTAGACCTATCCCTTTGGATTACTAACTATGCTAGCTAGGATAGAAATAATGCAATTTCTTCACTTCATTATCATCTTTTCCTTTTGCGTTCAGATTCTCTCTAGTTCCATGTTTTGGACTAGACGGGATAGATCAAATCTGAATCATATATGCATTGGTATAATCAATAGCTTGGATTTGCTCAAAGACTTCTGCAATAATGGACGATCTAGATTTTGGATTGTCTCGTAATTTGGACTATAGAAGATCCAACTCCTTTTATCCCCTTAGCAAGTCTTTTCAAAAAACCAATTGGGATTGGCTAAGTCGGCCAGGACTCTTGCATTTCATTAGAAGGTCAGGAGTTCAAGTTTTCCCACCTACGTGTTGGTGTTTTATTCTTTGTATTTATTAGGGTTATTTCTCCCCTTAATGGGACTTGTAGTTGAGTTGAGTTTATAGTGATTGTGGTCTCTTTGATTGATGGGCTTATTTATTATGTTCGTTCAATTATAAGACTTGATTATCTTGTGAACTCTCGCACAATGGATGTAGTATTCCATTCCATGATTTGTACTTTGTACTTTATACATGATATAATGATCTCTCTTATCGATTGACCCAAAAAAAAAAAGAAGTCCCTTCAAAAATTCATGATCCAAAAATATTTAGCCGTTCAATGTTGAAGCCATTGGAATTCAAGCATTAAGCCATCATAAGGTGGATGAGCTTGAATTTCAACTTATTCCGTGGATGGAAATTGTATTAGGCCAGGCTGGTAGGTGCAAATCAGCCAAGGCGAGTTGAGAATGGGGCTTTCACACTTACTAGATTTGAAATTGACAGAAGCTTGGGTTTCTTATTAGTTGAGGTGAGGAGCTTTCGTTAGGCCGATCCCGAATAACTTGATTTTTTTCAATAGTACTAGCTAGCTTATCGATTTGTATGGAATTCTTAAAACTTGATTTCAAAATTTAACTTGGAAAAATATGTTTAAATTTGATTTGTTCAGGCAACAAACCGCGAATGACACACAGGTCAAAATTGAGTAACTTGTGGTTGGACATTTCTTGCTCCTCATTTGTTTTCTATAATAAAACAAAACAAATGTTGTTCATTTATTTGCAATTTGATTTTGCTTAACTCAACCTTTTTTTCTGTATTGTTTACTATGATACTCAAAGTACGTTGTTCTCCTTCACAAGAAAAGAAGACCCTAGATAGTACTGAGCCGTGATTGTCGGAAAGATATAGTAGCAAAAAATGAAGTAAAATTGACGTAAAGAAAATGAAAATTTATTTTCCTTTATGTGATTTGCCGACAAATGATTCCGCCGGGAAAATAAATTTCTTGTGTTATGTAAAATCTTTATTGCAATAAAATATTTTTCAGTGAAAAAGTTAAAAGTTACATGTTCCTCAAATTTGTTGGTAACTGACAACTAGAGAAATTTACAGAAAAGTCAACATTGCAGGCCCATTTTTGGGCCTCGGCCCATCTCCTACTACAAGTGATACGTCTGTGAGGCCCAGATACTCAGCCCACGCAAGTTGTGATTATAATGAGCTCTTCTTCCTTATGTAACAGTGGGCCTCACGCAACCAATATGGTGTCGGTTCAGCGGTAAGAACTTGAACCCGGTTGCATGAGGCTCAGGTAACCGGGTCCGAATCCCAGTAAACATACTTACAACATCATCGACGCCTAATAGGGCTTTATTTACGGTCTCAACGCAAGTGCAATGAAATTCTTTACGAGTAATGGCAGATTTAACAAAGTACTATATTTACACTCCCATTTCGTGCACCTAAAAAGAGTGGGCCTCGAATTTCATGGTAGACTATTAATCGTGATCATGATCAAAGGAGAGAGTTCCTCTCATAGTTTTGAATAATTTTTGTATCACAATGATATTAGCAAACATGTTTTATGATATTTATGTTAGTACACACACAAAAACAATACAAAATGAACTCTAAGGTTAGTGTCTTTTTATTTAACTTGATGAGAATTTTGATTCGGGAATTGAAGTGTTTTTAGGGGTGTTTTAGGTAAATAATTGAGTTAGATTTTTTTTTTTTTGAATTATCAGATCATTACGACTAAAGATATTTTAAAACTACTCTTACAAAGTTATGATAAATTTTTTGAAAAAGTTCACTTAAAATAATTCAAAACAAACAAATTTTCTTTGATTTATTTTGTCTTTATTAAAAAATTAGTTTGATTCAAAAAAATTTACTGTTTTGATTTTTTTTGTTCGTCGATACAAATTAATAACTAAAAAATTAACGTGAATTTTTTTATTAAAAAAGACAGGAAAATAATCCGGCCAAAACACTCCTATGACTTCACAAAAATAATAATACTTATGTTTATGGTACTAAGACTCCATTCCAAAATATCTTTTTAAAAAATAAATACTTATTTCATATTTTTAAACTAAAAAATAGTGTAAATGAAAAATAATTTTTCAATTTTTTTTACACCGTATAAAAGATCTCAATGAGATCAATCAAATAAGATCTATATTAATAAAAAAATTAATTGCGTAAAAATATAATTTTTAAATTTAAAATTATCTTCTTAAAAATATATATTTATTTTCCTTTCGAGAACGGGGGCACGAGAAAGGCATACTTTTTACACAAACGAAAATGTCACCCAAATTTGGATTTAAAACATGTGACCCAGATAATCTTTTTTGTTTTTTTGATAAACCCCAACCAAATAATACTCCATGCTCGAATAAATTTGTCAACCCATGCGATGGGATGAGATTCACTGATCGACTCACCACCGGCCGGCTACTGCTAGATTCCGTCATTCAAACATTCCTCCGATCTCCCAAACCCTAATTTTATACTACCACCAGATCAATATACATACATACATACGCTATAGACGCAACCCTAGTTCGAGATGGAAGAGTACCCGGAGGAGCTGCGAACGCCGCCTGTGGCGCTGGCGGCGGCGGTGGGGTGCCCGGAGCTACACACGGCGATCTCCACGCACCTCCACTCCGAGCAGCCGCCGATAAACACCCTAGCCCTACCGGACTTCTCGAAGATCTCCGTCATCGCCAAGAGGGCAAAGGAGGGCTGTGAGGCAGGCCAATTCAGCGGCATTTTGAAAAGGGATTGGCTTCTGAAGCACCGCACCATGGTGCCGGCTGTCGTCGCCGCGCTTTTCGGCTCCGATCATGTGAACGGGGACCCTGCCCAGTGGCTTCAGGTCTGCACCGATCTCGAGAACCTCAAGTACGGTTTCGTTTCCTCCTTTCGCTTTCTTTTCAGTGTATAGAATCTGTCAAGTGTTCATGTTTGGTACAATAGTGCACCCGCATTTTGCTTATGATTGAATTCAATACAATTAAGTGCCTTTTTGAGAATATTTGTGTGATGTTGGTTGTGTATTTGTGGGCAGAGCTGTAATTAAAGGAAGGAATATCAAACTAGTTCTGGTTTTGGTTGTGCAGTCCACTTCTAAGGGTAAGTTGTCTTATTTACAATACGGATCCAATGAAGAACTATCATATTACAGAATAACTGAATAACCTCTGATATAAATCATATAATCTCTAAATTAAAGGGTTTGCACCCCAAATAAGCAGAAGTTTGCTATCTTAAAGTTAGAATCATGGATCCGTTCTTGATACAGATGAAATCAGTGAAGATCGAATGATTGCTCTGCGAAAGCGTGCTGAAGTAGATTCCAAGTACATTGTTGTCTTTGACCCGAACAATGCAATGGAGCTAAAGCAATCCCTCAGCAGGCATGGAGCTTTTCTATAATGTTCAAATTTTATTTTTCTCCTGCTATTTGCTACACATTTTTGTTAATCTATGGAAAATCTTTCTCAGGCTGGGGAACACATTCTCAGAATTAGCAAATACATATTATCGGGATGAAGGACGAAGGATCAAAGCACGTCTTGATAGGAAGAGCCTCGGTTCTGTAGAGTTGAGTATCCGCTATTGCTTTAAGGTTTGAACATCGACTTCTCTTGATTTATACCTAGGTGCATAAAGGCTATAAGGTGCATTGTTGCAGTTCTTTTTCTGTGACTATTTCATATTTTCAATTTTAAGCAATAAATGAAAGTATAGTTTCATTTCCATTGAGCTGACCAAAAAACTTGCACTTGGAAGTTTGCACTTATAGCAGCCGTACATGTCACATGAAAAATCCACCATGAAGGCCTTAATAGTGGTTTCTATCAGTATTTGGAGACTTGCAGTATAGATAATGTGAGGGTGGTCAGTGTTCTGACATGGTACAAAAGATGACCTTAACCAATGGATCCTACAAAAGATGACCTTTATTAAGTGATTGATTCATTGGATTTAGAATTATATTCCATGTTGCAATTATTTTTCTTGTTTACTCCTGGATCAAATTGCGAGATGTTGGTGCCAATAGCTTGATTTCCCTGAGTTCCATGCATCATTTTGTGCTCTGTGAGCTTGTATGCACTGTTCATTGGTTATCTAAACCGTATGAATTGCTAGGTTGCTGTATATGCAGAGTTTCGGAGAGACTGGGTTGAAGCTTTGAGGATGTATGAGGATGCATATAAGACATTGCGTGAGGTATTTGTTTCATATTAGCTATGGCCCATCTTATAAGTAGTCTTGTTAGTTTGAGCTTTACCTTCTGTTGCATTGACTCTGCACATTTGCTTTTCTTGTGGAGATTCCTGTGTTGGATTTTATATCAGTCATGTTTCTCTATCCAATGCTATGAAGCACCGACACTAATAGAGGCCGGCGTGTCCCCGTGTCCGACACGGGGGACACGGCCAAATACGTATGGGACACGCCACTTGGTGTGTCCAATAAATTTAATTAGTTTTTTTAGGGGGACACGGGAGGGACACTTATAGGCACACACCAAGGGGCAACAGTTAAATATGCAATTTTTTAGTGTGTGTGTTTGTGGGTGGGGTGCGCGGAATGTGTATTAGTTCAAATATTTTGGGTTAAAAGTATTATATGACATATATATGATAATTGTTTATATATATTGGAGCTTCTTGCTTATACAGCTAACTATAGTTCCACTGGTATAAAACTAATATATTTTTTCTTCCGTGTCCGCTGCCATGTCTATGTCCCCATTTTTTGAGAAATCCCGTGTCCGTATCCATGCTACATAATCCAACGAATAAATAATAGTAAGGGAAAATTTCACGTAGGCACCCGACTTTTCACACAAATCACACACAAACACCTGACCTTTCTTACCCGACCTTTATTAAATTTCATATAAACACCTGAACTTTCTAAATACTCATCAATTCAACACCTACCGGCACCCTTCTGTCTAAAACCACATGGAAAAAAAGTTAAGGGCTCCGATGTTTTTACTTATTTGAAATAGTGATAAGATCTTATTTTCCTGATCATTTTATCCAAAAGAATCATAATTAATTTTTGACTCTAAAACTCTCGTTAGTCAGTCCTAAAAAAGTCGTATAATCAAATATCTCTTAGTGCTAACTAACAAGAGCCTTATAATAAAAAATTAATTATGATTCTTTAGGATAAAATGATCAGAAAAATAAGATCTTCGCATTGGTTTAAACGGATTGAAAATTGGAGCAATTAATTTTTCAACCATGCATAAATCGTTTATATATTAAAAAATATGGTTACAAAGATTAAGTGCTTCAATTTTCAATCCGTTTAAATCGGTGCGAAAATATTATTTCTCTGATCATTTTATCTTAAAGAATCATACTTAATTTTTGACTTTTAGGCTCTTATTAGTTAGTCCTAAGAGATATTTAATTCTACGACTTTCTTAGGACTAACTAATGAGAGCTTTAGAGTCAAAAATTAATTATGATTCTTTAAGATAAAATAATCAGAAAAATAAGATCTTCGCACTGGTTTAAACAAATAAAAAATTGGAGCACTTAACTTTTTTTCTGTTTGGTTTTAGACGAAGTGGTGACGGCAGGTGTTAAATTGATGAGTTTTTAGAAAGCTCAGGTGTTTATATGAAATTTAAGAAAGGTCAGGTGTTTATGTGTGATTTGTATGAAAGGTTGGGTGCCTATGTGAAATTTTCCCTAATAGTAATAATAAAGCTGATACTTTCCGCTCAAGTCATCACAAGTATTTTAACATGGATAGCCTCATCCTCGGTCTTGATTGGATGATCATATTTAGCGCATGAACCTTTTGTGCAGTAACATATAGAAGAGCATATAGTGGTTTCTTCTGCGTATCTTCGGGCTTTGGAATTGATACTGGAAAGGTTCATGCATGAACTGAAACTACTGTCTCTACTTTTTGGCTCAGGGAATAAGCTGTATACAGTTTCGAGTTTCCTAAGTTTATGAACTCCAAAATATAGCAAAATTGCCTAAAGCTGCATCAGAAAATTTATTATCAACATGAGCCAACTGTTCAATGTCATGGTTGCTGTTAGTTTATCTTTATATGTGCATTGAAGCTCTATTATTGTAACCCCATCTTTTCTGGTGGACACTTATGTTTTATACAGATGATTGCGACATCAACAAGATTACCCCCAGTTCAGCGATTAGTTGAGATTAAAACTGTTGCAGAGCAATTACACTTCAAGATATCAACCTTGCTCCTGCATGGTGGGAAGGTTGTAGAAGCAATCACATGGTTCCACCAACACAACGCTTCTTACAAGAGGCTCGTGGGAGAGCCTGAAGTTAATTTTCTTCATTGGGAATGGTTAAGCAGGCAATTTTTAGTTTTTGGCGAGTTACTAGAGACAAGCTCTGCTTCCATCCAAAGCACGGCCTCTCCAGTTTTAGGTGCTACAGATAGAGTGAGTGAATGGGAGTTGTCTTCAGCTTATTATTATCAGGTACATGGCTTCCATGCTGAACCTTTCGATTTACAGTCATCTTTTTCTCTAACAAGACTTAGGCTTGTGATATCCTTTCATTTGTCTTAGACATGCCATTGTTTCGCGTACTTTGCTCATCACTGTAGGACTTTGATGCATGTCAGCAACCATGGACACCTGTTTGGAATTATGGAGTGACCTACAAAGGTCACTGCACAACAATTATCTTTAGGGCAGTGGTAATTAGTATCATCACTTGGCTCAACTGCTTAGACTACAATTGGACACTCTTTTGTGAGCTCAAGACAAAAGCAGGGGCAAATGGTTAGGATGGTTTCATAGTTAGAATCCTTCTGCAGCAGCTTCGCTGATTAACTCAATAGTGGGGTACCCCATGAACTTGTGGCACAACCCTCCCTCCTGCAGAAGGGGTGCATAGCCTTGATTGATTATGTAGAGTTGAGAAGGTTTCATATTTCCTATGTATAATATCCTTATCATTTCATCTTGCAACAGTTAGCGGCTCAGTACTTGAAGGAGAAAAGATCTTGCTTGGAACTTACTCTGTCGATGTCAGAAACTGCTACTGATATTGACAGTAACGCTGAATCTGTTGCACCTTCAGTTTACGTGGGCCAATTTGCTCGTTTACTTGAGCAAGGGGATACATATGTTATGCAACCGTAAGCCTTGTTGTTATCCGTGGTGATGTCCTCTGATTTGTATCATTTCTACTCTAAAATGCTTGATATTTCCCTATTGGCCATGCAGTCTTTCTGATGAAGAGTATGTCCGTTATGCTTTAGCTGAAGGAAAGAGATTCCAGGATTCCTCCGAAATTATGGCACTGCTTAAAAGGTCTTTTGAATCATACACTAATTTCAATGCCCAGAGGATGGCCTCTTATATTGGGTTCGAGATGGCCAGGGAATACTTTGCTGTGAACGATTACCCTAATGCAAAAGAGATTTTTTATAGTATTGCAAGTCTTTATAGAAAAGAGGGTTGGGTCACTTTATTATGGGAGGTCTTGGGTTATCTACGAGAGTGTTCAAGGATTCTTGGTAAAATGAAGGATTTTGTGGAGTACTCCCTTGAAATGGCTGCGTTGCCAGTATCATCTATTGCCGGCGTCCAATCCTTAGGTTTCAAGGAATGTGGGCCCGCTGGCCCTGCAAGTTTCTCACAGAGAGAAATCATACACACTGAAGTGTTTGGGCTTGTCCGAGGAGAAACTGGTCTGGTGTCAAATGAAGGAAACAATAGTTTCAAAGTAACTGGTGATCAACCCCTTCGTCTTGAGATTGATCTTGTTAGTCCCCTCAGAGTGGTACTTCTTGCATCAGTTGCTTTTCACGAACAGATAGTCAAGCCGGGGGCACCCATTTCAATTACACTGTCCCTTCTGTCACAGTTGCCGCATACCGTAGAGATCGATCAGTTGGATATCCAGTTCAATCAACCTGTGTGTAATTTTACTATTGTGAATGGCCAGAGACCTAAGTCGGATGAAATCTCCGATGGTCAGACGGACCAAAGGGTTGAAACTGCTCCCGTTCTGGCGCTTTCGACAAATAAATGGCTACGGCTAACGTATGACATCAAATCTGGTAAGCAAGTTATTCTTTTCGTGATTGCTAATGGGTGGGGTTTTATTTCTTTCTGTTTTCAATAATCATGTAGTACATTTCCTGCATTATGTCACTAATTGGTCCTCCAGGATGGGTTGAGTTTTGAACAAAAAAAGCACGGGCAGTCTTGTTGACTTTTGGTGGTTAACAATTTCCTTGTATACCCACCTTTATTGATTACATGTTTATATCCTTGCTGCTTGGTCTCCATCTAATGAACTCGTGAACCACTGGACTTTCCTGTGCTTATACGTAACAACTTGTCTGTTGCAGAACAAAGTGGAAAGCTTGAATGCATTTCTGTTGTTGCAAGATTGGGACCTTACTTCACTATCTGTTGCATGGCCGAAAGCCCTGCCTCATTGAACGACTTACCACTTTGGAAATTTGAAGACCGTATGGAAACTTTTCCAATCAAAGATCCTGGTCTTGCATTCTCTGCTCAGAAGGCCACTCAGGTCGAAGAACCGGACCCACAAGTGGATGTTAAACTAGGGGCTTTAGGGCCTGCATTAGTCGGTGAAAATTTTGTTGTACCTGTTACTATTTCAGCTATGGCCCACGCCGTTTACTCCGGTGAACTGAAGATTAACTTAGTAGATACAAGAGGCGGTGGCTTGCTCAGCCCAAGGGAAGTAGACCGGACTTCTGCAGACAGTCTTCATGTTGAACTCCGTGGCATATCTGGACTTCAATGTGAAGACGAATCTCAATTTGGTATTGAAAAAATCCGGAAAATTCAGCATTCTTTCGGTTTGATTTCTATTCCGTTTCTGAAAGAGGGAGACTCGTGGTCTTGTAATCTAGAAATCAGATGGCATCGCCCTAAACCGATCATGCTTTATGTTTCTCTAGGATACTCTCCGCATAGCGATGACCTAGGCACCCAAAAAGTTCATGTCCACAGAAGCTTGGAGATAGAAGGAAAGACCGCTGTTGTGTTTAGCCATCACTATATGTTGCCTTTCAGGCGGGACCCATTGTTGCTTTCAAAGCTCAAGGTGGGTCCCAATTCTGATCAAATGCCATCACTACCTGCCAATGAAACTAATGTACTTATTGTTACTACGAAGAACAATGCGGAAGTGCCATTGCGGTTACTCTCTATGGTTATTGAGGTAGAAGATGACAGCGATAGCGGGAACTCTGCCACAGTGCGGCAGTCGAACCCTTTGGAAACTTCACTCCTTGTGCCGGGAGAAGGATTCAAGAAGGTTTTCCCAGTTACTCCTGAGGTAAATGCTCCCACGCTTAAGATGGGGACAGTTTGTTTAAGATGGAGAAGAGATGGTGGTTCTACTTCAACTGAATCTGAAGTTGTGACCAAATATAGACTTGGTGATATTAAAGTGGAGTTGCCGCCGTTGGTTGTGAATTTGGAGTGTCCACCTCACGCCATCCTTGGCAAACCCTTCACGTATTTTGTTAGGATTCAGAATGGGACACACTTGCTTCAGGAGATCAAGTTCTTATTGGCAGATTCACAGAGTTTTGTGTTATCTGGGTCCCACAATGATAGGGTTTTCATTTTGCCAAGGTCTGAGCATATTCTCAGTTACAAGCTCGTTCCGTTGGCCTCAGGTTCTCAACTTCTTCCCAGAGTTTCCGTGACCTCTGTGAGATATTCGGCTGGGTTTCAACCCTCGGTTGCTGCATCCTCCATTTTCGTGTTCCCCTCCGAGCCTCATTTTGAGATGACAGATGTGGGAGTGAGGCGAGAATCTATTACAGCCAAGTAGATACTATTATAGACCTGGAAACTCTGCATAAATTGGGTGTTAAGGAGAAACAGTAGTTGGATTGCTCGATGTATCCTTCTTGTGAGTGCATGACTCTGGTCGATTGCTTGATGGCTGGATTTACTGTTTGTCAGGGAGCAAGAGCTTTGGCACTCTGTATTTTTTATAGTGAATTTTTGGGATGCTGAATTTTGGGCTAGCTTCTTTAGCACATACGTATACGTTGCCCCATCTGGGGAAGTTTATGTCCAATGCCTTCTTTCTAGCAGAGTTGTTTACTTTGTTAGAATTGTGATTCTTTATGGAGATTGTAATAAGAAATGTTAGGAGGTTTGAGCAGGGGAGACGAGATTGTAAACATGGGCCACTAACTCACGTAATCTACGTTGTTTGCTTAAAAATTCCTTATTGTCATTTGTCACAGGAATCAGCTTTTGCACAAATTGCGGGAAAATCAATAGCTTTGAACACCCTTAATCACCACCCACTCATGCATGCACTTTACATGATTAAGCTTTATTTGATCACGGGATGGTTAAGGGTGTTGGAGCATTATGCGACTATGCCCCAGACAGTTAGTCATGTAGCATGCATTTGCCGTTGGCGACTTCACCTCTTGGTTTCCACCCCCCATCCAAATCTGATATCCTTAATTGTTTTCTGGTAGAAGGTAAGACTAGTGGATTAATGGAGCTACTAGGAATGTTGATGCCCGAACTTAATGCCCACGATCTCATGGATTGCCAGTCACTAGTTTACCAAACAAGACAGCTCGTATGATCCAACTCAAACCACAGGAGTTATGACCTACATTTTAACTCCACTCTTAGGCATGCTCAATGCATCAGGGTAAGAGGAGCTGCCCAACTGCTTAGTTACAAGATGACTTGATGTTCAGTATCGGAATTTTATACATAGTTTCTACACAAATTCCCTGTAACGCTATAGATACATGTAAAGAACAAGCTACGAGATCTTTACAGCAATTTCAGGTTTTGATTTCAGAGCAAAGATGAGTTTAAATCCATCGCACCGCAAGTATCAGCCACTAAAGAATTTAAGGAATCTCAAGATGCTCCAGGAAGATGATAATACATAAAAATAAAAGCTCGAACAAGTGAGCACTGCTGTATTTTACTGTAAATCCGCAAAAAAATTGGTAGAAGTGCTGAGGCCTTGCCTGCCTTTTCTCTTGGTCCCTGCAGAGCCAAAACAAGAATGTAACGACCAATTACTGCAAAATATACCAAAACAGATAGATACATATGTACATCAATAGAAACGTACAGCTTATGTGTGACTTGTATATAACTTCTATAGAAAAACGGACACAACCATAAAAAGACACAAATATGAAAACATTAATTGGCTTATACTATATGTACACAATAGGCGATCCATAAAAGTTAGAAGTCTGGGTAAACACGTGCATGTCAATTACTTACAGCTTATGTGCGACTTGCATATAACTGCGAAAAACGGACAACCATAAAAAGACATAAATATGAAAATATTAGTTGGCTTATACTATATGTACCCGATAGGCGATCCATAAAAGTTAAAAGCCTTGGTAAACACGTGCATGTATGCAAGAAACATACATGTTAAGATATAGAATCTCCAGCATAGTACCAGTCACTACCACCACCAACTTTAGTCATAATTGTATCCACAAATCGATAGATGCCCTCCGTGGTTTTGCAAGGACAAAAATCATTCATCGGTTTACGCTATATCAACTCCCATTAATAAATTCTTAAGAAGTACATAACATCAATGAACAATCGTGTAAAATGCAGAAATTGGATTACTAATACATTTAGGATAACAATTTAAGCGCCATGTATCCTCAATGAAACTAGCCATGAGTGGATCTCAATCTTAGTTCTTCCAATGAGTTAACCGGCAAATGGGAATTTTAACAGGATGGAGAGAAGCAAACAACAGGCAACCCGGGCCAAGTATCAGGTGTAGACCATTGCTCGAACAAATGCATAAATGATGGCTTACATTTACATTTCCGGTTCTAGTCACGCCACACATACGGCACTTTAAGTGGAAAACTATGACTGCAGAAATGAACAATAAAGAATGCAAATTCCATTAAAGAGATCTATTTGGTTAAAAATTAAGATCATTACATAGACCATGTGATTTATGCAGCTCTGTTTCAATTCAATTTAAGCCAAAACTGCCCAATGGATTGGGAACTCTTGTTGATGGTCCAAAACTTGTCTACTCGCACATAACTTCAAGCTCGGGAAGACAACATCCCCACCCAAGATCTCCTTTATTATGTGATAGATAGTATCTTTCAATTGCTAGGATCTAGTACTACTATTCCCAAGTGCATTTCATGAGAAAGGCTTCGATCTGGTTTCAACTTTATTCTGAAACTCTTAAAATACCTTTGGAAGATTTTGGAAGACTATCATCCATATCCATCTCGTTTGCCCCGTCACTATCACTGTCTACAACAGCTCCATGACTATTTAGAGTATTGGCAGAACCTCGCAGTAAATCATCCATATCCCAGAACTATAGGGAAAACAATGTAGATAGTAAAATTTCTGATTAAAATAAAAAAAAATCCACATAAAAGGGACAGAGATCCACATGCCTTCAATGTGTTATCATGCGATATGCTGCCCAGATACTTTTTATCATGAGAAAATGCTGCAGGACCAAACAAATAAAAAGAGTAAGAAATGCTCCAACTCTTCTTTTTTTCTTTTAACCAGAAAGAAATAATCTAACTTGAGCAGGGACAGAACCAAGTTACAGTGAAAAGCTTAAAAGAACATCTTCCAATTGCTTAGCATATTATAGGGTATAACCATGCAGATAGACACCAGTCATTGTAACCATGTGGTGAAAAAATTAACCATGGCGGATGATATTATGATACATCATACAATATCTGGACAGGCGCACCCCAAATATAATAACTTTTCTCCAAGTCCCAGCAACATCTGAAGGTGGTAATGGTCCAAATACTAACAAAGGTATTTCAATTTCTTGCTTGAAAAGAAGCAAACCCATACCAAGACGTTCAACGGGATATTCTTCTGAATGTTGCGCAATGGGCTGTATTATTCTGTTTGGTAATATGCCTATCAGGCTAAAAGCACAAAACAAGAGGATATTAGAACTACCAAAATGCTGTCATAGATTTAATGAAAAACGAATCATATCTTCCAGAGAGTGTTCTCACCTGATGAGTCCATTTCCAGATCCAGCAATAACTCTTTCTTCATCAAGCTAAGACGAGAAGAGCAGAGTCATTATTTTAAAGTACGGAGTACATCGCAAATCTGATTTGAAACCCAATCAGCTGAAGAGTCAAGAAAATAGTGATTGAGACACTCACCTTTAACAATGCGTCAACAGGGTTTCCGGATAGATCAACAAAGCGATCACTGAAAAACAAGAATGACCATCCGACAGAAAGAGCATGAGAAGTTCAAATAATGAAAACATAAAATTAGCAGAAATTCAGAATCTCCTGTGGATAGGAAAGAGACCCTCATCTACACCCATTTTTGCAGAACTTACAAAATATATAGACTAAAATGAATCACCTGCAGTCCCTGAAAAATCCCCAAGAATACAATAGTAGTGTTCCATTTTGTGAACCACATATGACTTTTCGGCCATTCTGATTACAACAAATTACTAGTCAGCACAGTAATAGCAAATATACAAACCAACACAACGGTTTTACAAAAATGTTCTCTTCTCTTATGTTTGATTAAATTATTTCAGAAAGCTTAGTGCTCCATCTTTTCCTCTAGGACTTACATAAGCATGAGATTAAATAGGATGACTAGAAGGGGAAAGAAGTAAATAAACCAAGGCAATTGTCCTCCAATACTAAAAGATAAATCAGGTCCAATTTCACCAAACAAAATGCAGTTTATGTTTGTTGCAGCTTTTATGTCACATTACAAATCCTTTGGAAAAGAAAACGTGTATCCTTTTAGTGACCTTGTGAATCTATCAACTTGTTGAGAACACAATTATGTCATTTACCCAAAAAAGGCATTTTTTTGTCAGGAGTCAGGACCACGTTCAGTAAGGGAGTAGAAGACCAACAAGAATTAATGATACCAAACTTGGCAGATTTAGCGCAAGGAGAAAAAAATTATAATGGCACACCAACTTGATACCAGACGTGATGTTTGGAAGCATGTTAGATGTGTAAGTACATGTTCACAGAGAACAAGTCTGCTGTGCAATACATGTTGCCAAAGAAAAAAGTTTGCATAAACATGAACGCAGTCCAGGCCTGGGGGAAGAGAAAGACTACTTTTTATACGAAAAAGTTGACGTATTACCTTCATGATTACCACAGAAAGCAGCTCGTCTTCAGAAAATTCAGATCGTGTTTGAAGCTGTGATTAGCATATAGAAAGATGGATCCAATGAATGAAGCAAACATTGATAGCCAAAAGAGTCTATAAGCACAATATTCTTGAATCAAACAAATCAGTCCGAAATTCAACAAAACTACCTTGCTGCTCCGAAGATTGCAAACAGAGAGAGTCCCGTCTCCACTGAGTAAGTAAAAGAAAATAAGGCAAAAAAATGTCAAATAAAATCAAACGTAAATATCATGAAGTCATTCAACATGATTTGAAGAGTGGAAAATGCAGCATTGAGGCAAAAGAATCGCCTAATAGTACCCATAAGGAAGATAAAAAACGATAGATTGGCTATAGTGCACACTCACACACACACACACACACACAAAAGAAAGAAATCCCTGCCGCAGATAAAGTTGTAAGAAGTTACATTCCTCAACTGAACTTCAAATCCGAATAAAAAACGCATAGAAACATCCCTTATTAGTTCTATTAAACCTTCACAAGCAGCTATATAGAGTTGCAATCACGTCACGTAGACAATTCTTTAGTCCTAACTTTTATCTAGCGACCTTTGCTACAGATTCTCCTTGTATGGGGTTGTAGATGCCTAATAAAACTTATAAAGTCAAGATAATTGACAGGAACTTACAAAATTCATTTGAAACTCGTGGATTTGACTTTTTATACTCATGGATTTGACACTATTTGTTTTTAAATACGCAGTATAGAGTCTAGAGTGGGGATCATTCACCTAGCCCAATGGATTAGGTGATATTATTTGCAGCTCCAGATCCTTCCAGTCACACATGAATTGCCGAAAATAACAAGTGCACGCACTCATAAGTCATAACCATGTAATTCGCAAATAATATACCCTTATCCTAAGTCAAGGACGGTAAGTTATAAGAGCTTGGTCTTGGTGCAAGGCACCTCTTACCCATATACAATTACTGAAGCACATGGATGGAAAAACCAGCATTGAACATGATACTACTTGTTATAAAAAAAAATATAGGATTTGAGACAGGGAGCCGAGTACCTTGTTGCCAATAGTCTCATGGAATCAGTTGCAAAAGTCATATCTGAAATGTATTCTTCATGAGCGTGAAAAGAGCTGCAGCAAGTCCGCTGTCTTGTATCCCAAACCTGCACTAGAGTCAAACTGATGAAATACAACAGTAACTCAATAAGCAAACAAATTCTACGAATAAAAGCTTCTCTTGTCCCCTATAGGGTCCCTACTGTAGGAAGGGAACTTATACGCAGTCTGGACAAAGATATCCCTCAGGCTGGTTTCAAAACTCCACGAGAGATCATTGATTTTGCTGGGAGAATTGGAACATAATTATTTTTTTAACACAGTATGTAGTTTGGGAGCAAGCAAACAAAAACTACTGATGTTTCCACTTAAACAAGGCTTCATGTATGCCAATTATTTTTTATTTCATTGTGCATGTTCTCAATACTTGTTCGACATAAAAGCTATGAGTATCATCCTTCCCCAGAATACGAACATGAAGGCTCATCGAAGCCACCTCACTTGCCTATTGATCAAAAGTCAAAACGCATGTAGCCAATAGAAATGGAGGTGTGTATATTTTATTTTGAAAGGACATTCCTAATCTTTCAATGATATTTCAAGGAATGGACACCCAATCCCAACCTTCAATCAGTATATTCTTTAACGAAGGGCAAGAAAATGAGACAATAATAGCAGCAAAATGAAAAGTCCAATTTAGCTTCCGGCTTAGTCTTTTGCTCCTTTGGAAATCTTCAACAAGAACAAGTAATAATAATCAAGGAAACATGCAAAAGTAGCCAAAATTGAAGAAAGATTACCTTAACACACCCTTGGTCATCACCGGATGCAATAGTTGACTCGGTCAAGTTGATTATCCTACTGACAGCATCCCTGCATACCCACACCATAACTTTCAAGTTGACAGAGTTACCAGGAAATAAGATAACTAGGCATCAAACAACTGTGACAGCTATCATGCTTGACGATCCAGAAAATTATACAAAATTCTACATAAGCTAGCCTTGAAATTCCCACCCATGAGAGTTTTCAAGCCGAGCAATTGTGGACCCTGTTTCGACATCTGTGGCAAGAATGGAGCAATCCGGAGACCCCGTGACAATTGCTGAACATTCAAAATAGACAGAGGGTAATTCAGTGACTATTTTATACATAAAACCTCATGTCCCAATCAAATTCAAAAAAACAATTAGCAACACACAGCTTAATGCATTACCTTGACCATCGTTGATGAATCTTGTGGCTCTACAAGATTCGCTGTGGGCATTAACTTCCAACAGCCTAAACCAATCACAATTCAACATGAGCACATAATTTCCACAACTACCTTCCGTTTGGCGTAGGAGGTGTAAAGAGAGAAGAAAAGGAAGGGTACTAGTCAGGTCTCTTACATGTATGAAAACTGAGAAGAGAAATAAACAATTGTGTTCTCTTCCCATGTCTGAATGAGTAGAAAAAAAAAAACAGTTTTTCCTCATTTTCATTTCAATGGCCAATCTCACCTTTTGAAAGGGGGAAACAAAAAAAAAAAAAAAAAACCAATCTATTTATTTTCTTCCCCGTTTTCACTTAATTTCACCATTCTTGATGACAAAAAAAAAACCTCGTTATAGTAGAGAGTTCTCTTTCTCACCGTTGCATACTTAATTCATGATCCAAACAAAGGGAAAATGCTTCAATACACACCTCAATTGGCTGTGTACGGTACGCAGTCCTTCATTCTTGACATTTTGGATAAAAATTCCTAACCTCAAACTCGAATTCATAACTTTTTGTATAAAAAACTCGGGACACTTTTCCAAAAAATAATGAGTTAAAGGGGTGCATGCCGTACACAACCGAAAAGAGCATGTATTGTAGTGTTTCCCTATGTACCATAAAACTCTCTTTCGCACCATTTGATACTCTGTACATATCTGAACTAAACCGAACACGCAGAAATATGCACCAAAAAAAAAAGGGGAAATTAGTGCATACTTCTCGGGTGGTGAATCGGCGGCGTATCGGTATCT
Source organism: Rhododendron mucronatum var. ripense (assembly GCA_019656295.1). NCBI lineage: Eukaryota > Viridiplantae > Streptophyta > Magnoliopsida > Ericales > Ericaceae > Rhododendron > Rhododendron mucronatum. The sequence goes on along the minus strand of BPLT01000195.1, from coordinate 141,186 downwards.
GAAAAAGCACGAGATCAAATCGATTAGGTACAATTCGATTCACATGAATGAGGAAAAATTCTAGAAGGCTTACAGAAGGAGGTCGCCAGTGATGAGTCCAGCAGCGACGATCGGGTTCGACGGGTGGAAATCGATGTCAAATGGTTGCTTTTTGTCTCCGAAATAGATTTCCATTGGACACTCGAGTGACTGTTCGCGTGTTTTCGAATTCGCTAATCTCTGATGAATTTATGTGTATATGCTTTGTTGATGAGAGAGAGTGAGAGGGATTAGCAAAACCTCATAAACCCTAGAGTTAGGGTTTTTTTTGTTACAGGGAGTGTCGAAACGGTTTGGTGCGGTTTGACCGGTTCGAGCAGTTTGGCGCGGTTGACCGGCTCGAGGAAATAGAGGAAAAAATGTCAAAATATATTGGATTTTAAATTTGTTTTTCCTTTTTTTAAAAAAAAAAAATCAGTCCTAGTAGTGTACACCTGCTCATTGGATAACTGGAAAAGATTATGAACTAAAAAATGTTCGATCTAAATTTTTGAGTCTTTTTTCATAATTTTTTAGGATCGAAATGCATTATCTTTTCGGTTAATGTTGATTGGGTTTTCAAGCAATGTGATTTCAAAACATATATATGGACAAAAATATACTTGCAAACTAGATCAAATTTTCCTTTAGATATAAAACGTATTTTAAGCATGTATTGTATCTAATATGCATATCCAAAACGGTTAATGTCCTCGACGATTAAAAAAATAATTTCAATTATTAAAGAAGATATAAAACGATAAGCAACTCAATGGGTATCAAAATTACAAACTTCTAAAAAAGTAAATTATTCTTAAAGCATATGTATCCTCTCATTCCCCTAGTTGAAAATCTTGTACTTTTTATAAGTCCTAAAAAATATTCATCATGACAAAAATTATGTTTTTATTTTAATGGCATATAACAAAACTTACGTTGATTGGATATCAATTTGATACAATTTTGTAACATATTGATATTTGCCATAAATGAATTTTAATTCAGTATTACAGGTTCTTAGTATTTGCAATTTTTTATATCTTAAATGAATTATATTTCAAATTGTATTGATTAATATTTGACCGACCCCAAGTGATTGGGACGTAAGGCTCGGTTTGGTTTGGTTATTGATTAATATTTGAACAAGATAAATTTTATTAATATGATTGATATTTTAGACACAATTTTATAAAACACTAACCGATATTGATCATTATGGTAGTAGGTCCACAAAAGACCCGTACATAGCCTAATAGACTGTCTAGTGAGAACCAGAGAGGATCCAGCCGGCCGGTCTTTAGGCTTTGAAGTACTTATTTTTTAAAAAGACAATTTTAAGTACAAAAATAATGTGTCTATAAAATAATTTTTTTAGTAATATAGATTTTGTTTGATAAATCTTATTAAGATTTTTTTATACGGTGTAAAAAAAATGTATTTACATTATTTTTGAGTTTAGAAAGGTGAAATAAATACTTATTTTTTAAGAAGGTGTTCTGAAACAGGGCCTTATAACCAAAGGGTTTTAGCCGAGTGGTTATCTCTTGGTACTTCAAAAAAAAGACAAGCTTTCGAGTCTCGGTAGAAGCATCTGGGATTCAGAATTATGAACAGCTTCTGGACTCCTTGTGGACTACTAATAAGCTATTTTTTTAATGTAAAAAAAATAAAATAAAAAAAATAAAGTCATTTGACTAACCCCAAATGTATACAATATTTAAATTAAAAAAAAAAACGGTGCTTTCTCTCGGAAGCCATAATTTTTTTTTTTTCCCTTTATATCTTCTCCTCTACGGTATTAATTAAACCACTCATTTCCTTTTCAATTTATATATATACGGAGTATATCAGTAAAATCAAGTCCCAAAAAACATCCATTATTTTCTGCTCATTTTTTTCTACGCGACCATTGAAATTTTCGAATCTCAATTAAATTGTTTTTCCTAGGCTTTTTAGCCGGATCTCGGCTTACTTTTCGATTAAAAAGTTAAAAGTCCTTGTTTTTTCTTTTTTCCCGATTTTCGTATTTGATTTTTTCTACCGTAAATCAATTAGGGTTCGTGCCTTCCTGTTCTTTCCTCTTCCCCTCGATCTGGTAATCTGGTTTCAGTTCTTTTCCAAAATTTCGCTTTCTGTTTAGGGTTCACTGGTTTTTTTTTTGGGTTTGTAAAAGTCTCGTTTTTTAGGGTTGGTAAAAGTCTGGTTTTTTTATTTTTTTTTTTTTTTTAGGGTTTTCACAAATTTTCGAAGCTCACATTGAAAATATCAAAAAATTTACCAAATTTTCGAAACTGAAAATCTGAGCAAAGTGATCCTAGTTTTTCATAACAAGAAACTGATTTCCAGTATCATTTCCAGGCTTTTAAGCAAGATCTCGCGTTACTTTCTGAAATTTTTTTTTATCTTTTTTTTAGTTTTTAGTGTTTATTTTTTCTCTGCAAATTAGGTTTGCTGTCCATCTGTTCTTCCTTCTTCTCTTTGATCAGTTTTCAGTTACTCATCTTACTAAAGTTTCAATTTTTTTTAAGAATTCCGTATTTGAATTTTCGTTTCCTGTCTAGGGTTTTAGGGTTTATGGTTTGAAAAAATCGACTATGGAAACGTACGGTACAGTTACTGGTAGCGACGGCGGTGGCGGTGGCGGCAGTGGTACTACTGGTGTTGTACATAACAACAACATGAACTTAACTTTCACCACCGTCGATGGCGCGGCGGTGTACAAGCCTGTGATTCCGCAGTCCTCCCCTCCGTCGACGCCCACACAGGCCTACCAAGCCGGGGGCAGCGGCAACGGCTCTGCCGTGGCTGCAAACATCGCGGCCGCCACCACGGCGGGAGAACAGACCAAGCGGAAACGAGGGAGGCCTAGGAAGTACCCGGTTGATGGTACCGTGACTCCACGCTTGGCACCGCCTCCACAGCCACGGGCAGAGGCAGCGTTGTTGTCTCCTGCTCCGTTGGCGGTTGTTGCTCCTACGTCGGGTCCCGGGAAGAAGGCAAGGGGCAGGCCGCGTGGTTCTGGGAATAAAATTAAACAGCATGGGAATAGACAGCATGTTGCTCCTCTGGTTAGCCAGGGTAGGCATCTAATTATACTAGCATGTCTCATTTATGCATATCGAGAAAGTCTCGAAAGACAAAAAGTTGCATAACATGCTAACGTGGCACTGTTTCACTGGTCAGTTGGTAGATTGATGATTGTCAATTCGTAATGAAGCAATGCCACGTTGACATGTTGCGCATATTGTTGTAGGATGGCTCATTTGTATATGCAGCTATGTACACATTTTTCCATGTTCCTGACTCAATATCTTTAACTACTAAGAAGTTTGATAGTTGGATCTTGTGGGAGAGTTTATCATTATTGTGTAGGATTTCCATACGAGTATGTGTTGGGGTCGTGGTTTATGGGTGTTTTCCTTTTATGGTATCATGGTACGCGTTCAAAGTTGGGAAAAGATTGCAGGATCTCAAAGTTTTCTTGTTAACTCTATTTCGGTTTATTTTGATTCAGCCTTATATGTGCTATATGTTTTTATGTCCCTTTCATTGATTTGTGTTGCTGGGAGAAGAAAAAAGAGAGTAAAGATAACAGCGGTAAAAATGGAATGAAACTTCATTTTCAAATTGCCGCCTTTTTGTTAAATGCATCAGATAAGATTTCTCATTGCAACTGTAGTTTGATTCTTGGTCTTCTCTGGTTAAAACCCTTTTTGGACCTTTTTCGTTGAGAAGGAAAATAGGAACTCTTAACTCAAATTTAAGGTGTTAATTTTTATTTGTTATCAGATAATTGCTGTAAACTTTATGTAAAATTCTACGAGCTAATTTCATGTGCTCATGCACAAACCTAGGAGTCTCTTGAATCAATACTACAAATCAAACATTGGTGCTTTAGTTGCAGCTGGGTTGCCACTAATGTTGTATTGAAGATCTAGTGGGAATATTGTTTTGCAGGTGCAGGGTGGTCACCAGGGGTTGGGTTTACGCCACATGTCATCACAATTGCAGCTGGAGAGGTGGTCGTCAATCTCTCAGTTTTCCTCTGCTGTTTCTTGTGCCTATTTTACCTAATTCATGTTAGAAGTTTGTTTCAATAGGTTAAGGAAATACTATGTTGATAATCATGCAACTGGATGAAAGATTAGTTTTTTCTGCTTCATGAGGTTATTGTTGTGTATCTCTCTGTGTATCAGCTGTCAACTTCAATACCTTCTATGACAGGTAAAAAAATGGCACACAGCGTGCACTACAAATAAACTCATAGAGTTTGTATTCAAAACATTTTGTGGTTCATGTTAGTAAGTGGTAACTTGGATAGGTCCTCTAATTCTCAATCCATGATTACACCATTGCAGTTGGTAATTGGTGTGAGACTTGTTAGAACTTAGCAGTCAGTTACTTAGAACCTTTGGTGTCATTGTTACAAATCTTTTCCACTGTCGAGATGCCAAAGTATGCATCGTATGTGCCCAATGTCTTTTCAGCTCAAATTTTTTAGATAGGACAAGATGTCATAAATTAATTGATTAACTGAAGGCCAAATATTGTGATTACATAGTGAAATCAGGTAGAACATATCCTTCTGGTTTTCCGGAGTGGGGCTTAGTTGGTGAATTTTATTTGAAATCATTGTGGTTTAACTGGTGTTCAAGTGACAAAGTCTGACATTGCCTTCACTTAAAATCATACTTATCAATTATACCTCGATTAAAACCTTTTCCTCTTAGCATTGGGTTTGTTTGATTCAATTATATTGTCTCAATGAGTTTATTTTCCTATATTATTAATTTCCAATTTTGGAAACGTTACAGTTTGCTGAAGTAGTAAAAAAAAATTCTGAGTGAGTTTTCTATACAGCTCCTTGAAAGCGCAAGAGCATATGAATGTGAGGAGGGATTAAGTATTGGAAATTGGAATGACTCCTTAGATCAAGATCGTAGTTTTTAGCCATTTTAGGCTTCTACTCTTTGATTTCTCTTTTTTCTGGGTATTAATGGTCCGGGGTACTTAGTGCTTTCCCAACGGTTCAGAAGTGTGAGAAGTTGGGTTAAGGGACAGGCTTGCTATGCGCGGGCGTGTGGATGTTCTTCCAGAAAGCCTAAACCCTGAGCTCAGATTTGGGATTACATCAACATTAAGTTGCTCGTTCGTATGTACTGAGGATAAGTACATCATTATTGTTATGTTAGGGGTGTGAGATCAATATTGTTTAAACGGTTTTAATTGTTCGTGCCACATGCCTATTTTATGCCCATATGGAGATGCTTTTTTGTCAATAATTCTCTTATGACCATACCTTCGTGTGTATCTTAATTTCTGATAAACGTGGAGTAAAGCTTGAACCCAATCACCTCATGGAATGTGGAAATGCATTTATTGAATGTTGATCATGTTTCTAAGTAAGATTTTCGCTCCTACTTAAGTACTTTGTGATTTGAACACTTGTACTCCCTCTATTTCTTTTTGTCCATTTTGGGAATCCAACTTTGGAGGAGATACGATAATTGCACCTAAAAAGTCTCAACTTTCCCAAAATTGCCCTTCTTTTAAAATTGGTCAAAAGACAAGGGAAAACCGGAAAGGAAATTGTGGGTGACTTGGTTCATCAACTTTTCAACATATATAATCATTTTGGGACAATCATTAGTCAAAAAGTGAACAAACAGATATTGATGAAGGTATTGTTGTTGTTGTATTCCGTTCAGTGGCATAGCCAGAAATTTACGTCAATGTGGCAACTGTTGAACGAAATCTTAAGGAAAAAATTGCAGTAGACAATGACTAGATGGGAGACAAAAATCTCCCTCAAAACAAGAACAAAACATACATGTCCTTTGGTTTGTCTTGCCTAGTTATTTAATCTTTGGAAAATAATTCATCTTTAATGACTTTAGTGCATTTAACTCAAAACGATTTATTTTTAATTTCTAGAAGAGAAGAATCGAGAAAGGATCAAAATTTGCTCAGTGACCAATGAACAAATAATCAGCACACAAGCTCTCATGGTTGTATTTATGTCTAAAAAATACGTCTCATATTACTAACCTACTATGCTCTGTAGAAGAAAAGTTTATGTTTCAAATACTTGGCAAACTGTGATACAAGTATGTTAAAATTAAAGGTGTGTATGAATTCAAGTTTTTTTTTTTAAATAAAATAAAACAAGAACCCCGCAGTGGGGGCACGTACCCCCGGTGGGCCTGTGTTCCCTGCGCCACTGATTGCGTTTGACTTGCTCAACCACCCTGCTCTTTGTACTTCCATTTGCTTATTTCATTGAACTCTAAGATTACAAAAGGTAAGTCTCTAATTTAGCATTTATTCTTCTGTTTGTCAGGATGTGTCTTCCAAAATAATGTCATTTTCTCAAAGTGGCTCACAAGCTATCAGCATTCTTTCAGCCAATGGTACCATATCTAATGTAACGCTCCGTCAAGCAGCAACATTGGGTGGAAGTGTAACGTATGAGGTGATATTCTTATACACTCGTCTATGATATCTTTCTTATAAATTATGTCCAGCAAGGGAGCTCATATCCAGCATAGCATAGGATTATAGGAAGACTTTGAAGTCAAATCATTTCCTTGTGATGCGTCAGAAAATTTAATTTATATGGACAAAATATGATCGCCATTATGATTAGGCAATTACTTCAAGATCACCTTTAAAATGCTAAAACAGCCAAAGTTTCAACTATTATTAAGCAATAGTCGAACCATTCACATGTTTGGAGAAAACGTGATCGTTTGATATACATTTTGGTGCAAATCCCACTTATTTATTTCAATATCATCATATTGGTTAGATTTCTCCTTTATATTTCTTACTTCTCTTCTTTTTACCTGTTCAATTTCTATATGTCAAGCTGGTGTTTTATTGCATCGCTATGGGGGTGGTGACCTGCACTCTAGGTGACATCTTTGTGCCAATATTCACTGTTGAACTGTTCCATGTCAATGTAACCTGATAACCATCTCTTTACTTCCTCTGTTCTCATTAATGGCATGATGTTCACACTTTTGTTCCCTTGGTTCTGTCCCTGTAACATAAGCTTTGAAATCAATGGAAGGCATTTGACACCAAGGGATGGTTGGATTTACCTTGATCCTTCCTATAAAACTCGGTGAAAAAATATACCTCTTTTAAGTTTGCAACATTTTTGTACAAGAGCATTCAGCAGAGGAGAGGATGCCTTTGGAGACTGTTAAAGGTTTCTCTTTTCTCTGATAACCTATCATCATGGGTCTCTTCGGAGAAGGTTTCTCAAGTGGCCATTGGTTGTTGTTACGCCATTTGTTGCTCTAGAGACTTCATAGCTCATTCCTATTTTTGCTGGTGTACAATTGTTGATCATTCTATATTTCTATATGCTCAAGCATACTTCTTAATGCATATTCAGGGACGCTTTGAGATCCTCTCTCTTTCTGGTTCATATATGGTCTCAGAAAGTGGTGGTCAGCGTAGCAGAACTGGTGGATTAAGTGTACTGTTGGCTGGTCCAGATGGTCGCGTCTTAGGTGGTGGTGTGGCAGGGCTTCTTACTGCAGCTGCTCCAGTGCAGGTTTGTTTTCTTTGAGTAAATCCTGTATTAATTTCTTGCTCTCCAAGTCATGTGACTTGTCTTATGATTGTCCATGTAATATCAATTGATTTTCCTATCTGCACTTCAATAAGATGTGAAGATGCCGCTCTTTTAGGAAACTCTTAAAATCTGTTTAGATGGAGTATATGGTGTACATAGACTGTTCCTTAGATTTTTCCCATTTGTGTGTAATCCGTTGTTATTTCTGGAAGAAAAAGGAGATTTGATTTCTAGACTTGGAATTCATATGGTCTCGCCTGTACGTTCCCTTCATGATTTTCTTCTTCCCCTCTTCCTTTAAAAGAATGTATTGTTTACTTGTTTCCAACTATGACGAAACCCGTTGACCTTTTGTCAGTAGCAATCAGAGAAGTATGGATCACCTTTTAGATCTTTTCTTTTGTAAAAACACCAAAAGCATGACTGTCTCCTCTCTCATCTTCGCCGCTCAATCAACACTAAAAAATGAGGAATCTCTCTCTTGAAACTCATCTTTTAATGAATCTGTGCCATCTCTCTGGGATTTTATTTGTTAACAGCCCCATGATTCTTCTTTTTAATTTTTCTTTTTCCCCCTTGATACCTTTGCTGCTCACAGGAAGTCATGGTAGACTCTAACGATTCAACACCTCTATGATTCATGTAGTGCGCATCTTGTTGATATTATTAGTTTATCCTAAGGCAGTTGCATTTGGTTCTGTTGCTTGCAGGTGGTTATAGGTTGTTTTCTTCCAGGTCAAGAGTTAAAACCACCAATCCAAGCAGAGCCTTTAGCTGCTGCTCCACCAAGGCTCAACCATGGAGCATCAGCCGCTGGAAGCCCAGCATCTCGTGGGACCCTGAGTGAGTCTTCTGGTGGCGGGCCTGGAAGCCCTCTTAATCAGAGTACCGGAGCATACAATAATAACAATGCACAAAGCATGACTGCGTTCTCTTGGAAATAGACCAGCGACTGTTAAAAAAGTGGCTTTCGCCCCCTGAACGCATGATTCATCCTAGTGTTAAATAGTTGTGTAACTAATGGCTAGCCTTTTGTGTTAGCATACTTTGCTACATTGTAATGTAGAAACCAAATTCTTCCTTTCCCCTTCCGGGTGACCCCGAGCTACTACATAACAGTAGTTAGATTGTGTTTTTAGATCAGTTTAGTAAGGTTGAGTTATATATTTCAATTGGACATCGCTTTGTGGTCGTATCAATCCTGGAATTCTAGTGGTTGTTCCCCGTTGTCGAAATTGTGACTGGTGTTTTGAGTTAGTTCGTTGTACTTTTCCTCTTTGAGTTTTGCTGAAGGTTGGTCGGCTTGTCAGTTGGTTTCTAACTTTTGATTTGGATGTGAGTACAAAAGCAGCAATTGTTTTCAATTTATTCAATAGAACTCCTCCGCAGTGGAATCTTTGTTGCATTGGGCAGTTGATCATTGCCATGGGAAAGCCTTCAAGACTGAATTGTACGAACTTGTATTGGCTGTTGCAGTGCATTACTATATCTGGATTGAAAGGAATGCTCGAAACCATATGGATGAAGCTGGGATTATGTCATAGAAGGGGATGCTAGAGCTAGGATGAGCTCTTGGAGGGATATTCCAAATTCTACAGAAATGTTGCTTTTTAGAACCTGTACCGTTCCTCTGTCAAGTCTACATAGGGAAACTATTGGCTGTATATGTTTTTGGTAGTTTTTTCGGTGATCTAATTGATTGTCTGGAATCTTGATTTCATTTTGTTGAGTTCTGGGGAGTTTTGCTGAGTAACGGGGAGGTCATTCCCCAGTTTCTCTTGGTTGTTTTGAGTTCTCTTTGGTAGTAAAATTCATGTCTACCACACACCAGAAAAGGAGCACGAGGGGACATAGAATATTACTACTTGGGAAGTATTGCAATCAGAAGGGGAACCTGGTGCCTCGGCATCCGATGACAACCAAAGAATAATAATTATACAAGCAGTGAACTCACAATTCTCCAACAGAGATTACATTTCTTGAGCTTAGTTTACCTATATATAACTGGAAAAACAAAAGGGGACAAAAACATTTAGATGATTTCGAAGTTAAAATTACAGATTACGCAGGAGAAACTCCAGCACACACTAGTTTTACACCTGCCCAGCATCTTGTATCTCTCAAGAGATGAGGAATTCGTCGGCAAATTGATGGACCATTTCCATGGGTCCTTATGCTACTAAGGGAAAAAGCCATTTGTGCATCACAAGGATTCTGGACTCATGGACGGTCTGATTCTCGAGGGCATTTGCATAGCACCGCCTCGTAATTCACCTCCAAACCGATACTTCAATGAATTCTTGGGGGTGATGGACATTTTGTTCATTGAATAGTCAAACTCATCAAGATCGATATCATGATCCTCGTAACTCGCCGCCATTGCATCATCGACGACATTCGCCCCGCTCCCACCTGTAAAATCCTCAAAAACATCCTCCTCACTGCTACCTTCTTCATCATCGTCATCGTAAGTAGTTCTAACCATTGACCAAAATACAAAGTTTGGGCGGATGAACCTGCATATAGTACCCAGAATGAGTTGTCAGGACATTAAAAAAAAAAAGAAGACAAGGAGGAAAAACCGAAAAAGTTAGAATCATACAGAAGCAAACGCAAGGTCATTAAATAATGATCTAAAAACTAGATAGCGTGGAAGTTGTTGAAAGATGCAATAATCTGCTCCAGTCAAATATAATGTTGCTTCAACAAGGCAGATTCTTAACTTGTCTTCTCCGTAATTGGCTTATTTTTATCTCCAGAGTGTTTTTGTTTTTTGGCAAACACTTTTACAATTCCTAACAAAATCTAAAAACGTTCAAAAAAAAAGAAAGAGGGCTAATTATCCTATTTAGCAGACCTTTTTTTACCTTTCGGTCAATTTTTTTACTTTGCTGATCCCTCTTGCCGAGACGAATCAGAAAAGCAACAAATTGACCTGAAACTGAAAAGGTTCAAAAACAACAACTAAGCCAATTGTCAGATGGGCATGGCAAATATAAGTGGATTCAAACTTCTGGCCAGAAACCCCATCAAAAGACGTGTGAGAACAACTAAACATTGCTTGCATCCAGAGACCCTCCTTTAAAATGAGCAGTTTTCAACTACATGTAAACGACATTTAAAAAAAAAAACATTTAAAGGCAAAGCAAACATAAGTGAGAGAATTACCTGTCAGATTTTTTAAGCAAACATGGATCAAACGGGAAGAACATGTCAAGCCTTTCCATTCCACCAAACGCTCTGGAAAGTTCTGATTCCAACAGATCGTTAAAGACAAAGGTCTCCGACACCATGAACAGGTGAGCTGCTTTTGCCTGCCGGAGAAATTCCTCCACTATGGACGGTAGGCAAACCTATTGAGAAGACAATAAGTACAGATAAGACACTGTAGCTTGCACGAATGAGACCATACCACGATGCAAAATTACGTAATCATGAACATATATGTGATTGTACAGGTTTTCACAGCAATGAGGAATCCATCCATTTTGTAATTTAAAGGTCTGTGAGAAGAGATTGAATAGGGCGCTTCACCTTCAATGAGTTCAATGGATGTTTCAAGATTGCCTCTATTGGCATAAGGAAAAGTTGAGACTTTAGACGAGGAACATCCATTGCTGATCTCATACGGAAGCATAACACGTACATGATGGCCTGCAAAACCGGAAGATGACATCAGAAAACGTGCAACTATTTCGAATTAAATAAAAACTTTACAATGTAACTAAACAATCAAATTCTGTGAAGTAAATCTGGTATAAAAACATTCAGGGTTCTTGCAATTATAAGAAGTCCTCACTGAGACCCAATTTCCAGTCATATTGAAATGAACAGCAAAGCCTAACTGTTTTATACACCACCACCAACAGGAAAACCATATTGAGGGGAAAACACTACAATGGAATGAATTTTTCCCTTCTGACAGGCTCAAGATTGCAATCCCAACCAATGGATATCACATCATGAACAAGAACCAAGTACTATTCAACGTGTACACAGAACTCCATGGACACAATGTGTGAATTTCAGCTCAGAAACCGTACTATTCACATTGCATAAACACAAAATCTTCAAAAACAAAATTGCATCCTTTTAAGAAGAAAGGATGGCAATCTCTCTCCAAATATCCTCCAAAATCTTATGAAACAAAGTTTATTTTGTGCTTGCAGTTCATTACGTAGTTGTCAAACCATAACATACCTGGCATCCAGAATAGAAAACTCTGTGAGCTTCTGGGTTGATAGTACCATCCTGATTTTCACAATAATTCCAACACCAACCAACTAGCCTGAAAACCTCAAATATGGAAAATGGCAATTATCAGAAATCCACATTCGCTTTCCCTTATTTGAAGGATGAACACAGAAATTCAAAGGCGAGGGAAAAAACTGGAACCTTTGCAACATCTTAACAACAAAAGAGACTGATAGAAATTTTGCACGGGACAAATAACTAGCAAGATAAGCAACAGCACTCATCCTGCAGCAGAAGCAATAGAAGAATTAGTAACACCATAGACAAGCACAAAAACAAAAATGCAGAACTAATTAAATTCCAGTTATTCAAGCTCCAGATTTCGACTTCTAACATGGTTGCAGAAATCAATAAAAAAAAAACATGCAGGAAATAACTGCATCACTGCATCAGAAACAGTCACAAAAACAAAGAGTGACTGAAAGCAATTCACTGTAGAATTTGCCTAATGATTAGATTCCTAGACTCTGTTCGTTTTGGGTCTCTAGATTCAACCCCTCTCTCAATGCAAGGTCCCCAATAAGTTTCTCTACAGTCAGTACTCTCATTTATCTATCTATTTAACTCCCCTGATTACCCCAAAAACCTCCCTCAAAACCCAAACCAAACAAAGTAATGTTCCTGACAACCCCTTAAAAACAAATATGTTGCCATCCACCAATGTCACACAGGTCTCGAGATGAATGAGTATACAAGCAAGCAAGCGCACTCACAGATCAGGGGCGAGGTACATCCATGGAACAATATGTTCATCAATATATTTATCTCTTCTTTACATAGGTAGGTTCATCCAAAGTCAATGGAATAGTATGTTTATCAAGCTCCAGTCACCACACAAAATCATAGTCCAATGATTATTAGCTATCACTTAATCAAAGCTGCTTGAAGCTCAGGTAAAAATTGATTGTGTGCACATTCTAATTCGTAGAGCACTTTTTCTTCAATAGCAGCTGGTAAAAGCTTTAGAGGAAAATCCAATACACAATACATGTTTAAATTTTATCTTCCTTTGCCATTCTGATCTGCTGCAAGCCTCAAACCAATAGTGATTTGCCATTTAGATTTCTATCCTAATTTGGAACAGAAACTACCACATCTAGCTAGGAAACAGCATTATCTAAAGACCTTATATGACTGTTGCCTACGCTAGCTTGCTACTTGTGCTTGCTAAAAGAGTCAAAGTCGTGGAGTCTTTCCCAAAGGGCTCACAAGGAGTCCAATAGGACAACAAAGAGAAGCAAGAAAGGGGCTTGATAGAGGGCAAGAATGAGATCCCCAAGTTCATGAGAAAGTGAATGAGTGAGCCATGCTACTGAAAGGAGTGACTATTCCCAACTGTTAAGACGGCTCCTTTTCCCCCAGATCAATGAAGAAGGGATACGTCACTTCATTTTTTAGAAGAACCGGAAGCGAAGCGCCACAACAGGGTGGGGGGACGGGAAAAGAAACAGCTCCAAGGAAAGATGTGCCAACCTCAGGATTCATTACACCTGACCCCACAAGGTTCCGAGACGTCCCCTCATTATCCTTCCACTAGGTCGGAATCAGAAGGTAAAGCATCATCATAGATTGAGATCTCTTAAAACTTGAAATGTGATTAGATATAAAGAGTGCCACGACGTATGGCTTACGCAGAACATATTTGTTTGCGAGTTTCTTAGTCCTGGAAATATTGTACTTCACCCCATGATCCCTTTTCCCATGTCGTGGAAGTGCAGCATTTTCGTTAGCTGGTCTGGAATAAGGTGTAGCTATACCACAAGCTCGTGTCTATACAATCTTCATCTAAATTTACATGAATGATCCTACAAATCTCGATCAAAGTGGTTCTCCCTTGTGTTTAGGAGAATGGTCTGCCCAAGAATGACAATTCTTAGCTTTCTAAGTTCGCAGACAATTATCGGCATAATGGTGGTTAATGAAGGCACACTTGTGGCAATTGTGTAGGGGATTGAGTAGGGATGGACACCATCCCTGTGCAGAAGGGTAGTTAACGGGGTTGAGTCAATATCAATATCAATATGGCGACCACAAAATCCAGATCAAAATCATAAAACATATCTCACTGGTAAATTGGCACCATGCTGTACAACAAGAAGGCAGAACCATAAAAAAACTAAATATTCTTATTCCTTACCTCTTAAAAGCGGGATACGAATTGCTTAGAAAAATGTCCGCAAGAATATTGGCGAATCTTGTACCACAATTTTCGGGATCCAGTGAACAGGCATAGAACATTACAAACTGCAAAATGTAAATAAACGTAGTTTAAATGAAAATATGGTAACTCATGCTGCTTCTCAAATGTGATTCCCAAAGATCCAGTTAATGTGATTAATACGATAGTTTATGCACGCAAATCATATATCTAACATGACACCTGGAATGAGTACCTGAGAAAACTTTGACTTGTACGCACTCAAGACAGTAATCTGAAAGGACTCGAGTAAAGTTTCAAATACCTAATTATGGCATCAATGAAAAGAGGAATATCAATCAGTTATCCAAGAAGACAAAATATCTCTATCAATTAACAGAATGATGTGCTTACTTTAGCCAAACGACCATCTTTAGCACAAGTTTTGAGATGCTCAAACATAAGCACCAACATGCTATCTAATTTTTCTGCAGATGCATTCCCCCGAAAACTCCTCCCACTTGAATATTCTCTTGGAAGCTGGGAAAGAGATTGCATCAATGCAACAATGAAGGCCAAATACGAGGACAGGTTAGAGAAGCTCAGAAATTGTAAAAGCAGGAACCCAAACGAATTCGTCTTAAGATTTACTTTTTGCCAGAAAAATTAATGTTTACAGCACCTGCCAACAACACCTTATTTTTAACCCAAGAAAACAAACATACCTGCTCACCCTCTTGATCAGCATCATCTAAAGTCTCTTCCACATCTTCTAGCTCCATTTCAAATATGCCTTTACCAGAATCATCCTGTAAAATATCCTCCCATTCTATCTCCACCTGTAAGAAATACCCAAACAAGTTTAGGACTGATAAGTGCAACTCCTTACAGCAGAGTGTTTTACAAAAGATGTATTAACAACTCACATCCAAATCTATCAGCTTATCCACCACGGCTGCAAGCATCATGTCCCCAACAAGTTCTCCCATAACACTCCTCTCCAATCTTAACATGTTTTCCGCATATATCACGACCATCTATAACAGCAGATGAGTACAAATTCAGACAACTGTCAGACAAATTGTTTACAAACTCTATTAAAAACATGAGCAGGATATCCATCGAAGCAAGGCGTAAAAGTGTTCAAGCACTCCAGTGGGCACATTACAGAAGAATAATCATGCATCCTAGGATATGTCAACAAAAGTTAACATACAATCAATCTAAAAATCTGTTGTATATACAAATAATAAGTGCTTTATAAATGAAAACACTGGAAAATAAGTTTTCAGGATGAGGATTTTCAAGTCTCCCAAGTGGAGTCTATTACATTGAGAGGTTTTCTGGTGCCTTGGTCAAGGAAGGAGAAGAAGTGTGTGCACTTATCTGATTCATACAAAACATGATTGAAACATGTTATTTCTTCTATTCAAGCTCCAATGGATTGCGTTTTAGCTTTCTTTAAATGGTTTGAGAGTCAGCATAATTTAATCAAACGATTAAGAAGGGGTTCGGTATTCTGCATCTTAAAATACGGTATGACTTTCTCAACAAGAAATGGTAGGATACGTACCGAATTGAGATATGCAAACATGCTGTAAGATGTGTCATCATATCATAGGATATTATTTCTATACAAAAAGGATACAGGGTGGGATACGTATAGTTTTTGGAAGGAGATGATACGAATCGTAGGATACATACCGTGCGTTTTTAACTATGAACTGGAGACATGCAACCCAACTCCAATGTGCAAAGACAAGCTTGTCTATGCATCAAGCAAAGACACCTTACAAAGGGCATTACATGCCCCAATAAAAAGGTTCCATGAAAGTAAATAGTCAGCTCGTATAAATGCGTTCAGCTCATGGTACATGGATCCAAATTTGCGGGCGCATGATCAGGCCAATTATGACAGGAAACCAAAATCGGAGCATAAATAACCATGAAATCAAGGATGACTGAAAAGTCCCCAAAAGGTCAGATTCTATCTTTGGCTGAGATGATGAACAAGCCAAACAAGAGTGTCCACCAGCCACACAATCCTTTAAATTATAATCGTGGTAAACTCTGATTGCTTGCTTTTGAGCAAATATAAAATACGACGGCAACATCCAATATGCTTGTAAAGTACAACAACAATCTTACACTAAATACTAAAAAGGTAAACCAACGAAAATCAACATTGGGTAGATTCATTGCAACTCACAGGTTCCTTATTAGAGCTGTGTGGCATTTTATCACAAACAATTCGCTTTAATCTCAGTGGTGCAAGAGGAATCAAATCAGCAATGTCTTCCAGCGCAGAATGCACACGATCAAGAACATGGTCCTTCTTCGCAAGACCGCGTGGCTGCTTCAGTAACTCTAAGAAATTATATGGAGGCATAAAATTCCTTACAAGCATATCCAAGCAAGAATCAATATATTTTCCACTTGCAGCAGCCTGCAACTCAATAAAAAAAGATAAAATAAAGATGAATCCAACATAAGACCTTGCAAGTATTACAACATGCTGACATACCAAGGCTATTATTAGCTCGACCAATGCATCCATCACATCAGGACTATAGTGCCACATGCTCATTCCAAATATCTGAAAGCAAACCCGTCTTAGAACATAGAATAGTGAGCCTCAATGATACACAAGATGCAGCAAAAAGTCCGTGTTTTCACACATTAGCTACTTACAGCAGAAAGAAGCTCATGGTGAACATTATCAAAACAAGAAACTGCTCCTGACAATGCCTTTAGACTTGTCTGCCAAGCAGCGAAAACAAAGGAAAATATAAACAGATAGTGTAAATAATGACGGTAATTGGGGAACACAAAAATGAAGTTACTATTTTATAAGTTTGATCATAGGAACATACCACAAGTAGTGCCACCTCATCTGGGGCAAGATTTTTTGTGTGATGGATAACCCCAATTAGTTGTTCATAATTTTCGCGGTCACCCTGAGCCAGCAAAGTTCAGAACTATAAACATGCTAAGCCTTTTGACTTAAAAAAACTGCATACTACGCTTCTAAATATTATGACAGATCTTCAACTAACCTACTAGTATTACAGAAAACCCTAGAACCTAAACAGTAACAAACTCAATTTCACTGAACAAGCACAGGAATAACCCAAAGGGTAGCTTGTAGCCAAGAGAGGAGGGAAAAGAAACCAAATTCGCCATCTCACACTAAGCGATGGATCTGAACTTTCTGGAATGCTTACTTACCATGGTAAATGATGTTAGGGCATCGCGAACGAAACGTACCACCTCCAAATCAGTGAAATTAACATCCTCCATTTCGGTTAGTCCTGCCTTCCCAGCTGCTAATTCCACTCCCATGGTGTCTCTACCAAAAAGTAATACTAATGCTCCCAATGATACCGAACAGAGTAAATATCATAGATTAAACCTGCCAAATGGAAAAACACAATAGAAATGGCAACTTTTATAACCTAAAACTCCAGGGGTATGCAATATTACTAGACTCTACAGTAATTCCCCAGGATATTTGTCATACTTATCACCGAATTCAGATTTCAAAGCATGTCTTGCATTGCCAACTACTTGAACATGCAAATTCCGAAATATGTTCCAAGTCCTCCAAATCATGAATAGACTCAGCATTCTAATCAATCTTATTTAAACTATCTCCTAGTTGTTTATCTATATTTATTTTCACTACTATGTTTTGTCACACGAGATGTGATATGAATATTTGTTGACTTTAAGGAGACGAGTACTAATTCTTTATAAAATACCAGGGTGCAAAACCCATATGGTTTCAAAACATTCATAACCAATAATACCATTGAAACGGGTTGTACTCAAAACTGTGGGGTGACGGCCTCCCCTTGGGTCCATCCCTAGTCCATACGAAAAAGTCATACTCTTTTAATGCACAATTTCAGAATTAAGCAGTACAATCTAACCAGCTGCCATAAACAGGATTTGAGACTGACCCATTCTCAAGTATACATCAGAGTACAAGATGAATATGATCAGCTCAGTTAAAACTGTTATGCTTTGAGGTACAGGAAACAATCCAACGGGTAGGTCCATAACTAATTTATACATGCTATGTATATACATCATATTATATCAGACACAAGCAGTGGAATCCCCCAAATTCCTACCTTTACACAAGCCCATACATAAGCATAGATAAAATTACTCACGCGCGGAGAGAGAAAGAGAGGGAGCTTACGGGCAGGAGAGGGAAAATCGGAGAGAGAGAAAAGGGGAGAAGTCTGGTCTGGTCTGGTCGGCGTTCTTTTGCTGTAAACCGTAAGCCCGAACGCGCTTGAAGTTGCAGTCTCTCTCTCTCTCTCTCTCTAGACGCTCTCTCCTCTCTCTCTCTCTCTCTCTTTGCCGCCACACCGAGTATGGGAAGTGGAAGCTAGGCTGTTCAAACTTCCCACACAAACCCTAACCCTAACTACTCTTAACCCTGGTTAAGTTTTTACACTTTTACCAGATTTTAGACGAATATTCAGAGGGCCCTACCTTTTTAGAATCTCACTCCCACCATGGCGTATGGAGTGTTTTTTTTTTTAAATTTTAATTTTTCGTTAATTTTTTATAAATTATTAATTCGTCATAAGAATAAGAATTAAAAAAGTAAAATTTATGATCGAAACTTAAATTGTTTGAATAATGATAAAAATAGAGAAATAATAATGCCAAAACTATTTTTGTTGGTGCCAAAACTCTACTGCACAAAAAGCTTGTACTATGTGCAATGTACAAAACTTTTATGCATTGAAATTTTGGCATTAATAAAAACAGTTTTAGCATTGTCAATATCCTAAAAATAAGCCAATAAGTTCATTTTTTTCGTCTTTACTTAAAAAGTCGATTAAAAATCGATTTCAATTGTAATTTTTTATTTTTAAAATTCATCTCATTATGACGTAGCAATAATAAAAAAATTTGACGGAAAACTACAAAAAAAAAAAAAATCATTTGGCTTATTAGGACCGAATGACTAAAGCTGATTTTTTTACAAAAATTCTTAAAAAATATTTTTAAAATATTGTGCAGCTCCGATCTCTTTCAAGTGGCACCCCAAAATGGGTCCCTCCGAACACAGTGTGGATTAGTATACAGCAAATGGTGTATCCATATCTTTATTGTTTATGTGCCAAAAAAAGGGAAAATTATTTTGGCACTCCAAAATTTGTCTATTATTGCGCCTTTTTATGTATAATTTTTATATTGAAAAATAAATTTTGGAGTGCCATCATCAAAAATTGGAGTGCCAAAATTATTTGCCATACTATTGTATCTTTATTGTTTGGGAAAATGACGGCCAAGGACTTATTTTGATAATTAAAATTCGTCAACGACATTTTCAACATTAACAAATATTCTTAGCTTGTCATTCGCGGGTATTAATTATTAAAACATGTCCTGGGGTGTCATTTTCCCTTATTGTTTTAACTGACAGATAAAAAAAGGGCCAACAAAGTGGGCTGGGGAATCCCAAACCCAGGCCTTTGATTTGGGCTTTGCGTTTCTAATGATAGCTATGTCTGTAGCCCAGTCCAAATTTTGGACTGGAAATGGCTTGGCGGCTGGCGCTAGTCCAAATTTGAGTTCAGTTGACCCAGTGGGTCATAATTAATTGTGCTTGGAGGACAAGCATAGAAAGTGGCGTGGACATCACTCATCCGCACTTCACCAAGGAAGCAGCCATTTGCCAAAGATGGGAGGGTCAATTTGTCATGTTTTTTTTTATACAACACATATGTCCAGATTAATTTACGCACATGTCGATTAATTTTGAAAGTTCAATTCCACCGCTCACTTAGGGGGAGTTTAATCAAAGCTAGAACAAACTTCTATATGAACTCGAGATTAAAAAAAAAAGGTTTTATATAAACTGGCTCCAAATGAGTTTAAAGCACCTAGGGCTTGGTACTTTTGGGTTTATATATAGAAAATGTACAAGGGATCGCTCTGGCGTTTTGAAGCTCCCAAACAAACAAGCTCTAAGAGATTTCAATATAAAATTTCAAAAGGAAGCAACCCTTAAATCATAAGGATTGATGATCACTTAATCATTCTTTTGAATAACAAAAATTTAAAAAGTAGAAGATGATGATCAAAATTAAAGTAAATTTATTAACCAAAAAAAAATTCGAAAGGTCTTTCTTAATTTTTTATTTTTATATTTGAGGTTTATGTTGGTACTATACTATTTTGTTTTGTTCATTGAGGTGAATACATAATTTCGAATTATTTGTCGCAATCTTTTTTTTTACTCAACACAAAACTAATTTTAAAACATTACTACTCCTTCTATAGCTCATTTGGCATAATGAGTCAAATGATTTTTTTTTTTTTGTATTTATTCAAATTTTTTTTACATTTGTTAATTTTTTGTCGATTTTTTAAGAATTATTGCTTCTTCCAGAATTTATGAAGTAAGAACTTAGGATCAAAATTTATTTATTTTAATAAAGATAAAAAAATTTACTTCCTCAATCCTCGTCATAAAAAAAACAATAATTTTCAAAAAAATCAACAAAAAACTAATAAATATAAAAAATATAAAAAATATTAAATAAAAATAAAAAAATAAATCATATAGCTTATTTTTGGCAGTCGGCAGACAACACACTATTTACACTACTCTATAGTATCAAATCGAGTCCTTTCCCCTTTTCTGCAAAACCCAAAAACACTTATAAAACCCTAGCTGGAACTTTGCCATTGGTGAATACGGCCCGGAGCTTTCCGATCGAAGCTGTCTGTAAAACTTCTCTCTGGTAATCCATTAAGAGACCCAAATAGGCATAGATCTCTCCTTTGCACATGTATCTCTGATTACTCGAAGTCGTTTATTTCTTCTCTGTGTCTTCCTGAAATCGACTTTTTTGCAGGTCCTGTAATACTCCGATTCTTCGCACGTTCAGCTGATTGTCTTATCGTCATGGCAACTAGTAAGTTATATTCACATCCCCTGATATGTGTATATACATATAGAAGCACATCAATTACTACCTCTTGGGGCTCCCCAAATCTTCATTGTTTCCCTAGCTGTATGTAGATATTTAGACTAGACGCCAGGGCACACGCGATAGGTAGCAAACCGTGTAAAAGAGGGGTAATTTATGATTGGGGTGGAAGTTTTTTTATTTTATTTTATTTTTTCTTCTTGGTAGTTTCTTTAGGCAGTTTAAAGGGGTAATTTAGGAATTTAAAGCGTGAGCCAGTCCCATAATAGTTGTAGAAATGTAATTGATTGGCTAAAATGTGAATGGGTTTTGCGCAGGACTTCAATTTGAGAACTCGTGTGAAATAGGGGTATTCTCAAAGCTGACCAATGCCTACTGTCTGGTTGCCATTGGGGGTTCGGAAAGTTTCTACAGGTTTGTTTGGGTTTCGGGGATGTGTGAGTTTTTCATTGCTTTCTTTTGTTTTGTATATGGCTTTCGAAAGGCTGTAATGCCTCAATGGCTGAATTGTGTGCAGCACGTTTGAGTCCGAGTTAGCAGATGTTATTCCCGTGGTTAAAACCTCAATTGGCGGTACTCGAATTATTGGACGACTTTGTGCTGGTAAGGATTTTGAAGTCTTTTATAGTCTCGTGGAGGAATCATCGAACACTTTCTTGCAAATCCATGAGCTTTAATCTCTTTTTGTATGTATCCTCGGTTGTTATTTGTAGGAAACAAAAATGGGCTTCTCTTGCCTCACACCACCACTGATCAAGGTAATGCTGCAATCTTCTTTTGTTGTTTTCACTTGTAAAGGTAGGAGGTCCCAACACTTGGGAAGTCCTGTAGGGAGGAATATGTAATTACTCCATATCCTAGTAGGTTAGAGACTATGCTTTTTGGGGGTGTGATGGGGTGCTCCGTAAAAAGGGCACGGAGTGACAAACATAGGGGGATTTTAAGTAGGATGACCATTTCATGTTGCTTTGTGTTACAATAGTTCTCGTGGTTCCAAAATTACCTCCCATTGCTGTTTCTTGAATCCTGCAGCTTGAAGTCTAAATGCCTCTGTCTATGCATATACAATTGTAATTGTACCAATTTTTTTTAGTTTGATGGGGTAAATAGTACTATGTCTTGTGACATATATTCTCTTCCCGTGTCCTTTTGTCTTTGGGAAGTAATTTGCGGTTATGCATTAATCTTGACTGACTGGATTAAGTTGGCATGTAAGTTGGCAAGAGAAGTTCTAGAATGTAGATATATTGGGACAATGGGATCAACCTGACTAGATTGCCTAAAGGTACTGGGAAGAATTCATTAGTCGTCTACATTTTGGTAATCACATGATCACCACAGGATGGTGGATAAATTCAGTTGCACAGCTCGAACCTCATTTGAGTCATGGTGTATAACTGTGTATCCTTCTTTTGTTGTTGATAATTTTGAGAATTTATATTTGGCGGTGGTTGTACTTCACCAAGATTTGAACTTTTATAGTTTTACAGGACATAACTCATTGTGGATCTTGCATCTGTCAGATATCGGTGGTGATGAACATGATTGTTTGAAATGTAGTTTAAACATTTATAAATTTGCTAAAGTCACCTTTGATGGGCCTTTTTCTGGGCTTATGGACTCATCTTTCTACTACTTTTTCTTATTTGAAGAACT
Organism: Rhododendron mucronatum var. ripense; assembly: GCA_019656295.1. Lineage (NCBI taxonomy): Eukaryota > Viridiplantae > Streptophyta > Magnoliopsida > Ericales > Ericaceae > Rhododendron > Rhododendron mucronatum. The sequence goes on along the minus strand of BPLT01000195.1, from coordinate 118,574 downwards.
TCAACACCTGAGAAACAGCTTGCCAGATCAAGTTGTAGTTCAGCGCGTTGATGAGAGGCTATCTGCTCTTGGGAATTGCATAGCTTGCAATGATTATGTTGCTCTAACACACACTGATCTTGACAGGGTAAGTTTGACTATTTATTTGGTGCAAAAGTCATTTTGTCAGTTCCTGTCCCTGAAATAGTAGTAGCGATTAATGATGTCTGTAATATGTGTCTCTGTTCTACTCCAATTTGTCAATTGCAGCACTTGAGCTTTCTATGCTCCCTAGACTTTGAGGCATGTGGATGTTGTTATCATGTGGTCTGATGAGTTATGGTGATGAAATAGTTTATTGTCATTACTTAAAGGGGTGGGATGTTAGTACCAAGCTCCAAGAAATAAATTTTCATTTGATAAAGCTGTTTTTCCTTGCCACTTTGGTCAAGTGGTGCATTCCTGAATGCTCAAGAGGTTTATTTTGGGTTAGCAATTGATAGTTGTCGTCTGGTGGTGCATTCTTTAATGCTACATGGGTTTGCTTGGATTAGCATTCGGTAGCTGCCTTACCTTGTCCTGACTTTTGATGAGGACTTTTAAAGCTGCATAGCACATTGATTGCCTTAATGTCTATAAACCGAGGAGAAAGGCAGCCATCTGCATTTTTAGGTTTTGATATGTTCATAGGCAACTCTATGTTGTATTTATGTGGTTGTAAATTTTCCTGTCCCCTTCTGTTTTGCAATTGTCCTTGGAGAGATCATATTAGACTCTCTCTCTCTCTCTCTCTCTCATGCAACTTACAAATTGCCCTCGAGTTCTGGTCAATGTAGAAGTTGGGGAGGAATGGAACTAAAGTTATTGAAGGAGCACCACAAGTTAATTATGCAGAGTGGATATCCTCATCCTGTGACAGAGCATTTTACTACCTACGTTCCTGGATATTTGTTAGTTGTTACCTTGAATATATTGTCGACTAATTGCAGCATTCTATTATACTGGTCATTGGTGGCAGTGTACTGCTTTTGGGAATCATATCATTATATTGGGTTTGAGTAACAATGGTTTCCAACATTTTGGTAGATGTTAGCATCAGCAGGCTTTGGACATCAGTTTGTATTGACGCAAAACCTCAGTTAGGAAGCTTTTCCCACCGTGCTCATGTACTGCCTTTCTATGCAGGAAACCGAGGAGATGATTGCTGATGTTCTTGGGGTAGAGGTTTTCAGGCAAACAATTGCTGGTAATATTCTTGTGGGCAGCTACTGCGCCTTCTCCAATAAAGGTGGTCTGGTAAGAACTCTTGTCCTTCCATCAAGCCAATCTTTAACAATCAAGTTGTGAATATTGTATTCCATATGGTTAATGTTTTCAGAATTAGCTTTGCGGAATAGTTTTCGGAAACTGTTATTGCACACAAAACAATTGTTTTTACATGAAAATAAGTTTCGAGAATATCGTAGCCATTTTTAAGTGAGGATAATTACAAGATGTATTTCCAATGTTTTCTTGAAAGTTGGATCTTTTCCGCCGAACATCATTTGAAACCATGAAAGAAACAAGTTTTTCATACGTATTCCATAAAATAAATTCTGAAGAAAGCAGCTTCCGTTTTCCCCAGCTGTTTCCAATGAAAGTTTATTTTGGAGCAGGTCCATCCTCATACGTCCATTGAAGATTTGGACGAGCTTTCAACCCTCCTTCAGGTTCCTCTGGTGGCGGGAACTGTGAACCGTGGTAGCGAAGTAATAGCTGCCGGCATGACAGTAAATGACTGGACAGCATTCTGTGGATCAGACACCACAGCAACAGAGTTGTCTGTTATTGAGAGCGTCTTCAAGTTGAGAGAAGCCCAACCCAGTGCCATTGTTGATGAGATGAGGAAATCGTTGATCGACAGCTATGTTTGAACCAGTCGGCCGTTCTTGGGCATTTAGTTCCCTGTCTCAACCGCATTGCCCTTGTTTCTCTAAGTCGAAACACTTGCTCTTATATTTGATGTTTTTAAAAAAAAAAAAAAAATATTTGTTCTGTTTTAGTTGATACCTATTTCTTCTTAAGAATCATCTGTACCTGATGGTGTTGTCTGTTCTGAATTGCGCATACCTGAAAATGTGTATTCGTTTTTACTTTTCTATGTGCCAGATAGATGTCATAATTGTGAGTTGTTTTATTTTGAAAATCTTGCGCTTTCACTTGGTTGGGGATTGCCATGGGGCCGATGGTGCAAAGCTGATATCGAAAATCGCCTCTTTTTATGCATTTGCTAACATTGAGATTAGACAAATCTTGAACGGCTCAGCCATTGGAAATGGTGGAATACCATCAACCAGTTCTCAGAGAACCCTAAAAGCCTCATTCTTGAACAATGCAAGACCATCGAAGAAATCAACCAAAGCCACGCCCAGCGCACCTCATCAAAACTTGCCTCATTCACAACCCGAGAGTGGCTGAAAACCTCCTCGAATCTGCTATCGTACTTATCCCAAAACTACCCGCGGACTATCCTATCTCCATCTTCCGAACACTCGAAGAACCAAATTCAGCCGCTTATAATCTCATGATCAGAAGCTTCACATTGAAGCAATCACCCAACGAACCCATTCTTTTGTTCAACCAAATGTGTGAACATAGAATTTCCGTAGTACCCAAAAAACGGTTCGACCCGATGAATTCACCTTCCCCCTGCATGTTGAAAGCTTGTTGTAGACTGCATGCTTAATTTGAAGGAGGGAGATCAAAAAGTGGTGGAGATCTTTACTATGAAGATTACACGAAGACAAAACTTTGTCTTTGGTCCCGATCGAGACATCCTCTGTTTTTTTCAAGATGAATAAAGATTTTATTAATCTTTGAAAACAAATTAGAAAGATTAGCCATCCAAATTAAAGAAAATAATGCCTTGGAATTGACATTGGGTAACAAATAAGTTGATCAGAATTCACAAAGGGGTGATGGGTCCTTATAGCATTCCAAGCTACTGCAACTTTGACAGTAAACGAAGGAGAGGCAACTCACGTAGTTTGGTCTGGCTGCCCCAACATTTAGTTAGAAGAAAAAAGAAAGTAAAGTAAAGAATAGTAGAAAAAAGAGAGAAGGAAAAAATGGAGATCAAAATAACTGTTAGGACCACGGGCCACGGTCTCTCTGTGTTGGCAAATTCCAAGATAAAACACACATTTATTTGTATCCCTATTTATTGAGTTGTAATTTATTTATTTTTATTTTTTAGTGTCTATTTAGAAAGTGGAAGGAAATCAATTAATATTGTGTAATTGAGAGTGAGTGAATTGAGCTATTTTGGACCGGATTGATTAGGGTATCAATCGGAGATCAATCAAGGACTCCTGCCTAAATTATTGGCTGCTAGGGCTCGACACTAATTTGCTATTATAAATAGCATCCTTTAGTTGGCTGCTAGGTCACGGAAAATTTGAGAAAAAAGGACCATATGCTTTAAAGATAAAATAACGGCAGAACGGATCAGAGGCACCGTGCGGCTTGGCCACGGACGAATCTCAAGGCCACTGTTGGAGACAAACAGAGGAGCTAGCAAAAGAAATTATTAACGTGATGTGCTGGAGTGGGTAATTAATTGGGTGGAACGTGGAAGCATTTAACAACTTTATTCCAACAAAGTTAAAGCGTCCTTCGGTGGATTCTGGAAGGCAAACAGAAGACTTGTGGATTCAAGGCAGCGGCGGTCAAGCATTCAGAGAGGTGTACGTGGATTCGGCAAGAGCGTCTAGGTTTAGGTTTGTGGAGTTCAAACGTATCGTGAGAGTTCTTGTAACCTCGTGTTTAGTAGTGTTTGATTCCTTCCCGTGGTTTTTTCCCGTTTTGGGTTTTTCACGTATATCTTGGTGTTCATTATTTGTTTGCTTTCCGTTTATGAGATTGATTTTGTTTATCGCATGGTGAATTGTTGATTGAGATTAAAACACAACAAATATTTATATTCCTAGGCGAGCTAGGTTTTTTCAATAACCACTAGCAATGTTATTGTGCCTAGTTCGATCTCTTATACTCTCATGCACATGGGCCGGGCTTGATTCTCCTAACTCCTCCTCAAGTCCCCTAAGATAGAATAGATTAGGATTAATGAATGACAAAAAAAAATGTTATTGTATACAACGTTTTTGGATTTGTTTTTTTTTTAAAAAAAGCCAATGATTGAGTGTCACGTGGCAAGTGGGCCTGGGCTCCTAATCAACAAAAGAAAGTCAAAATCAAGTGCGTCCGGGCTCATGGTCAATAAAAAAGTCAAAGTCAATCAAGTCCCTTGCAAAAAAATGAATGATTGAGAAACCAATATTTGCAATATGACAATGGTACACCAGATCTACCCTACTCAATCACTCGGTAAAAAATTCTTACATTTCATGACTGCATCAGCGGGCCATTTGGAACTATTTTTAGCAGAAGTTTTTTTTTTTGATCGGCAATAAAATTTATTAAAACTCGACAAAGGGTACATCGAGGGTTTTTAAAAGTCATATCCAAGCCTCAATAGGAAGATGAGAACAAGGAAAATGACAAAAGCTAAGAAAATAACAAAAAAAGAAATTACATCCAACAGAAAATTGAAACCGGTTCTCTCAACAGAGAGTACATCTTTATATTGAATGTGACAGGGAAGTTCTAATATTTCCAAATTCTTGGTTGTTCCACGATTTGAGCTTCTTCTATATCTCCTTGAGCTTCTTAAATATTTGGCAGCCTGCCCATCCATAGGTTGGTGAATTCTCCCAAGCTTCTTTAGTAATCTTCAAACATTTAGGGTGGGAGAGCCACTGACTTTGCGTTCCAATCCCAAATATTATAAGGGATTAGAACCGCAGGAGGTTGAATCAGTTGCTTGATCAGTCCCTTTGGAGTGGAGCAAATCTGTTCTTTTGGAGTAGAGTGTATTCCTTGGCTTCAATTTCAATCATCTTTTTCACTGCCAAAGCATCAATCTCCCCATATTCTATTCCCAGCATTGTCGCTGCTTCTATGGTATGCTGATATTCCTCTTCTATCATGTATTGTTCCCGCCTTTGTGAGTTAGAGATGAACGAGTCTTCATGCACACTTTCACCTGAGCTCATGCATTCTTCATAGTTTTGGCTTCTTATAGTTTTCCTGATGGCACTTGGGTTGAGATCTACTAAGAGTTCAATACCTTTCAATTGAGATGGACGAAAGTTACAATCAGATCCAATCACTGTTGGGAAGTTGTATCCCGTAGCTTCTTGATCCAATTGGTTACTAAAATGGGCTTCTTCATCTTGGGCTTTAGTACTAGAAGTTTCACTTTCAGAAAGTTCCTTTGTTGATGGGCCGTTGGAGTCTTGAACAAAGGAGTCCAAGTCGTGTGAAGACGAAATTGAATTTGAACTTGCATCTGGGGCCAATACACCAGCCGACTTTGGTAGAAGAGAATTATGGTTTTTCTCAATTGGTGTATTAATTGTTGCTGCTACCATGCTTGTTTCTGTATCGGGAATCCTCATGTGGCTTGTCTTGGGGCTTTGAATGTGATGATCATTAATTTCCACATGTTCCACCTCATGCTCCACATCATGTTCAGCATCTGCCATGTCCCTTTTTGGTTGGTCCTTGCTGGCATCCAAGTCTCTACCTCCTCTGTCCACATCATCGTCTTCCCTGACCTGTCTCGAACCAGAGCTGTAAAATTTCTTGCTTGAACTCACTGTTCTGAATGTCTCTTCTTCTTCCACCCTAATAACATAATTCTTTCCTTCTATAATCAGTTGAATCTTCCGTTCAATTCTTTTAGAGCTCTCAGTTGCAATCAGAAATCTCCCTTTTTCGAAAGATTTTTCTTTCAGCGTATTCTCATCAACTTCTAAAAAATGGCCCCATTTGCTACCAATAGCTCTGAAAGAGGGAACATTCCACGCGTTGAGGGGCATTCCATAACAAGCTACCCAAGCAAAACGTTCATCCTTTGCTTGTTCCCCATTCCATGGTTTCAGTTCTTCAAACCAACACGTCGGCCATTTTTTGCTAATAATTTCATCTCTGATCTCCTCAGACTGAAAAGTTAGTATCAAGTATCTACCACCCATGGGTTTGATTTGTACGTTGCTAACATTCTCCTTCCTAAAAATTTCTTCCATTTCTGATGCCGAGCTCAGCCTTCTCATCTTCCCGACTGCACTCCGGAACAACCATCCATTACCAACTGGTTGAATTTGAATTTGAATTTGAATACTGCCACGAAGTTCCTGTTCCTCTTGGATCTGATTACCCCTTACTTCTCCTTGCTTGCTTGACTCTGGATTTCCTTTCCTTCTCCAAACTTCTTTCCCCCTATTTTTAATGGTTGCTCTGAGGTTGGTGTTCCTTTTCGAATTTGGAATTGAGGCCAATTTTCCCCCATATCCTTGCTTCTGAGTGTTTCCTTTCCTCTGATTAGTATTATCCCTCTTTTCCCTTTTGTTTTGAAGCGCTAACCTGTTTTGATCTCTGTTCTCTTGCCATTTCGTGAGATTTCCATTGTCTTCATTTTGCCAAGATCCCTTCTTACTGTGTACTCTACCTTGATCCCTTTCACTTCTCCTGAGAAACTTTGCCTTTGATACTATCAGATTATGCTCCCACACCCATCTTCCGTTTGTCTCTGCTTCAGCATGCTCTGCTGCTCTGCTGTGTTCAAACTTTACGAACCCAAATCTGTGGCCTGTGATCTTACTCTTCTTATCAGGAATGAAGGACTCCGTGACTTTTCCGAATTTGGAGAAAAGATTGTGTAACCATACTCTTCTAATATTATCTGGGAGATTATCGACGAAAAGGGTTGAGTTTCTTTGAATCTCTCTCTCTCTCGCATAGTGCATCTTTTCTCTCTTCCTGGTGCACTTTTGCTCTCAATTTCCTTTCACGATGGAAAATTTCAAACCAACCAAAGAAATTGAAGAAACTATTTTTAGCAGAAGTTGGAATGGGAATCATTTTCGATACCATCTGTATTTTTTAAAGCGGGGAATGCAGCTATAAATAGAGGAAAACATGGTAAGCTAAGAGCTTCAAATATCAAGCATTTTCTTTTGGCTTCTTAGCTTTTAATTACGAGGTTTAAGTTCCTGCAATTTAGTTTACTTCTTTGTGTAAGCTTCTAATTACGATATTAGCAGGCTTTTAGCGTTTGGTTCGTTTCTTATTTTCATATTAATATTCACTGAATTTGAAGTCCTTTAATTACAAGTAATTAAGGCAACCTCGGATCACTTTTATAGTCTTTTCCAATGGGTTGTAACGCAATCGTTCAATTAGAAGTTAGGAATAAGGCCTTATAGTCTTATTCATGTATAATTAGACCACTTCATGGTCTTGGCACGCCCTCGGAATCACTCATCACCCCCGGCCTTCGCCGGGAGGTATTGCGCCCTTGTCACTTTTTTGAGGTGGAACAGTTATAGAGCTAGGTTCCAAGCATGATATATATATAACACAAAGGTATATATGTATATAACTATTCACTTATTACACTTTAGTTTTGCCAACATTACAAGCAAGAGACGGAATTAAATTGAAGCCCTACTAGGCTTTTCTGTCTCCCCTCGAAGGAAAAAAAGAAAAAAAAAAAAAAGAAATGAAGCAAGCTCTTAAGACCATTTCAGGAATTTGATGTCAACTAAGGGTAGTTCATTGGATAAGGGTAAATTTCACTAGGGGGTTGGTTGATCGCGGAACTGGCGATAGGGAAAGTTGAGATGCCCGGTGGAAAACCGGGGCCAACCTCGGTACCATGGTTGGTCATGAGTCCTTCATTGCTATGAAAATTGTTGTGGTGGTTGTACACGGCCGGAGTTAGGCTGCCGTAGGGGTTGGGAATCGGTACTTGGGGAGGAATTAGTTCATCGGTCATGATTGGGTTCATGTTCATCTTGGGAGGGTATGGAAAGAAGCTGGAATTGACGGTTTGGATGTCGTGGATGCTCGGCCGGCGGCGGTCGGTCGGAGTGGTGCAGGTCTGTCGCCGGAAGAATTTCTGGGCATGGCTGGCAACTTGGGTTGGGGTCTTGGTCACAACATAGTACCTTGATATGCTTCTCCAATCCCCTTTTCCATATTTGTTTAGTCCCATGAGGAACAACCTGCATGTACAAGGGCAAAAATGGAAGAGAGAAAATTGTGTGTGAAAAAGACAAAATTAGGGGTTGAAAAGTGGATGCGCGAAATAGGAAAATGCAATTAAATTTGTGTAGGTAGACTAGCAAAAAACCAAATGAAAGGGAAATATTAATAAAAAGAGAGAATGGAGATTTAACAATATTAATTAGTTGGAAATTGGATTTGGGGAGGAAATATAAACTCAACAAAGAGGAAAGTATGTTTAATTATAGAGATAAGGTAACAAAGATATTGTAGTAGAAATGTTCGAGTTCATATTTGAAACCTGTCAAGATTTATAAAACATTCTTTTGTCAAAAAAAAAAAAAAAAGTAATGTTAATTAAATTAAAGGAATTCTTCAAGTAGAAAGTTGTGTAAATTACTCGATCGTTGAATAACACTCATTTTATGCATGAATGCTCTTTGGAAATTCTAAACACCATTGACCCTACAGAAAAAAAAAAAAAAAAGATTAAGAAAAATGAATATTTTCTAATGTCCTAGGGTTTTTTTTTTTTTTTTGATCGGCAATGTCCTAGGGTTGTTGATATCATTAGTATATTAATCCGATTACTTTCCACATCATCCGGTTGACAAATTAAACACCAATTACCTAACAATAAAAAAGAAAAGTAGATGAACAAAGTTTGATATAAACTTATGTCCTAGGGTTCTTGATATGCTCATTCGATATGATATCAAACTTTTAAACACATATCCGCACTCGTTTAAACAAAATCAAGTAATGATTTGTATGTGATGTGTCATTTTAGATTTTCACAATAGATGAGAACAAAGGACTCTGAACGAAACACAAAGAAAACCAATAACACGTGATAGGAAAGTATGATCTATATCAACCCAAGAACTTGAATATCAATGGAAACATCGAAATGAAAAATGAAAAACTCAATAAACTACTAATTCATTGCTAAAAATTATGAATCCAAAGAAGTGGATGAAATGGTCCTGAGAAAACCTAGATAACTAGAAAATGATCATATGTGCACCAAAAACCAGTTTCATCTTGCACAAAAACCTAGCATGCAACCTTATTAATTTCTTTCTTTCTTTTTTGTTTAGATTTTGGTTTCTACCCAAGCATGCAATATTTCTGCGAAAGAATGTAAATTTTACCAAGACCATCCAACCATCTAAACATGTCAATCTGCAATTCTGTTCAATAAAATCAACATATTATTTTCAGAAGCAGTTTTTAAAAATTCAATTTTAAAAACTTTTGCAACACACTTTTTTATATATATAAAAACACCGATCGGTTTCGTATGTCATGTTCAATTTCAAGCAAAAACACCTTTAAAAAATCAAGAAACATTTATCGTTGGGTATTTTTCAAAAGAAATCTTCCAAAAATTGTTTGCCACATAAGTTATTTTATACTTGTTTTTACAAAACAAGAACACAAAAATAAAAATGGTACTGCCTCCGTCCCAATTAAATGCTCACTATGAGAAACGGTGTAACTTTGACCACAAAACAATTGTATTTTTTGTTATGTTTTCCTAAACTTTTTTTGCACTGTTTGAAAGTACTCACTGAAATCCTTTGAACGTCACCAAAAAAAGAAAAAAAATTAATTCTGAAAGTACTTTATTTTTAGGTCAAAGTTATGTGGTTTGAACATTAAAATTGGGACGGAGGGAGTACCAAACAACCTTTTATATAACCCTAAACTCTCAAATAGTGAAAAGATTCTACTAGGGTTAAGAAGATCATGAATGTTACTGGTGTTCTTCTTCAGTCCATGGAATGGCTCTCTTCCTTTGATTCCCACTGCATGCCTTTCTAGCCACCTCCTTAGAACTGGATCCCACTTTCTCTCTCCTAGTCTCATCTCCTCCACCTTGATCATTCTCCACATGATCATCAAGATGATCATCATGAGGTGTCACATATCTGGGCATTGGAAAAAACCCTGCCTCAATCATATCCACATCTTGAAGCAAGCGCGCGTAGTGCCTTTTGATGTCGTCCATTGATTTGGAAGGAACCCTAGATGCAACATGGTTAAAGAAGGCCGGCGAGTCAAAGCCGACTTCGGCCAAGGCACTCTCAAACACCTTGTTTTCTTCAAAAGTCCATTCTGCTGGATCCTGGTAGTTATGATCAACTTCAAATTGGCTTGCAAACGTAGCTGGTGCGAATATGTCTGACCATTCCATTTGTATCTACGGTTTTTCTCCGTGTCTGTATCAAAAAGAGAAAGACACGAAGAGGAGGGGGTAGAGAGACTCTAGTAGATGCTCAATGCATGGAGGAAGAGATCAGAAAAAGAAGGTGGTTTCATACCTCTTTACTTTTGCGTTGGAGAGAGAGAGAGAGAGAGAGAGAGAGAGAGAGTCAAATGGAGTGAAGAAGGAGATAGAGGTCTCTCTTGTGGTCTTCCACCAACTACCACATAGGTGATAGTTGTGAAAGGTTTTCTTCTTGGTTTCTTATATTTCGTTCTTATAGAAAGGACAACTTCTACTGAAATTACAAATTTGGGCATGAATAAATCAACAGACCAGATATTATAGTTAAGTGTTATAATTATGGGAGGATCTTGATAGATGTATATTTATTTGGCTCCCCAAAATGAAAGCATCCTTTGAAATCGCTCTCAAGAAAAAAGCAAAGGAAAAAAATTTAAAGTGGAGATTTAACCTGGTAACTACTCCCTCTCTCCCAAATTGATAGTCGATCCATTACAAAAATACGTGCAATTTTTGAATAAAAAAAATTAAGTACTTCAATGCATAATTTTCCAAATTTTCTAGTACCAAATTAAAGAACTAATCGAAATCTTTAATTCGGTGCGAAGAAATTTAAAAAATCATATACAAAGTACTTTCTTCCCTGATTCAAAAATTACATGCGTTTTCGCAGCATACTGCATATCAATTTGGGACGCGGGGAGTAAAACAACATTTACAAACCAAAAAGGGTTAAAGTTGAGTTTGAATATTAGTATTTCACTTATTGTTATCGCAAGTACAATATTGAGTACTCTATAGAAATGCTATTTACTCTTGGTAGCTTCAAGGGGTGCATGCCATAGTTGTAAAATCATTCGTTATAAATTTATGTGAAAGCATTAAAATTCATATCCAAATGTTATTTTAAGGTGAATTCAAAGAGTACTACAATTTATACTACAAAGTTAGATGTGTAGTGTAACATTTGCCCTTTTCTAAACAACATTTTTTTTTTTTTTTATAATTATGGTCTCCAAGTCAATTTACGTATACCTCGACTCCCTCTGCCCACTTGACAGGTTACGACCTTGGGTTTTGTCCATTGGTCGGACTAGCTCCAAAGGGATTAATTGATAGTACCTAGCTACGAGTTTCCAAACTTAAAAATTAACGTCCTTAATTAGAAGGAAGCGAGCTTCTAAGTCTTTGGCGAGACTGCCAGGCCAACTTCTTGCGATTCTTTTTCTAAACAACATTGGCCTAATTGGTGTATTCTTGTGATCGAAGTTAATTTACTTGGAGTTCAGTACTGTTGCATTAACAGTTAAATTCAAATGAGTTTTCCTTCATTAGAAGAGCCATATATATACTAGTGCTTGCCTGTGCCTACGGCACTACGCACCTTGGTAGTGCCGTAGGCACGAGCATTTTTGTAATATATTTTTATTTTTTTTTTGCCAATGCCAGAAGTTGAGCAGTGAGTAAAAAGAACCGATTACATTTCTGTAATATATTTATAAGAGTATGGGTGTTTTCTTAAGAGAGTTGGAGAGTACATATATATTAGCCATTGGATCAAATGAATCTTAACCCTTTTTTTAACTTGTGTTCGTATGGTCCCCACACTCTTGTATTTTATTAGATAGATTTTTTTATGCCAACACCAGAAGCCGAGCAGTGAGTAAAAAGAACCGATGACATTTCTGTAATATATTTGTAAGAGAATAAGTGTTTTCCTAAGAGAATTGGAGATCACACATTAGCCCTTCTTTCAACTTGTGTTTGTGTGGTCTCCACTCCCTTGTATTTTATTAGATAGATATGCAATACTTTTTACTGAAACTTTCACTGTCATCTTATTCTACATCATTGGACGACCCCTATTACAAAATTTCATTTCAAATAAACCGATGCGAGTTTGTATGGAAATGCATGTTATTCAGCAGAGAAATCTAGAATGCATGTATATACGTCCACTCACCGTAATTCCGAGATATCGTGGTGAGTAATTCCGAGATGTTGTGGTGAATGATACGAACCATCATATAAATACGACATTTCTAAGAAAGACAAAAAAAAGAAAAAAAAAACCTTCACTTTGATCTAAAGAAATTTTGAACATGAATTAGGTGATTGCCCAGACTCATCTAGCTCTCGTCCACCCCAAAAAAGCGTAGGTGATGGGTTCAAATCCTATCAAACTATCGGCAAAGCAACGGGCGCCTTTCGTACTTTTTTTGTTTTAATCTATGGCATCTTTTTTTTTTTTGATCCGCATCTACGGCATCTTTAGGACTCGAAAAAATTCAGTTTACACCGAGCGAAAATAAGGAAAGACTTGAATGCATAGTAGTAGTTGAGGAAGAAGGAAAAAAGCAAGAATAAAGACAAGGAAATCATTTGGAAGGCCATGCAATTATTTTCAAAACCAAAATAGTTTCAACTGTACGCGACCCAGAAAATTTAATGAATTTTTTGAGCGTCATTTTATTTATTTATTTATTTCCAATTATCTCAATATATGCCCACGTATGTGGAAATTTGCAGCTTTTAACTGCCAATTGTGAGACATGTAAAGGGGAGGGATCTATGCTGAGAGTCAACTTAGGGATAGTGTTTTTTCCTCTCTAGTCTCCACCTGCCTTGTTGTTTTGTATCTTTTTGAGCCCTAAAAGTTAGTACCATTAGGGTTTGGAAAGAAAAAAATAAGCACAAGCCTCTTCATAATCTGCAATTCTTAAAATAGGGAGAGACTACAAATCACAAGGTTATTGAAGAGTTGGCATTTTGTGTGAGTTATAATAAACCATGTTGTCATCAATTAATGGTGAGAATTAACAATAATTATGCATTTGGAATGTTTTGATGACGATAACGACGTATAGAGTATTTAGGAATGTGGAATTTGAGCGACAGGGACGGTTATGAGTTTGGAATGTCTCCACGAGGATAAGAAAATGTTTTGAATGCATTAACGACAAAACAGTAGGTTTTGGATGTAGACCGTAACGGTAATGTTGGAATGCGTCTAAGACCATAACGACAAGTTTTGAATGTCTATATTCGCAACAATAGCAGCGCGTGTCTAGAATGTAGAATTTCAATGGCAACAACGGTGCGTTTGGAATGTATTCAAGACAATAACGATGCGCATTTGGCATTCCAAACTTAATTGTGGGCCACTTGGGGCGGATCTAAGTATAAGCCAGGCCCAGAGGGTCATGTGCGCCCTGATTTCTTCACACTTGCACTAGTGCCCCCAAGAGATTAGTACTACCTTTCATATTTGCCCTTGGTAATTAATTACTACTTCACCACCCACCTTAAATCCTAATCCGTTGTTATCTTAAAATTTATTAATACTGCCCTTGTTTTCTTTTACTTCCCTTCGTTTTTTGACAAAGGCATAGGTTTTTTTTTTGTTGTCAAAGGCATAGTTAAACCTTTTGTTTGACGAAAAAGTAAAAAAAGATTAACTTATTCTGTTATTCTCTTGTGGAGAGGAATTGAAATACCGAAGCAAATTAGTTCACTAAAATATTACTCCATAAATGATATTCCATGCACAGAAACAGAATAAAACTAAGAATCCTCGCAAACTACCCGATTGGTCAATCTGACACTTTTGATTCGATTTTTTCTATTCTTGGATCCATATACAAATAATCCACGTTGTTCATCTACACCACTGAATTGGACCGTTAATTTTTTGGGTCTTTAAAGGTCCTGTTCGGCTAAGGTTTTTATTTTACAAAATAATATATATCACCTTTAATTTTAAAAAGAAGTACTTATTTTAGTTAATAGAACATAACCTAATTTCTTTTCGCTGACTTTTCGTATGGCATTGTGTGGGCAACAAATTTGCAGTGGATGGGTACAAACCCAATAAGGCATTAGGGAATAATGGGCTTGTAAGAAATATAAGAAGGAGCTTAAACTTGGAAAAAGAAAAGGAAGAGTACGTTCCTCTATGTCCAGTGGTCTTGTCCGGGGTCCTTCTGTCCCGATCATCAAAATAGATCCGGAAGAGCCCGAAAATGACCTGGATGGGAAACAAACCCTTAAAAAGACTAGAGAGGATCCCAAAGCGAAAGGATGTATAAGAGACTATAAGCTTGTGTATATTGAGTAGTTGTAATCTCGTCGTAATGATAGCACAGTTCTTTGTGGACAAACTAGTTATTCTTGCCGACCAAAATTTAGCTCCTTTTTTGTGATCGTGTTATTTTTTAAAATGAAAAAGAAAGTACATCTGGGGATAACTTTTGATTTTTCACTAATATAAAAAACTAATTGAGGCCTTTAAATTAGTGCAAAAAGAATTTAAAAAAAAAATCAATACGAAAGTTCTTTATTGTTCTGTATAGAAAAACGTATTCAATTTTGAAAACAACTAAGATTATTGGACCGAGAGTGTAATGGCAATAGTAAAAGTATTACCAATAAAAGTCTATATTAGTTAAAGCTAAACATGTAAGAGTATCTCCAACGATGGATTCCCTATTTGGCTCATAAAATAGAAATAATTAATGCCACTAATTTGTACTAATAGCAATATTATTCCAACCGCGGACTAATTATTACTCCTTAATTATCATCACCAACTTTTGATGGTAAAGATGAAAATGAAAAGTTTTACCAAGACAAATCACCACCGTTGATAGTTTACTTAAACTTATTGTCAAACATGACCTCAATTAATTAAATTTCAATAATTTCCTGTAAAAAAGCATGCCAAATAGCACATGGGTTAATGGATTATCTTCCAAGTTTCTTGCTAATTAAGTTATAGCAATAACAACTCAAACGGCCCGTCTACGTACCGATTAATCATGAAGTGCATAATCATTTGCAAGAAATTTTACTGCACCTATATATCTTGGGGACGAAGTTTACGGGGGTGTTTGGTTACTTCATTTTCCACTTTTTATTATCATCATCTTTTCTCATTTTGTATGTTTGGCATCCTCATTTTATAATCTATTCTCAGAAAATGTGGCTGGTGTTTTTGAGTTTAGAGGACATACGTCAAAATTAAGGAGCCCAATAGGTCCTTTTTGCATTCTTGAATTTTTCCATTTTACATTCAATTACAAAAATACCCTGATTCAAATTGGGATATTACCACAAATCCCAATTTCACATAACTGCTATCCACAAATCCCAAATTGGGATATGTGCAGAATGTGGCATTCTTGTACTTTTTTGTTGTGTTAAATTTTCAATTTGTTTAAATCGGTGCTTAATAGAGTCCCAAATAAAAAGTTTACTTAATTTTGAGAACCTTAGAGATAAATTTAATTATGTCATTTTAGAATAATATGATTAGGATAATAAGATATTCGCACCAGTTTAAACAAATTAAAAATTGAAACACTTAATTTTTTTAGACTGTTTATATATTAAAATATATGGTTAAAAAATTAAGTGCTCCAATTTTCAATTCGTTTGAACCAATGCAAAATGATCAGAAGGGTAAAATGGTAAAAAATCAACTCATAATTCCTTTTCATCACATATCTCCCAAACACTACTCCTGTTGTAAAACGCATTCTGCACATATTATCTAAACACTCTACCAAATTCAAAATACATTCTGACTATAATCCAAAAAGCCAAAAAAACTAAAAAATTGAAAATGAAAAGCCAAAAAATAAACTCCTAAACACTACATCTCACCACGTGTACTGAGACTTGAACTCAAGTGTTGAGTGAGCACCAAAGGAAAAAACATGTTCGGTTCTGGTAATACACCAAAAAAATGGTTAAATGTACGTATGTAAATACGCGCGTTTACCTCTTTTACCGATGGATTTTTTTGTTTCCACATTAATCACTGTCATGTCCACTCGGATTTGGTTACCGAGAAATTTTTGGGTGCCAGGTGGGCACGTCCACGGTTCACGTGGTGTCCGAACAGCGCATTCAGACCGTCCAAAATTGTGTTGGACAGCCTAAATTAAAACTCTCTATCTCCTCTCATCTGACTACTCTCTCTCCTTTTTCTCTCCCCAAATTTGAGCAGTCCAAAATCAGAATGGAGGGTTGGGATACACGGCTCGGGCAAGGGCGGAAGTACACCCATCATGGGTTGGGCTGTAGCCCAGGTCCACTTTAGAAACCCTTCAAAAAAAATTATAAATATCTAGTTTTTACTAGTAGCGGAGTCGCGATTTTGATTTATAGGGGGCCAGCTTAATAGTTATAACTTTTTTATCGGAACGATACTTATTATATCGTAAAGTGTTTGCTTTTCGACACATCAAATGTGTACATTGAAATAATTTTAGCCTAATGTAATTAAAGTAAACCAATCATTTTACTTTTTTCCTTTAAGCTATTTTAACAGTCACGTGTTTATTTTTCATTTATGAAAAAATTGAGAATGTAAAATAACTGATTTTTTATCAAATTAAACAAAAATTATTAAGATTATAATTACCTACATGAATAATTATCGATAATATTTAAAATCAAGTATATAAAATTTAAAAAATTTAAAACTCTAGGTTGGGACCTTGGGCCCCAATATAGCTTCGCCCCTAGTTTTTAGAAGCTCTAGAATATCCTTGTAAAGTATGTAGAGTTTTTTGTGCAAAAAAAAATATTGAGTTCAAATATAATACAGACACTCCCCTTCCCCACTCTTTCCCTCCTCCAGAAATCATGAACATATTTTGAGCTTCGCGATACGTATTCTATACGATTTATACAATTGAAATTTTTTTTGCCCCCCTCCCCCCAAAATTTTTTTTTTTTGATTAGCCCAAGATAAAATCAATTTCTGGTTCTACCCTTGTGTGCTTACAACCCTCCACGATCATGTAACCGGCTCGATCGACTGGGTCAATCAAACGGCGGCAACCTGGGCAACCAAGTCAGGAATCGTTACGTCCTCTCCCACAGTATACAGGGCACACATTACTGAATCCCTGTCGCCAGGCATCAGCAATGCAAGAGTGGTGAAACGAGTGAAAACAAGGAATAATACTCGAAATTTTGTACCCCCAATTTTTTTTTTGATTAGCCCAAGATAAAATCAATTTCTGGTTCCGCCCTTGGGCTCGGACACCATTTACGAATATGTTATGCATCAGTCCTGATTCATTTATACAAGGTACGTAATAATCTCTGGGCCAAGTATGAAACAGATCAGCGAAAGCACATTTCTCGCAGTTTTGAACTGGTTTTACGTCTCTCTCTCATTTCTTCCTCCAGAAAAAAAGGAATGACAGATCTGTATAAGAAACCCTGTCTCTTTCTCTCTCTAACTCCAGAAGAAAAACAAAAAGAATGACAGGAACCCTGTCTCTTTCTCTCTCTAAGCAGTGTTCTTTGAGTTTTTTCGCCATTTGTAATATGGCACGATGAGATTACAGGTTAGATGCTGATCAAAATCTACTCTCGGTATGCTCAAAAGACTTGTTTTTTTATCTTGGGAAACTAGAACAATCATAACAAAATTTCACAATTGTAATTTACCAAAAAAAAAAAATAATTTCACAATTGTTCTTCCTTTGGCCAAATGTGTTCGAGTACATGTCCGCATGAAAACTTATACACATGCACTTGTAAATTTCTGGGTTCATTTTCTTCCTTGCATTCCAAGTCTCCATCTTTCTGGGTTCTCTGTTTCTTGAAATTTCAATAGGGGTCCGTTTGATTGGTTAGATACATGGATTAGACATGAGATTGGTTTTTGGCTTTTGCATATGGGAGTTTATTTTTGGCCTTTAAATGTGATAATTGACGGAGGATGTACGTATCCGTCGGATTACAAATCCCGTATTATTTCATTTTCGGCGT
Source organism: Rhododendron mucronatum var. ripense (assembly GCA_019656295.1). Classification (NCBI taxonomy): domain Eukaryota; kingdom Viridiplantae; phylum Streptophyta; class Magnoliopsida; order Ericales; family Ericaceae; genus Rhododendron; species Rhododendron mucronatum. Next base: position 100,462 of record BPLT01000195.1, on the reverse strand, counting down.
TTGAATGCAACAATTGATGGATGATTACATACAAATCTTACAAAACGTGAGATATACAATTTGAGCACATAATTTGAATTTTTCGTACATTTTTTGTGTGCTCCTCAGTCGAAGGAGGAGGATTCTTTTGCAGGTTTGTATAAAAAGATAGCATCATCTTGTGGTAAATTCCGCTAGTAGCGAGCAATATTTTTGCTATACAAATACATTTGTGTATATGTATACCATTTGCCTGCAAGTAAGCTGGCATTGATTCCTCGACGGGGTTTTGAAATATCAGATTCAAACGGCTATAATTGAGAAACTCATCTCATTTTCATGTTTACAGGTTATTATGAATCGTTGATCAAAGTGGGAAAAAAGGATTAGAAAGCGTCGAACCAGTAATTGAACTACTCTATTGGATCAAAGATTTCACTTTTGTGAAAAATGATGAGGGGGGCCGCGCTAGTAGCTATTGCTGCTGCCATTGGCAACTTGTTACAAGGATGGGACAATGCAACAATTGCAGGTATACATTCCATTGCTTATCACTCTCATTGTTCTGTACTGTGACATAATACAGTTCTTAGTAACTTGAAATTTCATTTGAATCAATTCTCCGCCCTCGAAATTAATGCAGCATACTTGACTCTTTATTTTGTTATTCTGTCCACTGATTAGGATCCGTTTCATAGCGTGATCATTGTGTACAAAAATTCATGGATCAATTTACCTTTTCCCTTCAAGCCATTGGTTTTGATGGTTTAAAGCTAGTCTCTAATCTCATTGCCAAAGTAAACACATATTATCTGCAGGGTCCGTTCTTTATATCAAGAGGGAATTCAAGTTGCAAACTGAACCAACGATCGAAGGGCTAATAGTAGCCATGTCACTAATTGGAGCCACAGTTATTACAACATTCTCTGGACCTGTATCAGATTCTGTTGGTCGCCGTCCTATGCTTATAATTTCATCAGTTCTTTATTTCCTCTCTGGTTTGGTAATGTTGTGGTCTCCCAACGTCTATGTCCTTCTAATAGCACGGCTACTGGATGGGTTCGGAATTGGTCTTGCCGTAACTCTGGTTCCTGTCTATATATCCGAGACAGCCCCACCAGAAATAAGGGGATTGTTGAATACACTACCACAGTTCACTGGCTGTGTTGGGATGTTTTTGTCATATTGCATGGTTTTTGGAATGTCACTAATGGATTCACCAAGTTGGCGGCTGATGCTTGGGGTTCTTTCTATTCCTTCTATTGTTTATTTTGGCTTGACAGTATTTTATCTACCTGAATCTCCGCGGTGGCTTGTCAGTAAAGGGCGGATGGTAGAGGCTAAAAGGGTACTGCAGGGACTGCGCGGAAGGGAAGATGTCTCAGGTTCGTCCATTGATGCTTTTTCTAAGTCGTCAAACTCTCGATAGTATATTTACATGCTGCCGCTGTTTTATATAGAGATACTAGAGTATTTAGTTAGACCATTATTTCCTCTTGACTGAGCTTGGTCTGCGTAACGCAGAAGTCAGAACACAAAACATACACACACAATGAAGCTATTTCACTCTTCAGGCCTTTCACTACTGATCAATGACCATGCACCTAAGACATTATATTTCCTATGTCGTAAGCCTTCACCAGTAGGAAAGGGTCAACTCTCCTTGCCGGCAGTTCTTGAGGTCACCCCTACCCCACATGTAAGCGTGTGAAACGGTTGTAAGAGAGGATGTAGGAATTAGCCCGAGCTGCATGCAAGCTGCCTGAACACCCTGCATTACCCAAACAAAAGAAAAAAATATTGCAAAATTATTCTTACCTCATGATAATGATGCTACTTGCTAGCAGTGTGTTTGTTTGAAAAACCTCACTAAAATGCTACATTTTCTATAGGTATGTTCTCATGGTTACTGCAATCCCAATAAAAGTTGCAGCAAATGGGTGTGTTCTCATGTTTATGCTTCTTGGCTCAATTAGCATTGGCAATAAAAACCTCATAATAGGAAGGGTTGGCGAAGTCTGTCAATGGAAAGTTGGACATATAAACTGGGCAAAGAAAGTATCTCCTACTTTCTAGCCTGAGTTCATCCAAGTTTTATTCTTGAAGTTGTTTCAGGATATGATATCCATGCCTGTAAATGAATGATGATACGAATATACTCATTGGAGTAGTTATATCAATTTTTTTTTTCCTAATAGGTGATTAGTTCTATCTGAAGGGACCTTATTTCGGAGATTATGCTGTGTTTCTGGAATTCCTAATGAAAATGGGATAATTTAACAAGTGCAATACATAGTAGCTGCTCTGTAATTTGTATTGCATCCGAGAGTATAATGAAATCCATGTGGAATGCATAGTTGACAACTTCTATAAAGACCGTCAATCCACGTCGACACCTTCAATAAATCTTGTGAAAATTTTTAGACCACCACTTAAGCAGACAAATTCTCCCACATTCACTTGTTCTGCATATAGCAGATACTTTACCCCGCATATGTAGATGCAGATACATCCGTTCTCATCAACACCCTGCCTGCAGCTAATGACATTGAATGTAAGAACTAAGAGTATTGTCAAATCAATAACTCAATCTTTTTTCAAGATTTTCCATGTAATTATATCTACTTTATGTCATCATCTGGGATCTTTACTTAGGCACAAGCCAGTAATCTCTCAAGTTAGACACAACCCAATTACTAATCCCTTTGTTATTTCTGTGCATTTGGTAGTTTGATCGGTCATGTTGTGGATGCCTTTTCTTCATTAGTATAGAAATCTTGCAAAGTAATGCAAAATTTATGCATAAGAACTTAAAAGAAGGAAAGGCTTTTAATGACATGTATATGCTTTATGGTTGATTGGATTAGGAATACAATTGAAAAGATGCATGTAATGTCTACTTCATTTGCAAAGCAAGATAGAATATATGGAAGGATGGATCTTTTTCTTCGAAAGAAAAGCCGAAACTTAAATTTCCATCAACTCAATGCATATATTGGAGCACTGTCATTTATTGAAGATTCAAAACTGAAGTTATAAACATCATGAGGTTTCTGATGAATAGCTTTTTAAGCGAGTATATTTCACAATTTGTAAATGGGATTCCCTCCTCAATAGTTGGATTTTTTTTCATAATCTTCAGGTGAAATGGCTCTGCTGGTCGAAGGTCTGGGCGGTGGAGGCGGAGCATCAATAGAAGAGTACATAATTGGACCAGCCAATGAACTCAGTGACAACGAACAAGCTCCAGAGAAAGATCAAATCAGGTTATACGGAGCGGAAGAAGGAGTCTCTTGGATTGCGAAACCCGTAACGGGTCAAAGTACTCTTGGCTTAGTCTCCCGCTACGGTAGCATGGCAAACCAGAGCTCCTCTCTCATCGATCCAACGGTCACTCTCTTTGGAAGCATCCACGAGAACCTTGGGGATATGGGAGGCAGAAGGAGCATGCTGTTTTCCAATTTTGGAAGTATGTTCAACATGGGTGATCAAGGTAATAATAAAAAGGAAAACGAGGATGTGGAGAGCTTGCAAAGGGAAGGAACCGACGGTTCTGGGGTCGAATCGGATGACAACATACGCAGCCCGTTACTTTCACGCCAGGATACTGATGTTGAGAATCCTGCTTCCAATGCTATTGAACAAGTCAGTGGAATGGACATTGGCGGCGGTTGGCAGCTGGCGTATAAAGTGTCAGAAGGCAAAGGTGAAGACGGCAACAGAAAGGGGGGAGGAGGACTTAAGAGGATATATTTGCACCAGGAAAATACCACTGGTTCCCGCCGTGGATCTGTTCTTTCGCTTGTTGGTGGTGATGTACAAGTAGAAAGTGAATGTGTTCATGCTTCTGCTCTTGTGAGCCAGTCTGCTCTTCCTTCCAAGGATCTGATTAGCCAGTTTTCGGGTGAAATCGAGAAAGTTAAACCATCAGCCATTGCCAAAGGGCCAGGTTTGGCTGATCTTTTTGATCCAGGAGTTAAACATGCATTAGTTGTTGGTGTAGGAATTCAAATACTTCAGCAGGTAAGGATATAACTCCTATCTTCCTTTTGTCATAATTTTCACTTTTTTCAACACAAAATTTGATGGAGTCCCTTCACAAATGAGGGGAAATTCCATACATCCCTTGAATCTGGGGAAAAAAACTGCTTTATGAATTCTGATATTGGCAAAATGTATTCTGATTTCTAAGTTAGATTAAAAAAGTTGCAATAATTCACTCCTTTTGACGTACAAAGTACATAGAAGAACTGTGATTCTTTGAATTCTCGATAGCTGTTCACCGGGCATGGCATTATGTGTCTAGCTTGGCCAGAAATACACACACACACACAAAAGCAACACTTTTAGGAAGCCCCCTTTAATGAATTCCTGCTCTTGCTTCAAACTATTTCTGCTATATCTGCGGTGGAACTAAGGCATCTTTCTAGTTGTTTCGTTCTCTTTTTAGTCTAGCCTACTCTTAGAATCTTCTGTGAAAGCACCAGTTAAAGAAATTTCGATGGAGCGACATTACAAAATTGGACAAATGGATCCAACATGCATTTGGATTAAGGAAACTACACCATACCATGAAGCATGCCCATGCTTAATTTTCAATAAAGTGGTTGAAAGATTGACCGAAAGCATATGGTTTTGTTCTCGTTATGTACTCTACGTGATCGCATGATTCTTGTGGATATGTGCAGTTTTCTGGCATAAATGGTGTCCTCTACTACACTCCACAAATTCTTGAACAAGCGGGCGTGGGAGTGCTTCTATCAAATTTGGGTATTCGTCCAGACTCTGCATCTTTCCTTATAAGTGGTGTCACAACTTTGTTGATGCTTCCAAGCATCGGTGTTGCTATGAGATTAATGGATATTGCAGGCAGAAGGTAAATATATTTTCTTGTTTTGAACCTATGTTTTTTTGTTGGGAATGGGAATGTATGCAGGAAAAGAAAATAAATGAAAAACAAAAAGCAAGAGTCTTTTCCTATGAGTTTTTCCCACTGCAGAGGGAAAAGCTTAGGCTATATTTCGTCAAGCATTTAGGTAACGAAAATGAGAAGGAAATGAAATTCCCTGTTTATGAGTTTTATGAGTTTCAGTGTTTAAATTCCCTGTTTCATTACCCAAATCCTTGTTACAATCTTTAAAAAAAATCTATAACGATAAAAGTCCTGAAAAAAGAGGAAAACCGATAACTGGGACTAGACACTCACATATAATTTCAGCATTTTTCAAAGTACCCAAAGAAGAAACATAGTCTCTCTTTCCTATATTCTTCTTTGTAGGCTTTGTTTGGATCAAGAATTTGTAGAGGGACTTCTTGATAGAAAAAGAAAAGGGAGGGAAATAAACTTCCAATATTGGACCTAAAATTCCCCATACTTTCTTTTTCCATACTCAAATTCCTCTACAAATCCTTGATCCAAACATAGCAATGGCCTTCTAAATCCATGAAACACAAACGGAGACATCACTTGACTCTATATTCTTCCTATATAGGTCTTTGTTACTATCCACTTTACCTGTATTACTACTCTCGCTCATCGTACTAGTCCTCGGCAATACCATCAGCATGGGCTCTGTTGTCCATGCCGTAATCTCAACCGTGAGTGTTGTTGTGTACTTCTGCTGCTTCGTAATGGGCTTCGGTCCCATTCCCAACATCCTCTGTGCAGAAATATTCCCAACACGTGCCCGCGGCGTCTGTATTGCCATATGTGCACTGACTTTCTGGATCGGAGACATCATCGTTACGTATTCACTCCCTGTGATGCTCACCTCCATTGGCCTCCAGGGTGTGTTTGGCATCTACGCCGTAGTTTGCGCCCTCGCATGGATTTTTGTTTTCCTAAAGGTTCCTGAAACTAAGGGAATGCCGCTTGAAGTCATCACCGAGTTCTTTGCAGTTGGTGCAAAGCAAGGTGAGCCAGGAGCTTGAAGTGTTTGTTGGTTTTTATTTCTCTGGAATACGAACTGCAGAATAGGCTGCAAAATTTTGTTTTTATATTGGCAACACAGTTGAGTTGAAAGCTATCTTTCTCAAGGTTAGGGATGGTCGATTTATTTGTTTATTGTTTGAATTTTGTTCAAGATTGTGTCCTTTTGTTCTGCAGTCATAAAGATTTTTTGTTTGTCAATATGAGATTATCAATCGAATTGTTCGATGCTTGAGCTTTTATTAGTGAACCCTTTTGTCATTCAGCCTAATTCTTGGCACTTAATGTTTCTCTTGGTTGTTTTTAGAATTGCCATGCATGACACCTTTGAAACACTTGCTTGGTTGATGAACGCGTTGTGGAAACTTCAATTTCTCAAGATATCATTTTCCGCTGAAAGTAAATTAATGATGAAACATGTTATTTCTTTCAGAAACTGAAAAGTGTTCTGCAAAACTGGTTTTGAATAGCACAACCAACAAAGTTTACTTGAAGAATCGACTCATTATACCGATCCAACAAAAAAGAATCGACTCATTATGTTGTAGCACTCACCCCGAATTGGATATTTGGATGCATATCAGATTGTTACTCGTAAATAATTAGACACAGCCCACATTTCATTCACTGTATATAACCAAGCTCCTTTATTCCAATAGTAATATTTCTTCGAAGTACGTGGAATCTTACAATGAATTTATTGGAATAAAGTGGGAGAATCACCAGGATGGACATATTCATTTCTACTGCACTCGCCAGGGTGTGGGGTTGCACTTGTTTCGGTCCCTAAATCATCATCAATTTTCACCATCAAGTTTGTGGTCGATGGCATATCTACTTTTAAATCACACTGTTCATGGTCCTCGTAGGAGAACGAATGGGTAGAGTGGCCGGTAGTCTTGAACTGGTGGAGCGTGGACATATTCATTTCTACTTCCCTCGCCAGCGTGGCTTCTCCGGGGGAGGGTAATGTGGAACTTACTGAAGCTGCTGGTGGGCTTCCCCCTAGGCTGGAATGAGCTGGAGATTTTCCTCCCCCTTTATCCTGCTTCTTTTTTGCAGCCTTGTGCCAGTTCCTAAGGGCCTTGGATGTTTGTTGATCAAATATTGATTTCTTCATGTGTGAGCCCATCTGTGAATTCCACCATAGGAGTTTTAGGCCAAGTCAAATCATGTCTTTTAAGGTAAATGCCATGATGGAACTTGATACTTTTTCAATGTTGTTAGAATTGATTTAGGTAGTTTGGTCTGAAAAAGTTGGGGAAAATTGGTTAGTTGCGAAGAGCATGAGAAATGCAGCTTCTTATGAAACCCTTGACTATGGGAGCTGGCTAATTTGCACAGACAAGCGACACCGACTCGACCCAAACATGATATGAGTACGTTGACACGGAATTTGAAAAGTACACGACACAGGATGGACACCTGGTGTTTATCGACACATACATTAGCATTTCAATCAGTTGTAGCCGAAAAACTAAAGTGCCATATAAAACAAGTTAAAACCATTCGAAACCAATTGTTCTTGTTTTAAGATTACACCACCAGTTTTGTCAAAACGGTATAATGTTTTACTAATGGACACGAGTCTCTCAGTGTCCAACAACCATTGGTGTTCCAACATGGACATGTCACCGTCTTAAAAGCGTCCATGCTCCCTAGGGATCAGTGTCGCCCAAGACTTTTGTGATATTAAAGTTCGCTGAAAGGAAAAAAAATTCACAAATTAGAGGGAGAGATGTTCATTGGAGCGAGTACCTGGGCTACAAGGGCATACAGTGGGAGGGTAATGTAGCTGCACAAGAACAGGACTCCAAACCTGTGAGCCCAACAAAGTTCATTCAAGCAATTCAAGGTCAATTGCAGTGTGTCAGATAATGTTCTCTATAAATAAGGTGGCTATTTAGATTTTGAGAATTGGAACTACAGGAGACAAAAAAGACTTGCCCTAACGCGATTTTCGCAATCACAAGCTTGAAATTATCATGGAAGCAAGATTTCAGCCCAAATGAGTACTGTATACAAATCCAATTACTATGTTATTTACGTTGATCATTAGAAATCAGATTTTGATTGGAAAGTTTGAGACACAGAATCCTTACCCATATCCACAAGAAATATGTAATCTGGAATGCATTCTGCAAGTAGCACAAAAGCATTTAGATGTCTTGTCAGTAATTGAAGGAAAACTGACATGAAAGTCAAGAATTGACTGAACATATTAGTTCCTATCTTTTCCTCATGCGTATCCCAACGGAATGATACGATGCAAACAGAAAACGAAAAGAACAATAATGGGAAATAAAACTCTCATCTGGATTTTGAAAGCTAAAACAAGAAATGCACTACAACATTAGTCGGTCTATTAGGCCGTATACCGAATTATAAAAAAAAAGCGCCTGACAGAGGACACATCCTAACCTGAAACAAAGCAAAGTGGATAAGATTAAGAACTAGTTGTGGGCGACCAAACCAGAAATACTTGTCTGAGCCCTGTACAAGAGGAATCCCTTGAACTACTGCATGTCTTTCTGTGGTTTGAAGAGCCATCCTTATCAAAATAGCTTGGAGCTTTGTTCCAACGGCTAAGATAATCTGAAAAACAGTTACATAGTCAACGTCCGCCTTCTATATTAATTGCAAACAGACAGTAACTCTATGGACACCGAAACCGGCAACAGAGAATCCTTACAAACAGAGGAATTAAGGATGCCCAAAACAAAGCCTGCCACCCTGAAAGAGCTGATAGATGGTTCATAAGAGAATAGCCGAAGAGTGAAGAATGTTAATTGGAATGGTATCTATGAAAGAAAGAGTGCATACCATAGACATTGAGGAGCAAGAAAATCACAAATGATGCCCATAAGACAGGACTGTCAACACCATGAAGATACACCGAGTCAGGATTTAGGAACAGAAATGCCTAAGAAGCACACATGGTCACATGACAGACACGACACTTGTGGGACACGCAGAAAGTATGTTGTTTGTACGTACTTTCATACATCATTTAGAAGGGTAAGTAATTGCCAAGTGCTATTTAATTAAAAGTGTAATTAAACTTTATATTCTAAGGTACAAAGAAGGAAAATATGTAAAATACCACGTTTCAATTTTATCATTGGATTTCTGGGTATCTTAAAATGTCAAGTTTCAGAGTTTAACAAGATTTTGGGAAAAATAGTTGGACAGGTTTGGACGTGTGTCTGATAGGTGTCTAGACGTATCTGATGAATGTTGTGTCCTCCAACACGAAATGCCACCTTTTAAAAGGTGTTCGTGCTTCTTAGAGAATATGAGTCCGCTTAGGAATGATTACATGATCAAACCCTCATTTCACTCCAGAAAAATCACAGCCGTAAACAAGAATATTACCTGACTCCCACAATGGTCTTAAAGTCATCTTCTAATGATCTTTTGATATATTTTTGGAAGTTGAATTTGATTCCAGGAGCCAAATGGACCTATACAAGCAGTATGATTAGAAGACATGAAGGCAACCCGAAACTCCTTAAAGTTTTTTCTAACATATAAACCTCACATGGATGAATCCGTTGCGCAAGGTCAAGTAATCAGACTTGTTAACAGACCTAAAAAATTGCTGGAAGAAGCATCCCTGCACATTGAATACATCACACAGTGATTCCTCATTTGAGTGATAAACAGTCCCTAGAATGTCTCAATATGTTAAACAAGTTATACTTCAGTAATTTAGAGATCACATTAAAATGAAAAAGCCAGGATATTATCTCACAATGTAAAAGAAGTTGGGAATCGTGGTCCAGAAACTTGTGTGTGCTCTCACAAAAGTTGTCTCATGAGCAAGCCTGAACCTCAAATGATGGGATGTTGTCTCTTGCTCCCACTGCTTCCACCGACGAATCTGTATCTCGCAGTTTTAACAGACATGGAGAAATTTTGAAGTTTTTCATCAGTTCAAATGCTTACTATTAAAATGCTAGCAAATGGCATATTGCTAACTTTGACTCCAAGAAAACTTCTTGCAGCCATCCTCTCTATTATTCTAAGGAAATGTTGTTGGTTTTGTTACTGAATAAAACTACAACAATGACTCGAGAACAAAGCATTGGATGGTCAGCGATGAGTCTCTAATCACCCAATTCGCTAAAAACATTATACTAGCAATTCATATTGAAATTCATTTTCAAAGTATTAACCAAAACGCACTGAGAAAAAATTACGGCACTTCAAATTACCTTTAGTCTCCCAAGTGCCATTGTGACAGCACTGTATATCACATGAAAAACTGCTAAAAAGAAAATGAGGATGTGTAACTGATGCAGTCCATTGACAGTTATGAGTGGAACCTTTCCCTGGTGACAAAAAACAACTTGACATAAGGAAGACAAAATTGTATGTGTCATTTTCTCACAAAATGGCAAGTTATTGTCCTGATTTTTGCAGTTGAACCTAGTAAGCATTCAACTAAAGATAATCTTGACATGTATAAATTAGTGATAGAAAAGACAAGTCGAGGAGTCACTAGTCAACAGAAATCTTAAATTCAAATGTTTTGCTTGGATAAGAACCAAGTTTACTCTTCTAGTAAAAAATCGTTTTGAACTATTTTACCATTCACATCCATCACTAAGTCCAATCAATAAGATTAACTGCACTACATTGGTTTTTAGAAATGAAAATGATTGTTATCTCCTTCTGTTTTTTTGATTAGTCATTTCATAGAATAAGTCAGTTTAGTAACCCTATCTATAATAAAAATCGGTTGACTAAGCCCTTTATATTATATAACTTAACATAGGAGAGATTTCTAACAGTATCGCATTGTCTACTTGTCTGAAACTTAACAAAGGCCAAATCTACAAGCTAGAGAACCAATATGCATTGACTAGCAACTGCCAGTGCCAGAAGCACGCGCATTCCATACTGCAATGATGCCCTTTTGATTTATAGGCTTCTATAGGGATAGAAAAACGGGGGAGAAGGAAAAAGAATCCAAAAGAGATGCCATAAGGCATAAACTATCACCACTCATCTTCTTCAGTTTTACAACTCCTTTAAAAAAAAAAAAAAGGCAATAGGAGCGCTTACCGCCTTGCATGTAGTATCATAGCCACCAGCAGCTAAGACTCTGTGATCAAACCATAAAAGCCTCCTTCCCTCAACACTGATTTTGTCCCTCGCGGGACATGGCAACATAGTATTCGCGATGTTATAGGGAATACATATCCGTGCAATGTAATACTGACTAAATGTCAGGAGTAGCGAAATGAAACCGAGAACCATCAACTCTGCAATAACCAAAAGTAAGTTATCTTTCAGGTTTAGCCAATCCTGCCTATAATGAAACAAAATATGCAAATGAAGTTCAGAAAAGCATAGTCATCAGTGTAAACTAGTTATGTCGTGTTGTTTACCTGCTTTAACCTTCTCTAGAGCTTCAAATAGAGCTTTCTTGTGCCTTTTTGTGAACCACTGGAATAAAGGTTTTTGTACAGTGTCAATACCTCTATTTTGTTAATATCAGAAGTTCAGAACAATAGAAAAGTTTGATTGGTTGATAGGTTTTGAAATTCACTTTCTTGGTATTTTCCCATTTTTTAGAAAACATTAGAAATATATTTTCAAATCCTTGGAAACCATTTTCTCTAAGAATTAAATGCATAAGACAGATAGAAAAACAAATGAGTAATTTTTCTTTTAAAAACAGTCTCTGAAACAAAATTGACTACAAGAATACCACCTAAACTTGATTTCTAAACTTGCTTTCCCAATTGAAAGGAAAAGGTCATATTAACTCAACCAAATGAAAAACATAAATAAATAAATAAAAAGATCACACCAAAAAAGAACTCAGCTATTCCTTTTTTCAGGGTAATGCACCGGTCCCACGCCAACTTATGCGCACCCTAGACTAATCCCTAACAAGCCTTTATTCACACAGCTAGTCCTTTATTCATTACCCACATTTAAATTAGCAAAATTTCTAGTCTACAAAAAGGAGAAACATCAACCAATAGAGCTAAATTACTCATTTCAGAGAGAGAGAGAGAGAGAGAGAGAGAGAGAGAGTAAAAAACTAAGAAAACCATAAGCAAAAGAACAGGGTTTATGATTTTCCCCGAACAGAGAATACACTCACTATTGACAGAAAAAGATTTCGAGCACCAATAGCTAAAAATTACGTGGGTTTGATTAATTAAATGATTAAACTTGCCATTCCAAGTTTGTGGAGAATTTTTTCCAAGGCAATGGAGATGATGATGATGACCATACAGACCCCAGCAACAGCCCATGTCGGCGTCTGATCAAGCTCCCTTGTACCACTGCCGCTACTCACAGCCATACTCAACTTTGAGAGAGAGAGAGAAAGAGATGACAGAGTACAAGAGAAAAAGAGCGCGTAAACGACCTGAATGAACCAAGTAGGTGGTTGATCAAATTATAAAGAGATTGTCTTATTCACAGGAGCCGTAAGACATTCAAGGAGCCGCGCGATCTGGACTGTCCGTTCTGGCTTTGGACGGTCCAAATTTGAATAAAACTTTTCTGGATTTAAACTCTTCCCCGGAGAAGTTTCATTTAAATCCGGACCGTCCACAGCCGAAACGGACTCACGCAATTCACCTCCGTAAACCCATGTTCATGGAAGCTCCGTTAAAAAGATTTTTCAAATTATAAAATGCTGCTTCTTTTTATTAGGAGAAATTACGTTTGACATATACCGGTTACTTCAGGAGTGATAAACGACCTGAATGAGCCACTTAGTAGGTGGTTGGTCATACCAAGTTCGAAATACTCAACAAGGTTCAAAACTATGTTTGAGGTTAGGTTATTTGTAAGACAAGTCGATCTTAAACGGGTTTTAATCGATCCAATTTCGAGTAGTTTGATTTTTTATGCATCATAAGCCAAATGAGCCGAGTATTAGCTTGCTCAAGCTGATTTGAAAGCTGAACGAGCTAGCTTCACAAAAATGTTGAAAATTTGCTTGCTTATGTAACACATTAATTTTGAACGAACTTTAGCTGTGGTATCCGGGTTGTGGCAATTCCTATAGGGCGGGCTGTTCTACAGGGCTGTAGGGCGGCCGATCCGGCGGTCCATTTCGGCTATGGACGGCTCGGATCAATAGAAGCTCGGATTTAAATCGGAGCTGTCAGCATCAAAATGGACGGCTGGATTGACCGCCCAATAGCCCTAAAGTGCATGGATTTCCAAATTCCCTTTAAGTACTCCCACCATTTTGTTTTCAAGTTATCAGTTCAACTCTCAACCTATATGAATCGTCTCTTTTTTTTTTTCTTTCCTTTTTCATTTGTTACTGTTTTGTATAATTTGATTTTTGGATTCAATGTCAAATCGATCATCTTCACTTCCCCACAAAACAGTAACAGACGGTCATACGGAGGAATTTGATAACGAGAGACGCAGACAACCACAATACTGCCCGCTATTCATCAAGAAATGCAATATACATCTCATCGATTTTACTACACTCGGGGCTGCAAATGAACCGAGCAGTTCATGAACCGTTCGAGGCTCGATTCGGTGAAGGTCCGTTTGAGTTTGACTTAAACCCAGGAAAGCTTGGCTCAAGCTTAGCTCGTCAAACAGCTCGAGTTCGCTTAAGAACTTAACGAACGAAGCTGAACATCCTAAAGCTCAACTTGGTTCATCTCGTTTGCAGCCCTAGCTAATTCGACACTTTAACTCTATTTTTCTGACCTTCCACATGTTACGGCCCAAGACTCTCACACGGTCACATTCCACATTAATTGATTCATTGTTAAAGGGAGTTAAGAACCTGATGGACTCATATGCCTAATAAATTTGGTATTTGTGTTTTTCAAAAGAAAATTCTACTGCAAATGCACATTAATAAACACAACCTAGCAATTAAGCTACTAAAGTTGATGAGACATGCATAAAGGGTACATGGTGCACGAATAGACCAAAATGGGAACTGACCAAACAATAGACCAGCCCTATAAGCTTGACCTCCACAAATATTATTTACCATAGTTTGAGTACATAAGTTTGAGGAACGAAGTTGACTTGCTCTATGGTTGATCCCTAGTATATAGTTTAACATCTTTAGAGTAGGAAAGCAAATTGCCTTTGGGTATTAGTATACTATGGTATAATTATTCAGCAGTTCGGCTGGAAGCACCGCCGCGTAATATTCTGTATCGCTTTAGAACCACCATACATTCTTGTAGGACCCATGACTAATTTTATGGCTCCCATGTAAATGTGTGGTGGTTCTAGAGCGATCTAGAGTATCACATGATGGTGCTCCCCGACTAGTACTATACTACGCGGTTAAACTTAAGTTAGAAACAAGTTGACATCCTAGCATATATTCTATTTTTTTTCTTCCTTGCGAATCCGGAGAAATAGAATAGAAAGCCTAATTCCAAACTTCATGTACATCTTTCATAGTTTGAAAGCTCTTTAGGAAGTTTCTTTAAATCGGTCTGCTTTTGTAGTGGCTCCGATCATCTTTTAAATCGGTTTGTTTTCGACTAACTTTTCAAAAATGAAACTTTATTCTTTTCATTATTCATTTCCATCACACTTTAGGACTTTGAAAATTATATTCATCAACATAGAATTGGTCTTGATCCGATTTAGAATGAGGGCTATACAAGCTTTTATCCAATTGATGTATTTTTCGACTCATTGAGGGTAAAATGGTTATGACTTTTGAATTACAAACAATTTTGGACCAAAACCACTTAGATTAGAAATTAGATTTAACAAACTTTTTAACGGTTCTAACCACGAACAAAACGGATTTCGGGAGTGTCTGTAGCATGCTCGCGAAGTTTGGCTTGTTTGGCAATTTTGAGGACTGCACCCAGGGCAGACAGACATGCGCCTGGGAGCATGAAATTGCGCCTGAGGCGCATCAAAGTTGTAGAACAAGTCAATAACACTCCCGAACTCCGTTTTATGGGTAGTTTGAACCATTATGAAGCTTGTTGAATTTAATTTCTAGCCAAAGTGGTTTTGATTCAAAATTATTTATACATCAGAAGAAGTGACCATTTTACCCTCAGTGGATCAAAAAACAATTCACTTCGGCAAAACACTTGCATCTCTCTCATTTTAAATCGGATCAAGATCTATTTTATATGGAGAAATAGGGTTTTAATAGTATTAAAAGATGGTAGAATCCAACTATAAAAATATTTAGAATTTGTTCATGAAAAATGGTAGAAAGCATACCACTATAGAAATCGTTAGAGCCACTAAGCCAAAAACACATTTTAAGTTTCATTCAACGTTCAAATCCCTTATTCTTAAGTTTTTCTTCATTGCTTAAATGTTCCACAGAGTTTATAGACCATCCACAATTCATGGAAGCGTACGGAATGTCATTTCATCATCGAGATTCGTTCGAAGCAAGGCTTAAATGTATACAAACAATGTCATGTCGTTTGAATTACAAACAAATTTGGACCATAACCACTTCGATTAGAAAGTAGATATAATAATCTTTTTAACGGTTCTTAATGTCACGTCCTAAATTTTCAACATAAATATAAAAGAATTTCATAATAAAAATCTTCACTAATATCCTTACGGTACCCAAAAGATACCGCCGTATTCTCATTCCCAAGTAAATACTTCCAAATCCACAAAGTTCCAAAATATTACAACATCGGCTCGACGGCCCCAAATTATCATAAGTATCGAAATTCAAAAGAGTCTTAATGGATACAATATTCCAAGTCAAAAGAATTACAATTTTAGTTACAAATACATCTTTCAAAAGAAATTTACGAAGATGGACAAGTAACTCCTTGGTTAGCTTTCAAAAGTAGTGACCACACTCCAAGCACTTCAAGCAATGCGATCTATGGTCCCGGATTAGTACCTGAAAATAATTTAAGGCTTGAGCTACACTAGCTCAGTAGAAAAGTCTACACAAACTCTATGTGCAAATGAGCGAGACAAACAAATGAACAATGGAAGATCAAGACAACAGAGGAAGCACAATTATCATGAACGAGTGTCCCAAAATCTCCAATCCTTCTTTTATTCAACCCACAAATCATACTCGTCAAATTATGTCTCAACATGTCGTGTCGCTTTTGTGTGTCTGAGCCGAAGCTCCTGCCAGGCTTATTTTGGGACCCTGAATATCCCCTGCCAAGCACCCACCTTGAAGGTTAGGCCTTGAGTGATTATTTTGAACATTAGCTCCTGCCAGGCTAATTATGGGACCCTGAATATCCCCTACCAGGCACCCACCCGTCGATGGGCCCCAAATCTTCGCGCGTGTTCACAAGTTCAAGTGTACTGTTCGTACAAATATCGTGCACAAAACTCGTGCTTATCATGTCAGAGTTTCACGAACTTGAACAAATCTCTTACATATTTCTCATTGATCAAATATCATGCATGATTATCCATGTTCTCATCATGTACAATAAAATAATCTTAGAATATTCATGGAAATGGCTAGAGATTTGGAAAAGTGAAATCTCAGTGTACCAAAGGAATCTGACTTTTTAACAGTAACCTACCGGTAGGAATTTGGCTCTACCGGTACAACCAGAGAACAGCAGGGTCAAAGTTTCATCCCTCAAGTTTTCTACCGGTAGGAAAACAAATGGTACCGGTAGGATTCGGGAAAAATTTGATAAATTCTACCGGTAGAGGACAAGTTCTACCGGTACAAATTCAAAGCAGTGGGTACACATTATCGAGCAACAAAATTCTACCGGGAGAGAAAAAATGTTCTACCGGTAGGAAACCAGAAAATTTAGCGATTTTTCAATAGATAACAGATTTTCGTCCAGACCAAACCACAATCAATACAACCTCAAACAAAGCATGGAGGTACTCAAATAGGACATAAGAGAACCCAAAGAACATATAAAGAGAGGTAGAATTCCCTACCTCGAGTACCCAAACACAAATCGAACAAATGAAGTAAGCCTTGCTTCCGGAGTTCCAAACCAAGCAAAAATACTCCAAACCAAGCTTTGTCCAACGCAATACAAGCTCGAATATACTAGTAGACGATGGAGTTGAGGTAGATTGTTGTGGGTTTTGAGTAATTAGGTGAGTTTTTGAGAGTTGAGAGGAGAAATTGAGAGAGAGCCGAGAGAAAAGAGAGAAAAGGGGAAAAAGTAAAAAAAATGGGCCGGGCTATTCGCACCCACAAATTTACTCCAATACCCCACTATATTTCGGCAAGCGGTTGTTGAAAATCATAAATAACATTTCGGTAAATAGTTGTTGAAAATAAGATTATATTTCGGTAACTACATGTTGAAAATATATTCAATTTTCGGTAGACAATTGCCAAACATGCATTTTCGGTAAACAGCTGTTGAAAAAAAATCATATTTCGGTAATTGGATGCTGAAAATGTATCTCAATTTCGGTAACTAACTGTCGAGTCTAATTGAAAATTTTTAACGGGGTATGGGAGTAAATTTGTGGGTGCGAATAGCCCGGCCCAAAAAAATGAATCTTCCCCGGGAGAAATACACGCCACACACATGCACAATTACACTAGCACCCACGACTTTCCAAACCTTGCACATAGGACTCCCACATTCTTAGTTAAACCATTTTCGTCCTTTTCTTTTCTTTTATTACAACTATCGAAATTAAATAAGAAATTTACAGGTCTCTACACTTAACCACACGCAAATCGGATTTCAGGAGTGTCCGTAGCATGCGCGAGAAGTTTGGCTTGCTCAGCAATTTTGAGGACTGCGCCTGGGGCGTACAGACATGCGACTAGGGCACATGTAATTGCGCCCCAAGCGCATCAAAGCTGTAGAACATGTCAATCTTTGCTGAAAATTTCAAATGCTAAGAGTGAGTGACTGGATGAGCAATATCAACAAAAGCAAGAACCATTTGCAAGAAAAAGGAGGAATTAAACAGTGAAATTCCTAAGATCAATCTGAATTTATTTTTTTTGAAATTTAATTCTGAAATGAAATTTTGAGAAATCTTGTCTCCTATAAGAGTACGACACAATCCGTATCTAAGTACATGTAATGATAGCCAGTGAAATGATGGGGGACATAAACACCATCGTGGAGAGGGAAACCACCCAGATTACTAGCTATGAACCTTAAATTTTAAATGACTGCTCGGTGATAAAGGAGGCGGGAAGAAGCCACTAAAGATTGCCTAGATAATATACTACCCCCATCTTGCAGAATCATCATGCATGGATTAATTGTCCTAACCCTGCAACCTTATTTTTTTCCTTCAACGAAAGTAAGGGCATCACAACTCATAAGAAACCGGATGATCATTCCTTTTCTACATATCCTTAAACTACATATGCTTCTTAAAACCTTGTCACAACTTGTACAAATCAACATGTTAACGAGTATATGTACAACTGATTAGAGAGCCGAGTGCCCAAAATGTGTGCTAGTTAACCATAGAATCCAAAAATGCATATCTGAGTATCAAATATAGGTAGTCGCAACAAAAAAAAAAAGGGAAAATGACGGGTTAGTGGTGTTGACCAGGAATAATTATAAAACCATGGTCTGGAGTCTTCAATTTACCATTTGCATGACAGGAGGAAAAATATTGACAAATACATGGTGTGCCCACTTGAAATGTCTATTTGACCATCTTTGACATCAGAGATCGTCGAACTCTATTTGACTTGGTCTATTTGAATAAATGTAATGGTCTTTTGAAATATATCATAAAGTCTTTTTGATTTTGTGACGTGCTCTTTTTTTGCCCAAAGACGGTTCGTTCAAATTGATTCGGAGATGACATTCGTCGAACTCTATTTGACTTGGTCTATTTCAATAAGTGTAATGGTCTTTTTCAATATAACATAAAATCTGTTTCATTTTTTGACTTGCCCTTTTTTTGCTCAAAGAAGGTTAGTTCAGTTTGAATGGGAGATGATATTTACTGAACAAGATATCAATTGGTCTTTATCAACAAAAGTAATGGTCTATTTCAATATAATAAAAAGTCTTTTTCATGAATTGACTTGCCCCTTTTTGGCCTAGGAAAGGTTGAGTTGATCAGATTTATCGAACTCTATATGACTTGGTCTTTTTCAATTAACGTGATGGTCATTTTGAATATAACATAAAGTCTGTTTCATATTTTGACGTGCTCTTTTTTTGCTGAAAGAAGGGCAATGGTTTTGATGTTACGACGCCATTTTATATAAAGGGCAAAATTGTCCCTACTGTTTCATCAGTGTTATGGTTACCATGTTTTGGTAATTAAAACAGATGATACCATGTATTGGTAGTTTCAGAACTGTAGACCATGAAAGTGGTGAATATTTGCTTGGTCCTCCACTGACCGGTAATTTTCCCAAAAAAAAAACATTCAATTCGAAACTAAAAATCCACCGGAAAAATATGTTTACTCGGATGAATAGCAAATCCTGCAATTCAAGATAAACAAACCATCCTTAGCAACTACAATCCCTCTTCTTATTTGAGAAACTTGATCATCACTGACTCTTGTCATTTCAAATCTGTTTAACTGCCTGCAATTGGAAAGACAACATCAGTTGATGTTAGCAACCCATGATTTACACTACCATCTAACCATCTTAAATGCCAGAATGCCTAAAACGAAAACAACACAGCTAAGAAAGAAAAGGCATATGGTAAAGTACTCGACATAGAATCTTGATTGATTCATATACAGCAACCAAATGGAAAAAAAAAATCACCAATTCCTACCAAGAGATGCAGAAAATGGTTGGAAGTTTTGCAAGAAATTCCACTCTCTTGAATCAAATACGTAAACCATAATCTAGTCACTAATCCAACAATAGCAGTCACAAAAAGAGAGGAGAAAATAATAAATTTATTATGTACTTACGTGGCAATATGAAGATACGACTTGACTATATGAACAATGACTTACACCGTCAACTCCTCCCTGTATCAGTTCACAATCAAAACAAGCCGATGATGCAACGGGGTCTATGTCAGTAGTTCTCTTTTAGACATTAATTCCTTCTCAACTCTATACTTCTTTTTACTATTAGCATTAGAGGTCCATTCCTTTGCAATTCCTAGGATCGATGGCGAGCTTTCTTTTTTTAAGAGGATGCGGAGTGAATTGAATGGCTTTCGTCTCCGTTCTTGGTTTGGGGGCTTTTTTTGGGCCCCTCTCGATCTTATTTGTGACCTCGCAATTGAAACTAGGCTCTCTCTCTCTCTCTCTCTCTCTCTCTCTAGGTATTTAAAACTGAAAAAAGGAATTGAGCTCCACCAACTGGAACATTCAAAAGTTTAGTTGTTTGCTTGATGCAGGACTAGTAAGTCTTATATTCCACGATACCATGTTATGAACTCCTCAGTCATAAATCCTACTTTGGGGGGGATGATATTATAATTGTTTATGTCTAGATATCACTTCATGGATGCAAAGTTGAGCACAATCTATGCATCTACTTTCTAACCCGAGAAGCACGAAAATGTCTATTGGCCTTGTGTATAGGTGTCCCACACACGACATGCTTTGGATATTTAGTTCAGTGATTTACCCAGATTCTTTCATTGAAGAACAAGTCCCTCTCTCTCTCTCACACACACACAAAGAACTGAAGACTCCACCCGACCCCGGATTGGTTGCCTGCTATGCTATCTTGTAAGGTTCAAAGAGCGAGAGACTAAGAGACACACACCCTTGTAGTGTAATTGAAACACTTCGTATCTTTACTATGATCTGATGACCGACTCGGTTGTATGGATAAGCACTTGGAGAAACATATAGAAATCTTATGCAAATAGGCTATTATGCAAGGGACTGCAGATTCATGCTAGAGTGTTTACTAAGCATGTGTATTTTAATGCTAAAACCAATTGGCAATAGGTGGAGTAGTCTCTAGAATATATTAACCAATTGTTGCGTTGATCTTGGGAATGCCCCTTGGCACTTGTACTTTGTTTGGTTCAATAAAACTGACTAACTAAAAAAGAAAACGTTTTGTTAACTCTAACGAACTACAGTGTACTTCAGGCTTACAGTTTTTAGCCATACACTTATAATTAAAACCATTCCAATACCAGCTTGTGGTTGAAAATTAGAGGGTGGGGACAAATGAACAGTGGAAGCCATAGCTTCCAAGTCGGCAAGTGGTTTCTACTTCACTGAGCTCTGTTGCGAGAGAATCGACCATAGCCAAAGATCCACCATACAATTTTTTTTTGGATAACTCAGGTGTCACGGCCAGCTAACGCACACCTTGACTAATCCTGGGGCACAATATCTCCCACCGCCCACTCACGGGAAGCCCAATTAAAGCCGGAGCAAATCTCTATATGGATTGGCCCCAAAGAAGTTGATAGCTCCTGAGAAGTTTAGAATCTGAGACCTTAGGAGGGAGCAAACCCTTAAGTCTCAAAATCCCAGGTCTTGACCAGCAGGCTAACCCCTCGAGGTATCCACCATATAAATTAGGTAACATGAAATGAAGAAATCGAAAGCCTGATTTGAATCATACATAATTCGGATGAAAGTTGAGCTTTTGCATACCTGAAATGCAAGCCCGGAATCAGTTACTAGATAAATGTGGACGACGACCGATGATCTTCCCCACTTTGGGGGCATTGGGCTGCACACATTACAAGCTCACATTTAATAGAAGCGAGGTTCAGCAAAACAATGTCGAGCGGGTTTCCTCAATACTTTGCATTTTGAACATGCAAGGTTTTTTCTATAATCGAACTGTTCAAGTTGTAGAACTTGTAGAGAAAATAAACCGTCTTCTTCCTCTTTCTTGAAGAAGAGTATTACACCTTCCTCATCAACGGATAGAAGCCCGTTGACACACGGAATAGGGACATCCCCATTTCCTTTTGACACAACCTCAAATTCATGCCAGAGAATTTGAAGTTCACTTGTACAATGTTGAAAGCTCAATGCCTAGTTTCAGTTTTTATAGAATGAGTTGCACACATCATTTCGATAATTGCCCATCCTTCTTTTCCCAATCCTCTGTGTTTTTATATCTTATTGAATGGGTGGTGATTAACTTAAATTTT
Organism: Rhododendron mucronatum var. ripense; assembly: GCA_019656295.1. Lineage (NCBI taxonomy): Eukaryota > Viridiplantae > Streptophyta > Magnoliopsida > Ericales > Ericaceae > Rhododendron > Rhododendron mucronatum. Next base: position 78,547 of record BPLT01000195.1, on the reverse strand, counting down.
ATCTTTTCTTTTCTTCAACTCCATTTTCCTTTCAACACAGGTATCCAAGATGTAAAGAGGATTCAATCTACCCACGTAAACCTCAGCATATGTAATTACTTTACAGTCTAATGAAATAGATTGCACTACTAAACCAACCATATCATATTCCAAACTCTGAACAATGAACAAGTGATTAAGGGATCAAAAAAAGAAGCAGCAAAACTTGAAGCAAAAGGAAGAAATAGTGGGTTAAAACTCAGGGTAAGTGTTCATCACGACCAGCTATCGTAAATTACTCTAGTTGGATACCTTAGGATTGACAAACACCATTATCTTACAATGGCAAAGAAGCATAAAAACATTAGAAAATCGTTGAAGGTTTCCAGTTGAGAATTTCGATCTGCTGATTAATTTGGCCCAAAGGAAAAGAATGACAAGAGATGAAAGTGCATAATCATACTTTCCAAAAAAAAAAATGTGCATGGCCAGATTTCTCAAACACCTACCTAACAGAAAGATGTTAAAAAAAATAAAGAAAACCCAAGTAGAATCCCCACTATAAGATTGTTTTCCCTACTGAAAAATTCCGGTCGAATGACAATCCACTACTCAATGAACCCTCATTCAATTAAAAGAAGAAGATAATTAACTTGTATAAGGTACTAAATAATCAACCATAGTAATCAGGCTCTTACCTAGATAAACGTCCCTGAAGCTGGACTGGAAGTGGTGCAAGAAATTCTTAGTTAAAATTCCACAAAATCAACTTCATCCACCGAGCAAAATGAGGAAAATAGTTGAAGGACTTATGCGACAAATGAGGGAAATAGAATGATGAAGAAGTTGAAATGTGGGAAATACTTTGGATTATGAGGAATCATGGTGTTCTGTTGCTGCCCTGATCAGATGATCGAGAATTTCTAAGTAAGTTTTGTTGGTAGCCCTGCGTAATCGTGTGAGAAGAAGATGCGTGAATCACGAACAAAATTACTAGTGTAAAATAAAGAGTGTGGCTCGTGGTCACATTATTTGGAAAGCGTGAAACGGAACCACGCCTCTCTTCTAAACAATGGCCGCACACTATTACTCTTGGCCGCCCTTTTTTGCTCTTGGCCGCAAAATTTGACTCTTGACCGCTTAATTTTGCAACGACGCCTCTCTTTTAATTTTCATTCAATGCTCAAATTCCTTATTCTTAAGTTTTTGCTCATTGCTTAAGTGTTCCACAAAGTTTATAGGCCATCCACATTTCATCGAAGCGTACATAAAATCATTTCATCATCGAGATTCGTTCAAAGCAAGGCTTAAACGTTTACAAACAATTTTAAACCATAACCACTTCGATTAGAAAATAGATTTAACAAGCTTTTAACATTTCTAACCATGCGTAAATCAGATTTCAGGAGTGTCCATAGCATGCACGCAAAGTTTGTCTTGTTTGGCAATTTTGAGGACTGCGCCCAGGGCGCATGAAATTGCGCATGAGGCGCATCAAAGCTGCAGAGCAAGTCAATCTTTGCGGGCTTGTTTCGGATACTCCTGAACTCAGTTTTACGAGTGGTTTAAACCGTTATAAAGTTTGTTGAATTTACTTTCTAAACCAAGTGGTTTCAATTCAAAATTGTGTATACATCAGAAGAAGTGACCATTTCAATGGTATGCTAAGTTTAATCCCAATGGATATTTAAATGAGCTCTAGATTTGATCCCAGTTGTCTTTTCTAGTGTCTGGTCCTAATAATTGTATGCTGAGTTGATTTCCAATGTTCAATGTTTAGAGTCTCTTGACATCGTTAAAAAGAGCCTCATTTAACATGTTTCCATGTCATGGGCTTCCAGTTGTTCGATTATCATAGCTCGCATCGTTTAATTTGACCCCGGGCAAGAACGAGAAATAGGCAATGCACCATCCTTGCTGCTATGTACGTTGACCTCTCTGACAACAATGCGCCAAAAATAAACAAGAAGCCGGATTCCATGGCACAATATACTAAATCACCAATGCCAAAAGTGATGATACTAAGAAAAGTTGCAGTCCCGCAATTGACACGAGTTTTTGCGGAAACCGTATGAAAAAAGGAAAAACAGTCAGGCAAATGCAAAAATGTGGTGTTATGATGCAAAGTCCTCCAGTTTGATATAAAATACAACTCAGTTGGATGCGATTTATTTGATACTTTTTAGGTAAAAATGTGTTGTGCAGGGATCTACCACACAGGATAACAATTGTTTTCTTTGGTAATATCTGCTTCAATGACCGATGCCGATACCATATGCAGTTGCAAAACCACTCTAGGATTACTGGATAGCAACCGTTTTATTTATAGAGATGTTTGAACTCTCTAAATTGGAGGGAGATTTAAGGTTGAGGGCATCCAAGTCATTACAACAAGTGAGATAAGCTAAAGATAAATTACTTTTGGCCGCATTGAATTGCACTTGGCCTCATCGAATTACTCTCTTGGCACATCGAATTGCACTTGGCTACGTCGAATTACTCTTGGCTGTGCCAAATTGCACTTGACCCCTCCTAATTGCACTTGGCTGCATCGAATTGCACTTGGCCGTTGCAAATTACTCTTGTCCGCATGGAATTGCACTTGGCCGCTTTGAATTGCTTTTGGCCACCACGAATTGCACTTGGCCGCAATTGGATGCGGCCAAGTGCAATTCAACACGGCTAGGACCAATTCAAAGTAGCCAAGTGCAATTCAATGCGGCCGAGAGCAATTCGTAGTGGCCAAGTGCAATTCGCAGCAGCCAAGTGTAATTAGGAGCGGCCAATTGCAATTTGGCATGGCCAAGAGCAATTCGACGTGGCCAAGAGAGTAATTAGATGTGGCCAAGTGCAATTCGATGTGGCCAAGTGCAATTCGATGCGGCCAAGAGTAATTCTTAGCGGCCAAGTGTAATTCAATGCAACCAAAGTAATTTATCTTTAGTTTATCTAACTTATTGTAATGACTTGGATGCCCTCAATCTTAAATCTCCCTTTAAATTTTAATTTGGATTAGGTTTTTTAGTTGTTTGTTTGCAGAAGATCAAGTAGTGGTGCCCATACCCATATAGAAGTATATATCGAACCATAAAGTTTTGAAATGTGATTACTATGCACGATGCTCTTGGGTTTTACATGTCTCTTGAACCCAATGAATTACTCGTGGCTGCAAATAATTACTATTGACCGCGAAGAATAACACCTGACCGCAAAGTTTTGAAAGCGTGATTACAAAGTATGATGCTCTTGTATTTTACATGCCTCTTGGCCGCAACTAATTACTCTTGGCCGAAAATTAAGTTTTGAAAGCTTGATTACTATGCACAATACTTTTGCGTTTTACGCGTCTCTTGGCCGCAAATAATTATTATTGGTTGCAAATAGTTTTTCTTTGCTGCAATGAATTACTCTTGGCTACGACGAATTATTATTGGTCGCAAATAATTACTCTTGGCCGCAACGAATTACTTCTGGCCTAAGATTTTTGAAACCGTGATTACTATGCATGATGCCCTTGTGTTTTACATGTTTGTTGGCCGCAAATAATTACTCTTGGCCGCAATGAATTACTCCTTGCCTCAAATTTTTTTAAAGTGTGATTACTATGCACGATACTCTTGTGTTTTACTTGCCTCTTGGTCGTGAAGAATTTTCTGTCCTAGCTAATCCTGATTCGTCATTAAAAGTATATTGATTTTTCTCGAATAACCGAGTACTGTTGTTTGTAAATAATGCATATTTAATTCCATCCCTGGTACATTGCTCCTTTTCTTTTCTTTTTTTTTTTCTACAAATTGTTTCAATAAATACAATATTTTAAGTTTGAATATTACAAATAAGTACTTATTTTTTAAAGAAAATTTAGCAGAATGGGGTTAGTCTTAAGGTACTTACAATTGAATTGAATCGAAGTCGAATTTAATTAACTCAAGCATGACTCGAATTGAGTTTCAAAACATGTTCAAACCTTGGCTTGTTTATACATTAAAAGACTTGGTTTTAATTAAGGAAAAGAAAAATAAGATGACACCGCTATTGCAAGTGGAGTGGAGCACAGTTGATGCCTCCCTTATAATCCAATGCACATGGGCAGGTACGATTCCCACAAGCACCAATCCTACTCCCCAAGTCCCCTAGGATAAAGTAGATTAGGATTAACAAATGACCAAAAAAAAAAAGACATCCTATTACATCACAAGCAGTTTTCTTCATTGCAGACGTCTAAACATTGCATAGCTATTTGTAGGAAATTCCAATGCATCTATTTCAACTCCGAAGCTAAGATATTACCAAGTGATGTGAGCGCTAAAGCAGATGTTTAACTCTCCCCAACAGACTATGGAGACTTGAAACTCATGCATTGAGCGAAAAATTCCAAGCAGTTAACTTCATGTGTATTTATTATGGAAAAAAAACAATCCTTGTTTGTTTAGAATTTGAAGTTAACTGCTTGGAATTTTTCGCATAACAATCCTTCTTTATTATTAAGCGTAGGGCTTAATACCTCATTTGAAGCATAATAATTCGGAAGACCGGGATCGTACCCACAGGAATAATTAATACGGCTTGATTGGATTTGTAGAAGTAAGCACGAATTTTTGGCTTTTGGCAGCCAACTTTGTTTTATGTATGCGGTGGAAAGTAAAAAGGCTAAATTAAAATCAAATAAACTAGGATAAAAAGCAAGCTAGGTCTAAGAATCACTAACACCCACGACTCGAGTTAAGTTACATTTCTCACCCAATTATACGGTTTAAGATACACAACTACGGTTCTTAACCCGGAAGATAAAATGGTTCGATTACCAAGCTAGCTCTAGAATTTATTTGGCAAACACCTCGAGCGACAGAGCTCCAAGCATCATGCGTGGTAAGTAGGCGATACTCTTACCTACACATGATCAAAGAGGTTAACACCTTAGCAATTTGACAAACAAACCCGAACCCCACATCGATTTTCGAACCAAAAATTCAAACTTTAGTGGTGAAAAATGCAATTTTTGCTCAAGCCATGAGATGCTAATCACCCCATGACCTAACCTTGAAAAACTACTCACTCATATCTAAAGAGATAAAAGCAAGCAAAAATCTAGCTAACATAACTTGAAATAACAACACTAGAAGAAAATTAGATTAAACGATAGATCGGAGTAGCGGCTACAACTTTAATGAAGAGAATAATAGCAAAAACTAATTAACTAAGACAGAAAATTAAAATTAAAGTGTTGTGAAGAACAATGAAGAACAATTCAAAAAGCAAGTAAATCCTATTCTAGATCTAAAATTATGCCATACAATCTATGTTTGTACAAATGACATCACGCCTTTTATATTTCCAAGATTTGCGCATAGAATATCCCAAAAGATGCTCCGCAGATGCCCTCCAAAACCCTTGGCACCGATGGAGAATGCCTTAAGCTGTTGTGCTAATGGGCTCGGTATCGATGGAAAGAAATACTTCCAATCGATGCCGCCCGGATTGAGGTTGCAACTTGTGACACTCGGTACCGATTGAACTCACAATTTCCATCGATGTCGAGATGCTATCTCCACCTTTGCAAAACTCTTCGGTACCGATTGGATGAATCGTTTCCCATCGATGACGAGCCTGCTATCTTTAGAGCTTGGTCTTGCTCTCTGCCTTGGCCATGCGTTGCCTTGGCGAGCCGTAGGGTCACCTTCGTCCCTTGACATGCCTTGGGCCTTAAAACTCCTGTTATCAGGTAAATTTCTACAAAACAAAAGAAAACTACCATACGAGCAAAAGTAATTAAAACAAGTAAATTAAACGAATAAAATTAACTAAAACTAGATAACTAGCGCACCCTCTATTGCATTATCGGGTGCTTATCACCTGCCCATGTGAGTTGGAGTATAAGAAAGACACCAACTGCACTCCACTCCACTTGCAATGGGTGTCATCTTATTTTTCTTCTCCTTAATTAAAAACCAGTCTTTTTTAACATATAAACAAGCCAAGGTTTGAACATGTTTGAAACTCATTTGGAGTCATGTCTGAGTTAATTAAATTTGAATTTCATTCAATTCAATTGCAAGTACCTTAAGACTAGCCCCGTTCTACTAAGTTTTATTTAAAAAATAGTAAGTAATTATTTTTAATTTTCACACTTAAAAATAATGTATTTTCTTAAACAATTTGTCGAAAAAAAGAAAAAAGAAAACGAGAAATGTACCAAGGATGGAATTAAATGTACATTATTTACAAACAAAATTGTTTGATTATTCGAGAAAAATCAATATACTCTTGGCCGCATCGAATTTCCCTTGACCACTACGAATTACTCTTGGACGCGTTGAATTGCAGTTGGCCGAATTGAATTGCACTTGGCCACATCGAATCACACTTAGCTGGTACGAATTACTCTTGTCCATCTCAAATTACGCTTGGCCGCATGTAATTGCAATTGGCCGTGTCGAACTACAATTAGACGCTTTGAATTGCACTTGGCCGTGCAATTCATTGCGGCCAAGTGCAATTACAAGCGGTCAAGAGTAATTTAATCCGGTTATGTGCAATTAAACACGGCCAAGTGCAATTCCATGCGGCCATGTGAAAGATAAACATCCCTGATGCTGGACTAGAAGTGCTGCAAGAAATTCTTAGTTAAAAAACCCACAAAATCACCGAGCAAAATGAGGGAAATAGTTGAAGGAATTATGCTGCAAATGAGGAAAATTGAATGATGAAAAAGCTGAAATGAGGGAAATTCTTTGGATCTCGAGGAATTATGGTGTTCTGCTGCTGCCCTGATCAGATGATTGAAAATTTCTATGTAAGTTTTGTTGCAAGCCCTACGTATTCGTGTGAGAAGAAGACGCATGAATCACGACCAAAATTACTAGTATTAAAGAAAGAGTGTGGCTCGTGGCCACATTATCCGGAAAGCGTGAAACGGTACTACGCCTCTCTTATAAACAATGGCTGCACTCTTTTACTCTTGGCCGCCCATTTTTGCTCTAAGCCGCGGAATTTGACTCCGGACCACTTAATTTTGCAACGACGCCGTTTAGTTTAATGAGAACTCGTATTTCGGGAATATGAGTTCTATGCGCGCTTGGGCAAAGCCAGGAACCAACCCCGCATCTATGGAATGTTATTTACGTAAGACTTCAAATTATTTTAGCAGATCCCTCCCCTCTCCAACTCACCATCTATCAAGTTTTCCTTGCTTTTTTTCAAAATGAATTTTAACTGTTGAGGGCTAATACGAAGTAGGCTATATTTGGAATGCTCGTAATGTACGGTGAATTTGGATTTGATTACAGTCACAAATGAAAAATGGGTAGAAAGCATACCATTATAGAAATCGTTGGAGCCACTAAGCCGAAAACACATTTCAAGTTTCATTCAATGCTCAAATCCCTTATTCTTAAGTTTTCTTCATTGCTTAAGTGTTCCACAGAGTTTAGAGAGCATCCACATTTCATGGAAGCGTACGGAAAATCATTTCATCATCGAGATTCGTTCAAAGCAAGGCTTAAACGTTTACAAACAATTTTGGACCATAACCACTTTGATTAGAAAATAGATTTAACAAGCTTTTAACAGTTCTAACCACGCGTAAATCAGATTTCAGGAGTGTCCATCGCATGCACGCAAAGTTTGGCTTGTTTGGCAATTTTGAGGACTGCGCCCGGGCACACAGGCACGCGCCTGGGGCGTATGAAATTTCGCCTATGGCGCATCAAAGCTGAAGAACATCTTGATCCTATTCACTGGTTTTAGAACTGTAATAATTTTTATTCTTTGTGTTGTTTCCCTCACATGCACTCCAGTTGATTCTTTGTGTTGCTTCCATTTTACAGCTGGCAAATTGAGTGACAGCCAAATGATGAACACATCATGCTACTTACACTAGGTGAGGGTTCAAGCACCACCAACTTCATCCCCTTTCTCCTAAATTAGTACTGATTTATTTTGTTTAAAAGAAACACTTCACATGCAAAACTCAAAAAAAAAAAAAAAAAAACACTCGAGGGACCCTGGCCACCCCCAACCCCTTAATGGCTCCGCCATTGGTGTCTTGGTAGTGGACGGTGTGATCGATCTCTCCAATTCTCTCATTGGACAGCATACTGAGTTATAAAGCAAATGACATTTACACACAAATGCAAGGTTCAACTGAGGAAAAGTTTTTTGACACGCAAGAAATAAACAAAAATTACTATAGCACTGATTGTCAGAAAATTTGAACCCCTGCTTCCATTGATCTCTTATACCCTGGCCGACCATCCATGGAAGCTGGGGTTCAAATTTTCAATTCTTCTATTTCTATTCTTAGGGTGCCACTTAGGGCTTCACTAGCGTGCCACCTCATCTTGTGATTCAGAATAGGAAAGAAATCTAGATGGAGAAATCACAATCTTCCAACGATAAATCCCCAAAATAAAACGAAAAGCATTTGGTCAGGTGGGCATAATCAGAAAGCAACTAAAGGGCTTTCATCCAAGAGGTCGGAATTTTGAATATCATGAACGCCAACATTCCAAACCTTGGGTTACTCGAGGTTTGCCCGACCTTTAAATTTTAATGCTCCAGAATTTGTCGGGGTGCGCGCACATTGTCATGGACGTCTGATTTTTAAAAAAACGATGAATGTCTACAATAGAAAAAATAGGTGGTCTTGATAGGAATTAACGTACACGTTTCCAAATATATTGTGTTTCCTGTGTTCCAGAGTCTTCCACAATTGTATAGTGCCATTCTATTTTAGCTTTGGAAACTTGCATACACCATATACCACATGCATCATAAAAGATGGAATTTTCAAACTTATGTTTGGATCTTTGAACTTGTGGGGAAGATTGAAAAGTGGAGGAGAAATGTAATAGGAAAAAAGGGTAAACGTGAGGTTGCCTCCCATCTCAGTTGGTATAGTAGGTAAAGTGGACACTTAATTTCTTGAGAGTTCAAACCCCACCCCCACAATCCTTTCTCCTAGTAGGATTTTCTTAAATTGAAAATAGACGTATTCGCTCCGAACAATGAAGGATAAGCTTTTTTTCCAAAATAAATACATGCGCATGAAGTTAACTGCTTGGAATTTTTCGCTTGATACTTGAGTTTCACGTCTCCATAGTCGGTTGGGAAGAGTTAAACATCTGCTTTAACGCTCATATCACGTGGTAATATCTTAGCTTCGGACTTGAAATAGATGCATTGGAATTTCCTACAAGTAGCTATGCAATGTTGAGACGTCTGCAAATTTAGTTTATGAAGAAAACTGCTTATGACGTAATAGGGGTGGTTTTTTTTTTTGTCATTCGTTATTCCTAATCTACTATATCCTAGGGGACATGAGGAGAGGGATGGGTGCTTACCTCAAGAACCGCTGTAATCGAACCCTGCCCATGTGCGTCGGGGTATAAGAAAGACACCAACTGCACTCCACTCCACTTGCAATGGGTGTCATCTTTTTTTTTTTTTGTCCGTAATTAAAAACCAGTCTTTTATAACGTATAAACAAGCCAAGGTTTGAACATGTTTTGAAACTCATTTCGAGTCATGCTTGAGTTAATTAAATTTGACTTTCATTCAATTCAATTGTGAGTACCTTAAGACTAGCCCCGTTCTGCTAAGTTTTACTTAAAAAATAAGTAATTATTTTTAGTTTTCAAACATAAAAATAATGTATTTGGTTAAACAATTTGTCGACAAAAAGAAAAAAGAAAACAAGCAATGTACCAAGGATGAAATCAAATATGCATTATTTTCAAACAAAAGTATTCGGTTATTCGAGAAAAATCAATAAACTCTTGGCCGCATCAAATTTCCCTTAACCGCTACGCATACTCTTGACGCGTTGAATTGCACTTGGCTGCATCAAATTGCTATTGGCCGAATCGAATTGCACTTGGCCCCATCGAATCAAACTTGGCTGGTACGAATTACTCTTGTCTGCCTCGAATTACACTTGGCCGCATGTAATTGCAATTGGCCACGTCGAATTGCACTACGCTGCTTCGAAATGCACATGGCCGCATGGAATTGTACTTGGACGCGTCGAATTGCATTTGGCCGCGTTGAATTGGACATTGCCGCTTTGAATTGCACTTGGCCGCATCTAATTGCATGGCCAAGTGCAATTCGAGGCGGCCAAGTGCAATTCGACGTGGCCAATTGCAATTATACGCGGCCATGTGAAAGATAAACATCCCTGAAGCTGGACTGGAAGTGGTACACGAAATTCTTAGTTAAAAATCCCACAAAATCATTTTCATCCACCGAGCAAAATGAGCAAAATAGTTAAAGGAATTATGCTGCAAATGAGGGAAATTGAATGATGAAGAAGCTGAAATGAGGGAAATTCTTTGGATATCGAGGAATTATGGTGTTTTACTGCTGCCCTGATCAGATGATCGAGAATTTCTACGCAAGTTTTGTTGCAAGCCTTGCGTATTCGTGTGAGAAGAAGACGCAGGAATCACGAACAAAATTACTAGTATTAAAGAAAGAGTGTGGCTCGTGGCCATATTATCCGGAAAGCGTGAAACGGAACTACGCCTCTCTTATAAACAATGGCCGCACTCTTATACTCTTGGCTGCCCTCTTTTGCTCTTGGCCGCGGAAGTTGACTCCGGACCGTGTGGGCAAATGGGATTTGCCCGAAGATGCTGCCGGTTCGCGGGAGCGCTTTTGAAGCTGGACGTCAAGCGCTCGCGAAAATACAGAGTCGCCACTCGGGTTTGAAGGTCTGACACCCAAGGAACCGTATTTCGAAGCACCTGCCGCGCTGTTTGATTTGAAAAAGTTAAGGAACCAGTCCGTCATAACCATATCTGGGTTCGGGAGCCAGGTTACGAGAGGGGAAGGGTTTTATGGCACCCCTCTCGCCCAATCCGGAGATCGGTCTCTACTTAGGCATTTGCGAAAATGTTGTTTGTTTGCGATTCTGTTTGATTAATCAATTTTTAGCCAATTAGGGCGGGGGAACAGTTAAAGGGGATTAAAACTGTAACATGTTTGCAGGATGTGATAGATAGCATGGATGAGCAGTTAGTATAGGATGAGAACAGACTGCTGTGGGAGTTTAAACAAACTGGAGAGCCCCTGTTTTGGAGTGACGTGCGCAGGAAGAAACCAACATGCACTGAACAAGTCACTACATGTTGTTTACTCCTGCGCGCATAATTCCAAGACAAGCACGCGCCGGTGAGCTTAAAACCCACAGCTCTTATTCTCAAACCTTCTGGGCTCTGGAAGGACCAGTGCACACCCAGGACAAACCACGCAGTTTATAGGCAGCATAATATACAGTTTAAAGGCTTAAAAGCCCTAGAAATTGACAAAACACCCCATAAACAGTGTGGGGACAAAATAACAGCCTAAATCCAAGTTACCCGTGCAAGGCCAGTCACTGGTCAAAGGCAAACTGTCGCGCGATGGAATCACTCTGTCGCGCGAGGATGCGCCCTGGCGCACTGTCGCGCGATGGAATGAGTCTGGCGCGCGATGGTGCGCCCTGGCGCACTGTCGCGCGATGGAGTGAAACCCTCGCGCGATGGTGCGCCCTGGCGCGGGATGATTGCGCCCTGGCGCGGATCAGACCAGTGCTTGGTTTACACATTTCTGGGTTCTGGGACAGGTCCAGAATAATCCCAGGGGTACTTCAAAACAACATATAAGCATATTGAACTACCGCTAACAATTTCTAACAAAAGAAAGCAATAAACTGGTTATTATCATGCTTACAGAGTGATCTATATACACATAAATGCAAAACAGTAGGACACCAATCCCCACGCGGTCCATCTCATGCAGCACCGGAGTGTCGCGCGAGAGAGTGGGACCATCGCGCGCTGGTTCCTACCATGACGGTTTTTGAAACCTTGCCAGCTTTAGGACCAGGACTGGTATTGATTACCAGCCTTGGCCCTGCCAGCCCCCCTCAGAGATCAGAACAGAAACAGAACAAAGGTAAGCTATACCTTTGGCTTCGGGTTTGAAAGAGTATTTGAGCTTTTGATGTTTGAAGTTGATTGAGGTGGAAGAACAAAGTGATTGAGTTTGATTGGGGTGTGAAAATGGTTATGGGATGTCTTAACCCTTTGAATTTTTGTAACGCTTCAAATGGATGAGCAAAGGGGGTATTTATAAGGAGAGGGGGTAAATCTGGTTGGAAACAGAGGCCTTCAGCCAGTCCACGAGGCCTGGCTGAGACTGCATTGGTGGCCAACTGTCCTCCTTCAGAAAGGTCGGTGGTAGGTTGGACCATCGCGCGACGGAGTGAGTCTGTCGCGCGATGGTGCGCCCTGGCGCACTGTCGCGCGATGGAGTGAAACCCTCGTGCGATGGTGCGCCCGGGCGCGGGATGGATGCGCCCTGGCGCGGACCAGCAAGGTTTTTGGTTTTTGAAGTGGCTTAGGCTAGATTAGGTTCAAGGATTTTGCAAACACTCAAAGCTCAAACACGCTATCATTCCCGGGGTGTTCTTGATCCATTTCATCATCGGGGAATCAAAAACCGTAAGTAAACTAATCTGGAAGCCCAGATTGGGGTGTCTACAGACCGCTTAATTTTTCAACGACGCCATTTGGATTAATTAGAACTCACATTTTTTGAATACGAGTTCTATGCGCGCATGGGCAAAGCTAGGAACCAAACCCGCATCTATGGAATGTGATTTACGTAAGACCTCGAACTACTTCAGTAGATTCCTCCCATCTCCAACTCACCATCTGTCAAGCTTTCCTTACTTTTTTTAAAAATAAATTCTAACTGTTGGGGGTTGATACGAAGTAGGCTATATTTGGAATGTTCGTAATGTACGATGAATTTGGGTTTCATTACAATCACGAATGAAAAATGGGCAGAAAGCATACCACTATAGAAATCGTCAGAGCCACTAAGCCGAAAACACATTTTAAGTTTCATTCAATACTCAAATCCCTTATTCTTAAGTTTTTCCTATTTGCTGAAGTGTTCCACAGAGTTTATGGACCATCCACATTTCATGGAAGCGTACGGAAAATCATTTCATCATTGAGATTCGTTTAAAGCAAGGCTTAGACGTTTACGAACAATTTTGGACCATAACCACTTTGATTAGAAAATAAATTTAACAAGCTTTTAACAGTTCTAACCACGAGTAAATCAGATTTCGGGAGTGTCCATAGCATGCGCGCAAAGTTTGGCTTCTTTGGCAATTTTGAGGACTGCGCCCGGGGCGCACAGACATGCGCCTGAGGCGCATCAAAGCTGTAGAACAAGTCAATCTTTGCGCACTTGCTTCGAACACTCGAGAACTCAGTTTTACAAGTGGTTTGAACCGTTACAAAGCTTGTTGAATTTAAATTCTAACCCGGGTGGTTTTTATTCAAAATTATGTATACATCAGAAGAAGTGACCATTTCAACAGTATGCTAAGTTTAATCCCAATGGATATCTAAATGAGCTCTAGATTTGATTCCAGTTGCCTTTTCGAGTGTCTAGTCCTAATAATTGTATGCTGAGTTGATTTTCAATGTTCAATGTTTAGAGTCTCTTGACATAGTTAAAATAGCCTCATTTAACATGTTTTCATGTCATGGGGCTTGTAGTTGTTCGATAAGCACAGCTCACATCTTTTCATTTGGCCCCTGGGCAAGAACGAGAAATAGGCAATGCACCATCCTTGCTGCTAAATACATTGACCTCTCTGTCAATAATGCGCCAAAAAATAAACCAGAAGCCGGATTCCATGGCACAATATACTAAATAACCAATGCTAACAGTGAAGACACTAAGAAAAGTTGCAGTCCCGCAATTGACTCGAGTTTTTGCAGAAACCCCTATGTGAAAAAATGAAAAACAGTCGGGCAAATGCAAAAATGTGCTGTTATGAATTGTTATGACGCAAAGTCCTCCAGTTTGACATAAAAGACAATGCAGTTGGATGCGATTTATTTGCTACTATTCAGGTAAACAGCAAGAAACCTTGCTCTGTGCAGGGATCTACCACACACGATAAGCTTCAACATCTTCATACTTCTCCTTATTGACGGGTTTGATCATCTAAATTTATTCCAACATTTGAAAATATTTATAAGTAATTCAAATGTAATTTTTCGCACAATGGGTGTATACGTGACGTGATTATATAAGCTTGAAGGCATTTCAATGGGACATTTCGGTCAGGGATTGGTAAAATATTTTCTCATCGTAGCCACATAAAATTTCAGGTTTGTCTTCGATGTAAGTGGACCAACGTCTAGCCCCAGTTATCATTTCATCAGCGATGGTTACACGGAACAACAAAAGTGTTGATTACATAAGGTCATTGACAGTGCAGGCAAGGTAAATTTTTATGGGGGGCAATGAATATCTTGATCCTGTTCACTGCTTTCAGAACTGTAATAGTTTTTATTCTTTGTGTTTCTTCCCTCACATGTTCTTCAGTTGAAATAGTCCGACAGTTGCTAGAGTTGGTTACCATGTACATGGAAGCTAGGCTATTTACAATATGCACCAAGGACAACAAATGCTTATGGCTCTGCACACAACTGCCAGTTGACATCCTAGTTTGATTTGAAATCTTTGCTGCTGAGGAGGTACTTCTTGGCGTGGAGGAGAATCGGATTAGAAGGCCACCTTTGCGCCTAGCTCAGGAAGTTGAATGGTTTAGTTCCTAAACTTTTTTTGCTACTGGTTTAGACAACTTATGGGGTTAAACAATGCTAGGATTGTCAAGCACAAATCCAGTGGTGAAGAAGGGGTTATTGCCAAAATAGCTTTGGCTATCGATACTACATTAGCTCTTGGAGAAACATAAAGAAATCTTATGCAAATAGGCGAGAGACAATTGTGGCCTTAAGGAACCCCTTTGTGCCATGTGAAGTGCAGACGAGAGACCTAGAAAAGAATAACTACAGAAAGGCCCCTAGAACAAGGAAATTGATAAAACAATCTTAGCATCTAATAGGAATACCATTAAGGCTACATACTGTTTAGTTGAAAGCATGATTCTTTGTGTATTTAAAAAACTGAAACTCGGCTCTCTCTATGTAGTTAAATCTGAAAAAAGGAATTGATAAAGGAATGGTAAGTCTTATATTCCATGATACCATTCTTCATGGATGCAAAGTTGAGCACAATCTATGCATCTACTTTCTAACCCCTGAAGCACTGAAATGTCTATTGGCTTTGTGTATCCATGTCCCACACACGACGTGCTTTTGATATTTAGCTTAGGGTCTTAGCATAGAGGGTTAAGTGTTCCTCACGACCAGCTATTGTAAATTACTCTAGTTGGATACCTTAGGATTAGAACCACCACACATTCTTGTGGGACCTATGACTAAGTGTATGGCCCCATGTAAATGTGTAGTGATTCTATATAGAGTGATTTGGAGCATCACGTGAGTACGTGACGGTGCTTCCGGACTACAACTATACTACACGGGTCAACTTAAGTTAAAAACAAGTTGACATACAAGCATATATTCTATTTTCTGCTTCTTATTTGTGAATGTGTGGCGTGACAAACTCAAGAGAAATAGAATAGAAAGCCACATTCAAAACTTCATGTACATATTTCGTAGTTGGAAATCTATTTAGGAAGTTTTAATCGGTCTGCTTTCGTAGTGGCTGCAATCATTTTTAAATCGGTCGGCTTTCGACTAACTTTTCATAAATGAAACTTTATTATTTTCATTATTCATTTCCATCATGCTTTAGGACTTTGAAAATCATATTCATCAACATAGAATTGGTCTTGATCTGATCGATTTAGAATGAGGGGAATACAAGCCTTTTATCCAAATGATGTGTTTTTCGACTCATTAAGGGTAAATTGGTCATGTGCTTTGAATTACAAATAAGTTTGCACCAAAACCACTTCGATTAGAAAGTAAATTTAACAAACTTTTTAACGGTTCTAACCACGCGCAAATCGGATTTCGGGAGTGTCCGTAGCATGCGCGCAAAGTTTGGCTTGTTCGGAAATTTTAAGGACTGCGCCCGGGGTTCACAGACATGCGCCTGGGCGCATGGAACTGTGCCTGAGGCGCATCAAAGCTGTCAAACTAGTCAATCTTTGCGGGCTTGTCCCGGACACTCCCGAACTCCATTTTATGGGTGGTTTGAACCGTTACAAAGCTTGTTAAATTTAATTTCTAACCCAAGTGGTTTCGATTCAAAGTTTTTGATAAATCAGATGAAGTGACCATTTTACCCTCAGTGGATCAAAAAAATAATTCATTTCGGTAAAACACTCGAACCTCTCTCATTTTAAATCGGATCAAGATCTATTTTATATAGATAAATAGGGTTTTAAAAGTATTAAAAGATGGTGGGATCCGACTATAAAAATATTTAGGTTTCGTTCATGGAAAAAGGGTAGAAAGCATACCATTGTAGAAATTGTCGAAGCCACTACGCCAAGAACACGTTTTAAGTTTCATTCAAAGCTCAAATCCCTTATTCTTAAGTTTTTTTTCATTGGTTAAATTGCTCCTAAGGCGCATTAAAGCTGAAGAACATCTTGATCCTATTCACTGATTTTACAACCGTAATAATTTTGATTCTTTGTGTTGCTTTCCTCACATGTACTCCAGTTGATTCTTTGTGTTGATTCCATTTTACATGTGGCAAATTGAGTGACAGCCAAATGAAACACATTATGCTCCTTACCAAATTGAAAATTCTGAATGACCTATGAGAGTGTTATTCAATTTCACATGTGGCAAATTGAGTTACAGCCAAATGATGAACACATTATGATCCTTACACTAGGTGAGGGTTCAAACACCACAAACTTCATCCCCTTTCTCCTAAATAAGTACTGATTTATTTTGTTTAAAAAAAAAAACACTTCACATGCAAAACTCAAAACAAAAAAAAGAAACACTTGAGGAGCCTTGGCCACCCCCATCCCTTAATGGCTCCGCCATTGGTGTCTTGGTAGTGGACGGCGTGATCGATCTCTCCAATTCTCTCATTGGACAGCATACCGAGTTATAAAGCAAATGACATTGACACACGTACAAACGCAAGGTTAAGCTGAGGAAAAGTTTTATGACACTCAAAAATTACTATAGCACTGAGTGTTAGAAAATTTGAACCCCTGCTTCCATTGATCTCTTATACCCTGGCCGACCATTCATGGAAGCTGGGGTTAAAATTTTCAATTCTTTTATTTCTATTCTTAGGGTTCCACTTAGGGCTTCACTAGTGTGCCACCTCATCTTGTGATTCAGAATAGGAAGGAAATCTAGATGGAGAAATCACAATCTTCCAACGATAAATCCCCAAAATAAAACCAAAAACATTTGGTCCGGTGGGCATAATCAGAAAGCAACTAAAGGGGTGTCATCCAAGAAGTCGGAATTTTGAATATCATGAACGCCAAACATTCCAAACCTTGGGTTGTTCGCGGTTTGTCCGACCGTTAAATTTTAGGGCTCCAGAATTAGTCGGGGTGCGCGCACATTGTCATGGATGTCTGATTTTTAAGAAAACTATGAATCTCTACAATAGAAGAAATAGGTGGTCTTGATAGGAATTAATGTACACGTTTCCAAATATATTGGGTTTCCTATGTTCCAGAGTCTTCCACAATCGTATAGTGCCATTCTATTTTAGCTTTGAAAACTCGCATAGACCATATACCACATGCATCACAAAAGATGGAATTTTCAAACTTATGTTTGGACCTTTGAACTTGGGGGGAAGACTTAAAAGTGGAGGAGAAATGTAATAGGAAAAAAGGGTAAACGTGAGGTTGACTCCCATCTCAGTTGGTATAGTAGGTAATGTGGGCACTTAATTTCGTGAGAGTTCAAACCCCACCCCCACATTCCTTTCTCCTAGTAGGATTTTCTTAAATTGAAAATAGAAGTATTCGCTCCGAACAAAGAAGGAAAAGTTTTTTTTCCAAAATAAATACAAGCGCGTGAAGTTAACTGCTTGGAATTTTTCGCTCAATACTTGAGTTTCAAGTCTCCATTGTCTGTTGGGAAGAGTTAAACATCTGCTTTAACGCTCATGTCACGTGGTAATATCTTAGCTTCGGAGTTGAAATAGATGCATTGGAATTTCCTACAAATAACTATGCAATGTTGAGACGTCTGCAAATTTAGTTTATGAAGAAAACTGCTTGTGACGTAATAGGGTTGTTTTTTTTTTTTAAATCATTCGTTACTCCTAATCTACTATATCCTAGGGGAAATGAGGATAGGGATGGGTGATTACCGCAAGAACCGCAGTAATCGAACCCATGTGCGTCGGGGTATAAGAAAGACACCAACTGCACTCCACTTCACTTGCAATGGGTGTCATCTTATTTTTGTTCTCCTTAATTAAAAACCAGTCTTTTATAACGTATAAACAAGCCAAGGTTTGAACATGTTTTGAAACTCATTTCAAGTCATGCTTGAGTTAATTAAATTCGACTTTCATTCAATTCAATTGTAAGGATCAAAAAAAAAAAAAAATTCAATTGTAAGTACCTTAAGACTAGCCCCGTTCTGCTAAGTTTTATTTAAAAAATAAGTAATTATTTTTAATTTTAAAACTTAAAAATAATATATTTGCTTAAACAATTTGTCGACAAAAAGAAAAAAGAAAATGAGCAATGTACGAAGGATGGAATTAAATATGCATTATTTACAAACAAAAGTATTCGGTTATTCGAAAAAAATCAACATACTCTTGGCCGCATTAAATTTCCCTTGACCGCTACGGATTACTCTTGGACGCGTTGAATTGCACTTGGCCGCTTGAAATTGCCCTTGGCCGAATCGAATTGCCCTTGGCCCCATCGAATCACACTGAGCTGGTACGAATTACTTATGTCCGCCTTGAATTACACTTGGCCACGTGTAATTGCAATTAGCCGCATCAAATTGTACTAGACCGCTTCGAATTGCACATGGACGCATGGATTTGTACTTGGCCGCGTCGAATTACATTTGGCCGCGTCAAATTGCAATTGACCGCATTAAATTGCATTTGGCCGCATTGAATTGCACGGCCAAGTGCAATTTCAGGTGGCCAACTGCAATTCAAAGCGGTCATATGCAATTCGACGCGGCCATGTGCAATTAGACGCGGCCAACTGCAGTTTTATGCGGCCATCTGCTATTAAACGCGGCCAACTGCAATTATAAGTGGCCAGATGCAATTTAAAGCGGCCATGTGAAAGATAAACATCACTGAAGCTGGACTAGAAGTGGTGCACGAAATTCTTAGTTAAAAATCCCACAAAATCATCTTCATCCACCGAGCAAAATGAGCGAAAATAGTTAAAGGAATTATTCTGCAAATGAGGGAAATTGAATGATGAAGAAAGCTGAAATGAGGGAAATTCTTTGGAGCTCGAGGAATTATGGTGTTCTGCTGCTGCCCTGATCAGATGATCGAGAATTTCTACGTAAGTTTTGTTGCAAGCCCTGCGTATTCGTGTGAGAAGAAGACGCAGGAATCACGAACAAAATTACTAGTATTAAAGAAAGAGAGTGGCTCGTGGCCACATTGTCCGGAAAGCGTGAAACGGAACTATGCCTCTCTTATAAACAATGGCAGCACTCTTTTACTCTTGGCTTCCCTCTTTTGCTCTTGGCCGCGGAATTTGACTCCAGACCGCATAATTTTGCAACGACTCCATTTGGATTAATTAGAACTCGCATTTCGTGAATACGAGTTCTATGCGCGCATGGGCAAAGCCAGGAACCAAACCCGCATCTATGGAATTGGAATGCGATTTACGCAAGACCTCGAACTACTTCAGAAGATTCCTCCCCTCTCCAACTCACCATCTGTCAAGTTTTCCTTACTTTTTTTTAAAATGAATTTTAACTGTTGGGGGCTGATACGAAGTATGCTATATTTGGAATGTTCATAATGTACGATGTGCTTTGAATTACAAATAAGTTTGGACCAAAGCCACTTCGATTAGAAAGTAGATTTACAAACTTTTTAACGGTTCTAACCACGCGCAAATAGGATTTTGGGAGTGTCCGTAGCACGCGCGCAAAGTTTGGCTTGTTCGGAAATTTTGAGGACTGCGCCCGGGGTTCACAGACATGCGCCTGGGCGCATGGAACTGTGCCTGAGGCGCATCAAAGCTGTCAAACTAGTCAATCTTTGCAGGCTTGTCCCGGACACTCCTGAACTCCGTTTTACGGGTGGTTTGAACTGTTACAAAGCTTGTTAAATTTAATTTCTAACCCAAGTGGTTTCAATTCAAAGTTATTGATAAATCAGATGGAGTGACCATTTTACCCTCAGTGGATAAAAAAAATAATTCATTTCGGTAAAACACTCGAACCTCTCTCATTTTAAATCGGATCAAGATCTATTTTATATAGATAAATAGGGTTTTAAAAGTATTAAATGATGGTGGGATCCGACTATAAAAATATTTAGGTTTCGTTCATGGAAAAAGGGTAGAAAGCATACCATTGTAGAAATTGTCGGAGCCACTCGGCCAAGAACACATTTTAAGTTTCATTCAAAGCTCAAATCCCTTATTCTTAAGTTTTTTTTCATTGGTTTAGTGTTCCACAGAGTTTATAGACCATCCACACTTCATGGAAGCGTACAGAAAGTCATTTCATCATCGAGATTCATTCAAAGCAAGGATTAAACGTTTATGAACAATTTTGGTCATGTCTTTTGAATTACAAACAATTTTGGACCAAAACCACTTCGATTAGAAAATAGATTTAACAAGCTTTTTAACGGTTCTAATCACGCGCAAATCAAATTTCGGGATCGTTCATATATAGCATGCACGCGAAGTTTGGCTTGTTTGGCAATTTTGCGGACTCCACCCGGGGCACACAGGCATGCGCCTGGGGCGCATGCAATTGCTCCTAAGGCGCATTAAAGCTGAAGAACATCTTGATCCTATTCAGGCGCATGAAATTGCTCCTAAGGCGCATTAAAGCTGAAGAACATCTTGATCCTATTCACTGATTTTGCAACCGTAATAATTTGATTCTTTGTGTTGCTTCCCTCACATGTACTCCAGTTGATTCTTTGTGTTGCTTCCATTTTACATGTGGCAAATTGAGTGACGGCCAAATGAAACACATTATGCTCCATACATTTTTCCAAAGTGAAAAGTTTGAAATGATCTATGAGAGTGTTATTCCATTTCACATGTGGCAAATTGAGTGAAAGCCAAATGAAACGCATTATGCTCCTTACCAAATTGAAAATTTTGAAATGGCCTATGAGAGTGTTATTCAATTTCACATGTGGCAAATTGAGTGACAACCAAATGATGAACACCCTATGCTCCTTACACTAGGTGAGGGTTCAAACACCACAAACTTCATCCCCTTTCTCCTAAATAAGTACTGATTTATTTTGTTTAAAAAAAACACTTCACATGCAAAACTCAAAAAAAAAAAAAAAAAACAGTCGAGGGGCCTTGGCCACCCCCATCCCTTAATGGCTCCGCCATTGGTGTCTTGGTAGTTGACGGCGTAATCGATCTCTCCAATTCTCTCATTGGACAGCATACCGAGTTATAAAGCAAATGACATTGACACACAAACGCAAGGTTAAGCTGAGGAAAAGTTTTCTGACACTCAAAAATTACTATAGCACTGAGTGTCAAAAAATTTGAACCCCTGCTTCCATTGATCTCTTATACCCTGGCCGCCATCCATGGAAGCTGGGGTTCAAATTTTCAATTCTTCTATTTCTATTCTGAGGGTGCCACTTTGGGCTTCACTAGTGTGCCACCTCATCTTGTGATTCAGAAAAAGAAGGAAATCTAGATGGAGAAATCACAATCTTCCAACGATGAATCCCCAAAATAAAACCAAAAACCTTTGGTCAGGTGGGCATAATCAAAAAGCAACTAAAGGGCTTTCATCCAAGAAGTCGGAATTTTGAATATCATGAACGCCAAACATTCCAAACCTTGGGTTACTCGAGGTTTGTCCGACCGTTAAATTTTAGGGCTCCAGAATTAGTTGGGGTGCGCGCACGTTGTCATGGACGTCCGATTTTTAAGAAAACGATGAATCTCTACAATAGAAGAAATAGGTGGTCTTGATAGGAATTAACGTACAGGTTTCCAAATATATTGTGTTTCCTGTGTTCCAGAGTCTTCCACAATCGTATAGTGCCATTCTATTTTAGCTTTGGAAACTCGCATACACCATAGACCACATGCATCACAAAAGATGGAATTTTCAAACTTATGTTTGGACCTTTGAACTTGTGGGGAAGACTTAAATGTGGAGGAGAAATGTAATAGGAAAAAAGGGTAAACGTGAGGTTGCCTCCCATCTCAGTTGGTATAGTAGGTAATGTGGGCACTTAATTTCGTGAGAGTTCAAACCCCACCCCCACATTCCTTTCTCCTAGTAGGATTTTCTTAAATTGAATATAGAAGTATTCGCTCCGAACAAAGAAGGACAAGTTTTTTTTCCAAAATAAATACAAGCGCGTGAAGTTAACTTCTTGGAATTTTTCGCTCGATACTTGAGTTTCAAGTCTCCATTGTTTGTTGGGAAGAGTTAAACATCTGCTTTAACGGTCATGTCACGTGGTAATATCTTAGCTTCAGACTTGAAATAGATGCATTGGAATTTCCTACAAATAGATGCATTGGAATTTCCTCCAAATGAGCAACCCACTTCCGAAGGAAATAGGAGAAAGGGGCAAGGAGGTTTGGAGAAGGAAAGGGTTACCTGAATCCAGCAAACAAGGGGGTGGAAGAGGGTTTACAACCCAAGAAGATGAGGGCAAGTTTCAATGTAAAACATTAAATTGTTGAGCAGTGGGTAATGGATGGTTAATCAGGAGCGCAGTTGGGAAGCTGAGACGATTAATCTCGAGTCAAGAATTGGAAACTTTGTTTAAAAAGGAGAAGGTGGAAAGTGTGCAGATCAAACCCATGGGAGGAAGGTATGTGATTATTACATTTCCAAGTGAAGATCGAAGAAACGAAGTTTTAAAGGAAAAATGGCTTGAATTGTGGTTTGAAGAGGTCAATCCATGGAATGGAGAAGCAGCGAAGAATGAGAGATTTGTATGGGTTGCATGCTTCGGAATGCCTCTCAACGCATGGAATGTTCCGTCATTCAGGGCTATTGGGAGCATTTGGAGCTATTTTATGGAGGTAGATAACGACACAATGAAGGAAGTATCTTATGTTAACCGTAGAATTTTGATTGCTACAGAGAATTCGCAAAGAATTGAGGGGGAGGTAATCGTGATTGTAAATGGAAAGAAATACAATGTGAGCGTGGAAGAGGAGGCCACCTTTAGAACAGTAAGCTCAAAAAATCAATGTTCAAATTCTGAAGCCGGGGAGAAGAATGAATTCTAAAAACACTAAACTAGCATGAATGTGAGCTATATATGCATGGGAATTGAAAGGAAAAAAAACTGAAATGAAAGATATCTCAACAACGTATTGTCTTACTGCACTATGTAAATAGAGATAGATAAATGGATTTGATAGAGGGCCCAATCTCACCACCAACTTATGGGGAGCCAGTTGTCAATCGCACAATCCAAGTTTGAGAAACATGGTTATCACTTTTATCCTTTTTTTTAGATCCCGTTCCAGTAAGATTTCTCTGCAAAGTTTTGAAAGTGTGATTACTATGCACAATTAATGCTCTTGTGTTACATGCGTCTTGGCCACAAAGAATTACTTTTGGCCACAAAGAATTACTCTTGGCCGCGAAGAATAATTATTGGCCTCATCGAATTGCACTTGGCCGCTTTGAATTGCTTTTGGCCGCATCGAATTGCACTTCTCTGCTACAAATTACTTTTGGCCGCATTGAATTGCACATGGCCTCATCGAATTGCTCTGCAAATATTTGCAAAACTGGAAGAGATCACCAACTCCCAACCAGGAAGAGATGCAAAAACATGAACGAAAGTTAGCGATACAACTCCTTGAAGCAAATACATAAACCAAAACAAATCAAGTCAATAAACTAATAAAATCAGTTACGAAGAATATCAACTCCTTAGTGAAGATCCCAATGGAGAAAGAAGAAAATTCATAGTGTGGAGCCCAGAAATCTTGATAACAGAAACATTGAATGGTTGCATTATAGTATAGTTGCAATAATGGAATGGGTGGAATCTCCTTACTTTCAGGTAAATAATTGAGTACCCTGCCCATTCAAACAATGTGCTTAAAAATCTCCGGGCCAGTGCTTCTCAACTCAAATTCCAAGAAGAATCAAGTGGCAGCTTCTTAATTAGACCAAAGACACTGATGTTTAACCACACAGTTACGGATTCATTTTTACTCACGAAGTATCAGATTTCAGGAAGTTGCAGAATGAGGCTTCAAAGTTGAGACATCTTTGGACTATATAAGCCAAAGATGGTAGCAAGAAAATAAGCCCGGTCAAGAAGGAATGTTGAACTTTAAAGACTTTGTAAAGCTTCATGAATATGTCCTGATCTTGATTTTTGAACTAATTCATAGCAGAGGTATATCTATATCATTCGTTACTGTAATCAAATCCTAACATTCACTCAAGATTACAAACATTCGAAACATAGCCTACTTCTGATCAGGCCCCAACAGTTAAAATTCCAAAAAAAAAAAGTATGGAAAACTTGACGGATGGTGAGTTGGAGAGGGGAGGGCACCGATGAAGTAATTCGAGCTCGCACGTAAATCGCATTCCAAAGAAGCGAGTTTGCTTCCGGGCTTTGCACGGTGCCCATGTGCGCACACAACTCATATTCCCGAAATGCGAGTTCTCAATTATCCTAACGGCGCCATTGCAAAATTAAGTGACCATGAGTCAAATTTTGCGGCCAAGAGTAACAGAGTGAGGCCAAGGGTAAAAGCGCGCGGCCATTGTTTAAAATAAAAGCGTGGTTTGGTTTCACGCTTTCCGGATAACGTGGCCAAGAGTAGAAGCGACCAAGAGTCAAATTCGGCGGCCAAGAGTAAAATAGTGCGGCCAAGAGTAAAAGCGCGAGGCCATTGTTTAAATAGAAGCATGGTTCTGTTTCATGCTTTCCAAATAATAACGGGGCCCTAAGCCACACTTCTATAATACTAGTAAACTTGTTTGTAATTCACGCATCTTCTTCTCACACAAATACTCAGGGCTTCCATCGAAACTTACATAGAAATTCTCTATCATTTGATCAGTGCAGCAGCAAAACACCATAATTCCTCATGATCCAAAGAATTTTCCTCATTTTAGCTTCTTCATCATTCTATTTCCCTCTCTTGTAGAATAATTCCTTCAACTATTTCCTTCATTTTGCTTAGTGGATGAAGATGATTTTGTGGGATTTTAATTTTTAACTAAGAAATTCTTGCACCACTTCCAGTCCAGCTCTAGGGACATTTACCTTTCACATGGCGGCTTTGAATTGCACTTGGCCGCGTCGAATTGTACTTGTCTGCTACGAATTACTATTGGCCACGTTGAATTGCACTTGGCCACGTCGAAGTACACCTGGCCGCCTTGAATTACTCTTGGCCGCCAGGAATTGCACTTGGCCGTGCAATTCGATGCGGCCAAGTGCAATATAACGCGGCCCACTGCAATTTCAAGTGGCCATGTGCAATTCAACGCGGCCTAGTGCAATTTGAAGCAGCCAAGTGCAATTCCAAGCGGCCACGTGCAATTCAATGCGGCCAATTGCAATTACGTGCGTCCAAGTGTAATTCGAGGCGGACAAGAGTAATTCGTACCAACTAAGTGCGATTCGATGCGGCCAAGTGCAATTCGATTTGGCCAAGAGTAATTTGATGTGGCTAAGTGCAATTTGATGTGGCTAAGAGCAATTCAACACGTCCAAGAGTAATTCGTAGCGGTCAAGGGAAATTCGATGGGCCAAGAGTATATTGATTTTTATCGATTAACTGAATACTTTTGTTTGTAAATAATGCATATTTAATTCCATCCTTGGTACATTGCTCCTTTTCTTTTTTCTTTTTTTCGACAAATTGTTTAACCAAATACATTATTTTTAAGTATGAAATTAAAAATAATTATTTATTTTTTTAAATAAAACTTAGCAGAATGGGGCTAGTCTTAAGGTACTTACAATTGATTTGAATGAAAGTCGAATTTAATTAACTCAAAAATGACTTGAAATGAGTTTCAAAACATGTTCAAACCTTGGCTTGTTTATATGTTAAAAGACTGGTTTTTAATTAAGGAGAAGAAAAATAATATGACACCCATTGCAAGTGAGTGGAGTGCAGTTGGTGTCTTTCTTATACTCCAACGCACATGGGCAGGGTTCGATTACTGTGGTTCATGCGGTAAGTATCCATCCCTCTCCTCAAGTCCCCTAGGATATAGTAGATTAGGAATAACGAATGACAAAAAAAAAAAAAAAACCCCTCCCCTATTACGTCAGAAGCAATTTTCTTCATAAACTAAATTTGCAGGCGTCTCAATATTATACTATACGATTGTGGAAGACTCTATAACACAGGAAACCCAATATATTTGGAAACGTGTATGTTAATTCCTATCAAGACCACCTATTTCTTCTATTGTAGAGATTCATCGTTTTCTTAAAAACCGGATGTCCATAACAACGTGCGCGCACCCCGACTAATTTTGGAGCCCTAAAATTTAACGGTCGGACAAACCTCTAATAAACCTCCAGTTGTAGTGGATCTGCAGCTACATATGGTCTTGGATTCGGTCATTGAAACAGATATTACCAAAGCAAACAATTGCCAGAGAAGAATGATTTCTAAAAACACTAAACTAGCATGAACGCGTGCTATTTGAAAGAAAAAAAACTGAAATGAAAGATATCACAACAACGTATTGTCTTACCGCAGTATGTAAATAGATATAGATAAATGGATTTGACAGAGGGCCCAATCTCACCACCAACTTACGGGGAGCCAGCTTACACACCTTGCTTCAACGTTTGACAAGTCAATCGCACAATCCAAGTTTGAGGAACATGGTTATCACTTTTATCCTTTTTTTTAGATCCTATTCCAGTAAGATTTCTCTGCAAAGTTTTGAAAGTGTGATTACTATGCACAATGCTCTTGTGTTTTACATGCGTCTTGGCCACGAAGAATTACTTTTGGCCACAAAGAATTACTCTTGGCCGCAAAGTAATTCTTGGCCGTGAAGAATAATTATTGGCCTCATTGAATTGCACTTGGCCGCTTTGAATTGCTCTTGGCCGCATCGAATTGCACTTCTCCGCTACAAATTACTTTTGGTTGCATTAAATTGCACATGACCGCATCGAATCGCTATACAAATATTTGCAAAACTGGAAGAGATCACCAACTCCCAACCTGGAAGAGATGCAAAAACATGAACGGAAGTTAGCGATACAACTCCTTGAAGCAAATACATACATAAACCAAAACAAATCAAGTCAATAATCTAATAAAATCAGTTACGAAAAAATATCAACTCCTTAGTGAAGATCCCAAGGGAGAAAGAAGAAAATTCATAGTGTGGAGCTCAGAAATTTTGATAACAGAAACATTGAATGGTTGCATTATAGTATAGTTGCAATAAGGGAATGGGTGGAATCTCCTTACTTTCAGGTAAATAATTGAGTACCCTGCCCATTCAAAAAATGTGCTTAAAAATCTCCGGGCCAGTGCTTCTCAACTCAAATTCCACGAAGTATTAGATTTCAGGAAGTTGCAGAATGAGGCTTCAAAGTTGAGACATCTTTGGACTATTTAAGCCAAAGATAGTCGCACGAAAATAAGCCCGGTCAAGATGGAATGTTGAACTTTAAAGACTTTCTAAAGCTTCATGAATATGTTCCTAATTTTGATTTTTGAACTAATTCATACCGGAGGTATATTTATATCATTCGTTACTGTAATCAAATCCTAATATTCACTCAAGATTACAAACATTCGAAATATAGCCTACTTCAGATTAGCCCCCAACAGTTAAAATTCCAAAACAAAAAAAAGGAAATCTTGACGGATGGTGAGTTGGAGAGGGGAGGGCACCGATGAAGTAATTCGAGCTCGCACATAAATCGCATTCCAAAGATGCGAGTTTGCTTCCTGGCTTTGCACGGTGCCCATGTGCGCACATAACTCATATTCCTGAAATCGAGTTCTCAATAATCCAAACGGCGCCATTGCAAAATTAAGCAGCCATGAGTCAAATTCAGCGGCCAAGAGTAACAGAGTGCGGCCATGGGTAAAAGCATGCGGCCATTGTTTAAAATACAAGCGTGGTTCCGTTCCACGCTTTTTGAATAACGTGGCCAAGAGTAAAAGTGGCGAAGAGTCAAATTCTGTGGCCAAGAGTAAAATAGTGCGGCCAAAAGTAAAAGCGTGAGGCCATTGTTTAAATAGAAGCATGGTTTTGTTTCATGCTTTCCGAATAATAACGTGGCCACAAGCCACACTTCTATAATACTAGTAAACTTGTTTGTAATTCACGCATCTTCTTCTCACACAAATACCCAGGGCTTCCAACAAAATTTACATTGAAATTCTCGATCATTTGATCAGGGCAGCAGCAGAACACCATAATTCCTTGTGATCCAAAAAATTTCCCTCATTTCAGCTTCTTCATCATTCTATTTCTTCATAATTCCTTCAACTATTTTCCTCATTTTGCTTAGTAGTTGAAGATGATTTTGTGGGATTTTAACTAAGAATTTCTTGCACCACTTCCGGTCCAACTTCAGTGACGTTATCTAGTTAAGAGCCTGATTACTATGCTTGATTATTTATTAACTCATACAAGTTAATTGTCTTCTTCTTTTAATTGAATGAGGGTTCATTGAGGAGTGGATGGTTCTTCCACCGAAATTGTTCAGTAGGGAAAACAATCTTATAGTGGGTATTCTGCTAGTTTTTTTTTTAATTTTATGAAATCTTACTGTTAGGTTGGTGTTTGAGAAATCTGGCTAAGCACTTTTATCACTTGTCTTGAGTGTTGTTTTGAAATTTTCAACCGGTAACCTTAAAAGCTTTCTGATGTTTGTATGCTTCTTTGCCATAGTAAGATGATGGTGCTTGTCAATCCTAAGGTATCCAACTAGAGTAATTTACGATAGCCGGTCATGATGAACACTTAACCCTATATGCTCAGACTCTGAGCTAAATATCCAAAGCATGTTGTGTGTGGGACACGGATACACAAGGTCAATAGTCATGTCGGTGCTTCTCGGGTTAGAAAGTAGATGCATAGATTGTGCCCAACTTTGCAACCCCAGTGACTACCCTGCAACATTTGCAGTCCTAATATGAAAACTTTCATTGGCAAGAGTGATTGGATGAGCAATAGCAGCAAAAGTATGAAGAATGAAACAGTGAAATTCCTAATATCATCGCGAATTTCCCTGTAATTGGAATGTAATTGGAATTCAATAGTGATGAAGTTTTGAGCAGTCTTGTACCATGAGTACAACCCAGTCATTAATTTTTTAACTTTAATCAAGGACAGAGAGTGAAACGATGGAGACATAAGCTTCACTGTGGAAACAGAAACAACCCAGATTGCCAGCTGAACTCTTATAGCTTTGCAGCTGTTATTGCAGCAAAGATTTCAAATCAAACTAAGATATCGACTAGCGGTTGTGTCCAGCCAGAAGGATTTGTTGTCCTTGGTGCATATTGTAACAAGCCTAGCAAACTTCCTTGGACAAAATAACCAACTCTCGCAACTGTTGGACTGTTTCAACTGGAGTACATGTGAGGGAAGCAAGCAACACAAACAATCAAAATTATTACAGTTCTGAAATCAGTGAACAAAGAATAAAAATAATTACGGTTCTGAAATCAGTGAATAGGATCAAGATGTTCTTCAACTTTGATGCGCCTTAGGAGCAATTTCATTCGCCCCCAGGCGCATGCCTGTGTGCCCCGAGCGGGGTCCTCAAAATTGCCAAACAAGCCAAATTTTGCACGCATGCTATATATGGACAGTCCTGAAATTTGATTTGCGCGTGATGAGAACCGTTAAAAAGCTTGTTAAATCTATTTTCTAATCGAAGTGGTTTTGGTCCAAAATTGTTTGTAATTCAAAAGACATGACCAAAATTGTTCATAAACGTTTAAGCCTTGCTTTGAATGAATCTCGATAATGAAATGACTTTCTGTACGCTTCCATGAAATGTGGATGGTCTATAAACTCTGTGGAACACTTAACCAATGAAAAAAACTTAAGAATAAGGGATTTGAGCTTTGAATGAAACTTAAAATGTGTTCTTGGCTTAGTGGCTCCGACAATTTCTACAATGGCATGCTTTCTACCCTTTTTCCATGAATGAAACCTAAATATTTTTATAGTCGGATCCCACCATATTTTAATACTTTTAAAACCATATTTATCTATATAAAATAGATCTTAATCCGATTTAAAATGAGAGAGATACGAGTGTTTTACCGAAATGAATTGTTTTTTTGATCCACTGAGGGTAAAATGGTCACTTCATCTGATTTATTAATAACTTTGAATCAAAACCACTTGGGTTAGAAAGTAAATTTAACAAGCTTTGTAACGGTTCAAACCACCCGTAAAGCGGAGTTCAGGAGTGTCCGGGACAAGCCCGCAAAAATTGACTTGTTTGACAGCTTTGATGCGCCTCAGGCGCAATTTAATGCGCCTAGGCTCATGTCTGTGCGCCCCAGGCTCAGTCCTTAAAATTTCCGAACAAGCCAAACTTTGCGCGCATGCAACGGACACTCCCGAAATCCGATTTGCGCGTGGTTAGAACCGTTAGAAAGTTTGTTTAATCTACTTTCTAACCGAAGTGGTTTTGGTCCAAACTTATTTGTAATTCAAAGGACATGACCATTTTACCCTCAACGAGTCGAAAAACACATCATTTGGATAAAAGGCTTGTATTCCCCTCATTCTAAATCGATCGGATAAAGACAAATTCTATGTTGATGAATATGATTTTCAAAGTCCTAAAGCATGATGGAAATGAATAATGAAAATAATAAAGTTTCATTTATGAAAAGTTAGTCAAAAGCAGACCGATTTAAAAATGATTGGAGCCACTACGAAAGTAGACCGATTAAAACTTCCTAAAGAGATTTCCAACTACGAAAGATGTACATGAAGTTTGGAATTAGGCTTTCTATTCTATTTCTCTGGTGTTTGTCACACCACACATTCCCAAATAAGAAGAAAAAATAGAAAATTTGCTTGTATGTCAACTTGTTTTTAACTTAAGTTGACCTGTGTAGTATAGTTCTAGTCCGGAAGCACCGTCACGTACTCACGTGATGCCCCAGATCACTCTATATAGAACCACTACACATTTACATGGCGCCATACACTTAGTCATAGGTCCCACAAGAATGTGTAGTGGTTCTAATCCTAAGGTATCCAACTAGAGTAATTTACAATAGCCGGTCGTGACGAACACTTAACTCTATATGCTCAGACCCTGATTTAAATATCAAAAGCATGTCGTGTTTGGGACACGGATAAACAAGGCCAATAGACATTTCAATGCTTCTCGGGTTAGAAAGTAGATGCATAGATTGTGCTCAACTTTGCATCCATGAAGTGATATCTAGACATAAACAACTACTCCAAAATATCATAGAATGGTATCATGGAATATAAGACTTACCATTCCTTTATCAATTCCTTTTTTCAGATTTAACTACATAGAGAGAGCCGAGTTTCAGTTTTTTAAATACACAAAGAATCATGCTTTCAACAAACAGTAGGAAGCCTTAATGGTATTCCTATTAGATGCTAAGATTGTTTTATCAATTTCCTTGTTCTAGGGCCGGGGCCTTTCTGTAGTTATTCTTTTCTAGGTCTCTCGTCTGCACTTAACATGGCACAAAGGAGTTCCTTAAGGCCACAATTGTCTCTCGCGTATTTGCACAAGATTTCTTTATGTTTCTCCAAGAGCTAATGTAGTATCGATAGCCAAAGCTATTTTGGCAATAACCCCTTCTTCACCACTGGATTTGTGCTCGACAATCCTAGCATTGTTTAACCCCATATGTTGTCTAAACCAGTAGCAAAAAAAGTTTAGGAACTAAACCATTCAACTTCCTGAGCTAGGCGCAAAGGTGGCCTTCTAATCCGATTCTCCTCCATGCCAAGAAGTACCTCCTCAGCAGCAAAGATTTCAAATCAAACTAAGATATCAACTGGCAGTTGTGTGCAGAGCAATAAGCATTTGTTGTCCTTGGTGCATATTGTAAATAGCATAGCTTCCTTGGACATAGTAACCAACTCTTGCTACTGTCGGACTATTTCAACTGGAGTACATGTGAGGGAAGAAACACAAAGAATCAAAACTATTACAGTTCTGAAATCAGTGAACAGGATCAAGATATTCATTGCCCCCCCATAAAAATTTACCTTGCCTGCACTGTCAATGACCTTATGTAATCAACACTTTTGCTGTTCCGTGTAACTATCGCTGATAAAATGATAACTGGGGCTAGACGTTGGTCCACTTACATCGAAGACAAACCTGAAAAATTTTATGTGGCTACGATGAGAAAATATTTTACCAATCCCTGACCGAAATGTCCCATTGAAATGACTTCAAGCTTATATAATCACGTTACGTATACCACCATTGTGCGGAAAATTACATTTGAATTACTTATAAATATTTTCAAACGCTGGAATAAATTCAGATGATCAAACCCTTCAATAAGGAGAAGAATGAAGATGTTGAAGCTTATCGTGTGTGGTAGATCCCTGCACAGAACAAGGTTTCTTGCTGTTTACCTGAAAAGTAGCAAATAAATCGCATCCAACTGCATTGTCTTTTATGTCAAACTGGAGGACTTTGCGTCGTAACAATTCATAACAGCACATTTTTGCATTTGCCCGACTGTTTTTCATTTTTTCACATAGGGGTTTCTGCAAAAACTCGTGTCAATTGTGGGACTGCAACTTTTCTTAGTCTCTTCACTATTAGCATTGGTTATTTAGTATATTGTGGCATGGAATCCGGTTTCTGGTTTATTTTTGGGTGCATTATTGACAGAGAGGTCAATGTATGTAGCAGCAACGATGGTGCATTGCCTATTTCTCGTTCTTCCCCGGGGGCCAAATGAAAAGATGCGAGCTGTGCTTATCGAACAACGGGAAGCCCCATGACATGAAAACATGTTAAATGAGGCTCTTTTAACAATGTCAAGAGACTCTAACCATTGAACATTGAAAATCAACTCAGCATACAATTATTAGGACCAGACACTAGAAAAGGCAACTGGGATCAAATCTAGAGCTCATTTAGATATCCATTGGGATTAAACTTAGTATACTGTTGAAATGGTCACTTCTTCTAATGTATACATAATTTTGAATCGAAACCACCTGGGTTAGAAAGTAAATTCAACAAGCTTTGTAACGGTTCAAACCACTTGTAAAACTGAGTTCTCGAGTGTTCAAAGCAAGCCCGCAAAGATTGACTTGTTTTACAGCTTTGATGCGCCTCAGGCGCATGTTTGTGCCCCCCGGGCGTAGTCCTCAAAATTGCCAAAGAAGCCAAACTTTGCGCGGATGCTATGGACACTCCCGAAATCGGATATACGCGTGGTTAGAATTGTTAAAAGCTTGTTAGATCTATTTTCTAATCAAAGTGGTTATGGTCCAAAATTGTTTGTAAACATTTAAGCCTTGCTTTGAATGAATATCGATGATGAAATGATTTTCCTTACGCTTCCATGAAATGTGGATGGTCAATAAACTCTGTGGTACACTTAAGCAAATAGGAAAAACTTAAGAGTAAGGGATTTGAGTATTGAATGAAACTTAAAATGTGTTTTCGGCATAGTGGCTCCGACGATTTCTATAGTGGTATGCTTTCTACCCATTTTTCATTCGTGACCGTAATCCAATCCTAATTCACCGTATATTATGAACATTCCAAATATAGCATACTTCGTATCAGCCCCCAACAGTTAAAATTCATTTTAAAAAAAAGTAAGGAAAACATGACAGATGGTGAGTTGGGAGGGGAGGAATCTTCTGAAGTAGTTCGAGGTCTTATGTAAATCGCATTCCATAGATGCGGGTTTGGTTCCTGGCTTTGCCCATGCGCGCATAGAACTCGTATTCACGAAATGCGAGTTTTAATTAATCCAAATGGTGTCGTTGCAAAATTATGCGGTCTGGAGTCAAATTCCGCGGCCAAGAGCAAAAGAGGGCAGCCAAGAGTAAAAGAGTGCTGCCATTGTTCATAAGGGAGGTGTAGTTCCGTTTCACGCTTTCCGGATAATGTGGCCACGAGCCACTCTCTTTCTTTAATACTAGTAATTTTGTTCGTGATTCCTGCGTCTTGTTCTCACACGAATACGTAGGGCTTGCAACAAAACTTACGTAGAAATTCTCGATCATCTGATTAGGGCAGCAGCATAACACAATAATTACTCGAGCTCCAAAGAATTTCCCTCATTTCAGATTTCTTCATCATTCAATTTCCCTCATTTTGCAGCATAATTCCTTTAACTATTTCGCTCATTTTGCTCGGTGGATGAAGATGATTTTGTGGGATTTTTTAAATAAGAATTTCGTGCACCACTTCCAGTCTAGCTTCAGGGATGTTTATCTTTCACGTGGCCGCGTAGAATTTTAGTTGGCCGCGTGCAATTGCACATGGACGAGTCGAATTTCTGTTGGCCGCGTCTAATTACACAAGGCCGTGTCGAATTGCATTTGGCCGCGTGGAATTGCAGTTGGCCGCCTCAATTTGTACTTGGCCGTGCAATTCGACGCGGCCAAGTGCAATTAAAAGCGGCCAATTGCAATTAAACGCGGCCAAGTGTAATTCGACGCGGCCAAGTACAATTCCATGCGGCCACGTGCAATTCGAAGCGGCCTAGTACAATTCGACGCGGCCAAGTGTAATTAGACGCGGCCAATTGCAATTACATGCGGCCAAGTGTAATTTGAGGCGGACAAGAGTAATTTGTACCAGCTAAGTGTGATTCGATGGGGCCAAGGGCAATTCGATTGGGCCAAGAGCAATTTCATGCGGCCAAAAGCAATTCAACGCGTCCAAGAGTAATCCGTAGCGGTCAAGGGAAAATTGATGCGGCCAAGAGTATATTGATTTTTTTCGAATAACCAAATACTTTTGTTTGCAAATAATGCATATTTAATTCCATCCTTGGTACATTGGTCATTTCCTTTTTTCTTTTTGTTGACAAATTGTTTAAGCATATACATTATTTTTAAGTTTTAAAATTAAAATTAATTACTTATTTTTTAAATAAAACTTAGCAGAACGGGGCTAGTCTTAAGGTACTTACAATTGAATTTTTTTTTTTTGATCCTTACAATTGAATTGAATGAAAGTCGAATTTAATTAACTCAAGCATGACTCGAAATGAGTTTCAAAACATGTTCAAACCTTGGCTTGTTTATACGTTATAAAAGACTGGTTTTTAATTAAGGAGAAGAAAAATAAGATGACACCGATTGCAATTGGAGTGGAGTGCAGTTGGTGTCTTTCTTTTACCCCTACGCACATGGGTTCGATTACTGCGGTTCCTGCGGTAAGCACCCATCCCTATCCTCATGTCCCCTAGGATATAGTAGATTAGGAATAACGAATGACCCAAAAAAAAAAAAAACCACCCCTATTACGTCACAAGCAGTTTTCTTCATAAACTAAATTTGCAGACGTCTCAACATTGCATAGCTATTTGTAGGAAATTCCAATGCATCTATTTCAAGTCCGAAGCTAAGATATTACCACGTGACATGAGCGTTAAAGCAGATGTTTAACTCTTCCCAACGGACTATGGAGACTTGAAACTCAAGTATCAAGCGAAAAATTCCAAGCAGTTAACTTCATGCGCTTGTATTTATTTTGGAAAAAAAACTTGTCCTTCTTTGTTCGGAGCGAATACTTCTATATTCAATTTAAGAAAATCCTACTAGGAGAAAGGAATGTGGGGGTGGGGTTTGAACTCTCACAAAATTAAGTGCCCACATTACCTACTATACCAACTGAGATGGTAGGCAACCTCACGTTTAACCTTTTTTCCTATTACATTTCTCCTCCACTTTTAAGTCTTCCCCACAAGTTCAAAGGTCCAAACATAAGTTTGAAAATTCCATCTTTTGTGATGCATGTAGTATATGGTGTATGCAAGTTTCCAAAGCTAAAATAGAATGGCACTATACGATTGTGGAAGACTCTGGAACACAGGAACCCAATATATTTGGAAACGTGTACGTTAATTCCTATCAAGACCACCTATTTCTTCTATTGTAGAGATTCATCGTTTTCTTAAAAATCGGACGTCCATGACAACGTGCGCGCACCCCGACTAATTTTTGAGCCCTAAAATTTAACGGTCGGACAATCCTCGAGTAACCTAAGGTTTGGAATGTTTGGCATTCATGATATTCAAAATTCCGACTTCTTGGATGAAAGCCCTTTAGTTGCTTTCTGATTATGCCCACCTGACCAAAGGTTTTTGGTTTTATTTTGGGGATTTATCATTGGAAGATTGTGATTTCTCCATCTAGATTTTCTTCTTGTTCTGAATCACAAGATGAGGTGGCACGCTTGTGAAGCCCTAAGTGGCACCTTCAGAATAGAAATAGAAGAATTGAAAATTTGAACCCCAGCTTCCATGGATGGCGGCCAGGGTATAAGAGATCAATGGAAGCAGGGGTTCAAATTTTCTGACACTCAGTGCTATAGTAAATTTTGAGTGTTAGAAAACTTTTCCTCAGCTTAACCTTGTGTTTGTACGTGTGTCAATGTCATTTGCTTTATAACTCGGTATGCTATCCAAAGAGAGAATTGGAGAGATCGATCACGCCGTCCACTACCAAGACACCAATGGCGGAGCCATTAAAGGGATGGGGGTGGCCAAGGCCCCTCGAGTGTTTCTTCTTTTTTTTTTGAGTTTTGCATGTGAAGTATTTTTTTTTAAACAAAATAAATCTGTACTTATTTAGGAGAAAGGGCATGAAGTTTGTGGTGTTTGAACCCTCACCTAGTGTAAGGAGGATAATGTGTTCATCATTTGGCTGTCACTCAATTTGCCACATGTGAAATTGAATAACACTCTCATAGGTCATTTCAGAAATTGAACCCTCACCTAGTGTAAGGAGGACAATGGTATGCTTTCTAC
Source organism: Rhododendron mucronatum var. ripense (assembly GCA_019656295.1). Lineage (NCBI taxonomy): Eukaryota > Viridiplantae > Streptophyta > Magnoliopsida > Ericales > Ericaceae > Rhododendron > Rhododendron mucronatum. Next base: position 41,556 of record BPLT01000195.1, on the reverse strand, counting down.
CCTTTTTCCATGAACGAAACCTAAATATTTTTATAGTCGGATCCCACCATCTTTTAATACTTTTAAAACCCTATTTATCTATATAAAATAGATCTTGATCCGATTTAAAATGAGAGAGGTTCGAGTGTTTTACTGAAATGAATAATTTTTTTGGTCCACTGAGGGTAAAATAGTCACATCATTTGATTTATCAATAACTTTGAATCGAAACCACTTGGGTAGAAATTAAATTTAACAGGCTTTGTAACGGTTCAAACCACCCGTAAAATGGAGTTCGGGAGTGTCCGGGACATGCCCGCAAAGATTGACTAGTTTGGCAGCCTTGATGCGCCTCAGGCGCGGTTCCATGCGCCCAGGCGCATGTCTGTGCTCCCCGGGCGCAGTCCTCATAATTTCCGAACAAGCCAAACTTTGCGCGCATGCTACGGACACTCCCGAAATCCGATTTGCGCGTGGTTAGAACCGTTAAAAAGTTTGTGAAATCTACTTTCTAATCGAAGTGATTTTGGTCCAAACGTATTTGTAATTCAAAGCACATGACCAATTTACCTTTAATGAGTCGAAAAACACATCATTTGGATAAAAGGCTTGTATTCCCCTCATTCTAAATCGATCGGATCAAGACCAATTCTATGTTGATGAATATGATTTTCAAAGTCCTAAAGCATGATGGAAATGAATAATGAAAATAATTAAGTTTCATTTATGAAAAGTTAGTTGAAAGCCGACCGATTTAAAAATGATTGCAGCCACTACGAAAGCAGACCGATTAAAACTTCCTAAAGAGATTTCCAACTACGAAATATGTACATGAGGTTTGGAATTAGGCTTTCTATTCTATTACTCTTGAGTTTGTCACGCCACACATTCACAATAAGAAGCAGAAAATAGAATATATGCTCGTATGTCAACCTGTTTTTAACTTAAGTTGACTCGTGTAGTATAGTTGTATCCGGAAGCACCGCCACGTACTCACGTGATGCTCCAGCTCACTCTATATAGAACCACTACACATTTACATGGGGCCATACACTTAGTCATAGGTCCCACAAGAATGTGTGGTGGTTCTAATCCTAAGGTATCCAACTAGAGTAATTTACAATAGCTCGTCGTGAGGAACACTTAACCGTCTATGCTCAGACCCTAAGCTAAATATCAAAAGCACGTTGTGTGTGGGACACGGATACACAAGGCCAATAGACATTTGAGGGCATCACGGGTTAGAAAGTAGATGCATAGATTGTGCTCAACTTTGCATCCAAAGCTATTCTGGCAAAAACCCCTTCTTCACCACTGGATTTGTGCCCGACAATCCTAGCATTGTTTAACCCCATATGTTGTCTAAACCAGCAGCAAAAGAAAGTTTAGGAACTAAACCATTCAACTTCTTGAGCTAGGCGCAAAGGTGGCCTTCTAAACCGATTCTCCTCCATTCCAAGAAGTACCCCCTCAGCAGCAAAGATTTCAATCAAACTAAGATATCAACTGGCAGTTGTGTGCAGAGCCATAAGCATTTGTTGTCCTTGGACATAGCAACCAACTCTTGCAACTGTCGGACTATTCCAACTGGAGTACATGTGAGGGAAGAAACACAAAGAATCAAAACTATTACAGTTCTGAAATCAGTGAACAGGATCAAGATATTCATTGCCCCCCCATAAAAATTTACCTTGCCTGCACTGTCAATGACCTTATGTAATCAACACTTTTGCTGTTCCGTGTAACTATCGCTGATAAAATGATAACTGGGGCTAGACGTTGGTCCACTTACATCGAAGACAAACCTGAAAAATTTTATGTGGCTACGATGAGAAAATATTTTACCAATCCCTGACCGAAATGTCCCATTGAAATGACTTCAAGCTTATATAATCACGTCATGTATACCACCATTGTGCGGAAAATTACATTTGAATTACTTATAAATATTTTCAAAAGCTGGAATAAATTCAAATGATCAAACCCTTCAATAAGGAGAAGAATGAAGATATTGAAGCTTATGGTGTGTAGTAGATCCCTTCACAGAGCAAGGTTTCTTGCCGTTTACCTTAAAAGTAGCAAATAAATCGCATCCAACTGCATTGTCTTTTATGTCAAACTGGAGGACTTTGCATCATAACAATTAATTACAGCACATTTTTGCATTTGCCAGTATGTTTTTCCTTTTTTCACATAGGGGTTTCTGCAAAAACTCGTGTCAACTGTGGGACTGCAACTTTTCTTAGTCTCTTCACTGTTAGCATTGGTTATTTAGTATAATGTGCCATGGAATCCGGCTACTGGTTTATTTTTGGGCGCATTATTGAGAGAGAGGTCAATGTATGTAGAAGCAGGGATGGTGCATTGTCTATTTCTCGTTCTTGCCCAGGGGCCAAATTAAAAGATGCGAGCTGTGCTTATCGAACAACTGGAAGCCCCATGACATGAAAACATGTTAAATGAGGCTCTTTTAACAATGTCAAGAGACTCTAAACATTGAACATTGAAAATCAACTCAGCATACAATTATTAGGACCAGATACGAGAAAAGGTGACTGGGATCAAATCTAGAGCTCATTTAGATATCCATTGGGATTAAACTTAGTATACTGTTGAAATGGTCACTTCTTCTGATGTACACATAATTTTGAATCAACACCACCTGGGTTAGAAAGTAAATTCAACAAGCTCTGTAAAGGTTCAAACCACTTGTAAAATTGAGTTCTCGAGTCTTCGAAGCAAGCTTGCAAAGATTAACTTGTTCTACAGCTTTAATTCGCCTAAGGCACAATTTCATGCGCCCCAGGCGCATGTCTGTGCGCCCCGGGCGCAGTCCTCAAAATTGCCAAACAAGCCAAACTTTGCACGCATGCTATCGACACTCTCGAAATCTGATTTACGCGTGGTTAGAACTGTTAAAAGCTTGTTAAATCTATTTTCTAATCAAAGTTGTTATGGTCCAAAATTGTTTGTAAACGTTTAAGCCTTGCTTTGAATGAATCTCGATGATGAAATGACTTTCGGTACGCTTTCATGAAATGTGGATGGTCTATAAACTCTGTGGAACACTTAAGCAAATAGGAAAAACTTAAGAATAAGGGATTTGAGCATTGAATGAAACTTAAAATGTGTTTTCTGCTTAGTGGCTCCAACGATTTCTATAGTGGTATGCTTTCTACCCATTTTTCATTCGTGATGGTAATCAAGTCCTAATTCACCGTACATTACGAATATTCCAAATATAGCCTACTTCGTATCAGCCCCTAACAGTTAAAATTCATTTTAAAAAAAAGTACGGAAAACTTGACAGATGGTGAGTTGGAGAGGGGAGGGATCTGTTGAAGTAGTTCGAGGTCTTACATAAATCGCATTCCATAGATGCGGGTTTGGTTCCTGGCTTTGCCCATGCGCGCATAGAACTCGTATTCCAGAAATGCGAGTTCTCATTAATCCAAACGGCGTCGTTTGCAAAATTAAGCGGTCCGGAGTCAAATTCCGCGGCCAAGAGCAAAAGAGGGCGGCCAAGAGTAAAAGAGTGCGGCCATTGTTTATAAGAGAGGCGTAGTTCCGTTTCACGCTTTCTGGATAATGTGGCCACGAGCCACACTCTTTCTTTAAGACTAGTAATTTTGTTCGTGATTACTGCGTCGTCCTCTCACACGAATACGCAGGGCTTGCAACAAAACTTACGCAGAAATTCTCGATCATCTGATCAAGGCAGTAGCAGAATACTATAATTACTCGAGATCCAAAGAATTTCCCTCATTTCAGTTTCTTCATCATTCAATTTCTCTCATTTGCAGCATAATTCCTTTAACTATTTCCCTTATTTAGCTCGGTGAATGAAGATGATTTGGTGGGATTTTTAACTAAGACTTTCGTGCACCACTTACAGGGATGTTTGTCTTTCATATGGCCGCATCGAACAGCACATGGCCGTGTAGAATTGCAGTTGGCCGCGTTGCAGTTCAGTTGGCCGCGTGACATTGCACCTTGCCGAATTGAATTGCACTTGGCCGCCTCGAATTGCACTTGGCCTTGCAATTCGATGCGGCCAAGTGCAATTCAAAGCGGCCAAGTGCGATTTGATGCGGCCAAGTGTAATTAAATGCGTCCAAGAGTAATTCGTAGCGGTCAAGGAAAATTTGATGCGGCCAAGAGTATATTGATTTTTCTCGAATAACCGAATACTTTTGTTTGTAAATAATGCATATTTAATTTCATCCTTGGTACATTGCTTGCTTCCTTTTTTCTTTTTGTCGACAAATTATTTAAGCAAATACATTATTTTAAGTTTGAAAATTAAAAATAATGGCTTATTTTTTAAATAAAACTTAGCAGAACGGGGCCAGTCCTAAGGTACTTACAATTGAATTGAATGAAAGTCTAATTTAATTAACTCAAGCATGACTCGAAATGAGTTTCAAAACATGTTCAAACCTTGGCTTGTTTATACGTTATAAACGACTTGTTTTAATTAGGGAGAAGAAAAATAGGATGACACCCATTGCAGGTGGAGTGGAGTGCAGTTGGTGTCTTTCTTATACCCCAACGCATATGGGTAGGGTTCGATTACTGCTGTTCCTGCGGTAAGCACCCATCCTTCTCCTCATGTCCCCTAGGATATAGTAGATTAGGAAAAACGAATGACCAAAAAAAAAAAAAACCTCCCCTATTACGTCACAAGCAGTTTTCTTCATAAACTAAATTTGCAGACGTCTCAACATTGCATCTCTATTTGTAGGAAATTCCAATGCATCTATTTCAAGTCCGAAGCTAAATTATTACCATGTGATATGAGCATTAAAGCAAATGTTTAACTCTTCCCAACAGACTATGGAGACTTGGAACTCAAGTATCGAGGGAAAAATTCCAAGCAGTTAACTTCACGCGCATGTATTTATTTTGGAAAAAAAACTTATCCTTCTTTGTTAGGAGCGAATACTTCTATTTTCAATTTAAGAAAATCCTACTAGGAGAAAGGAATGTGGGGGTGGGGTTTGAACTCTCACGAAATTAAGTGTCCACATTACCTACTATACCAACCTCACGTTTACCCTTTTTTCCTATTACATTTCTCCTCCACTTTTAAGTCTTCCCCACAAGTTCAAAGGTCCAAACATAAGTTTGAAAATTCCATCTTTTGTGATGCATGTGGTAAATGGTGTATACGAGTTTCCAAAACTAAAATAGATTGTGGAAGACTCTGGAACATAGGAAACCCAATATATTTGGAAACGTGTACGTTAATTCCTATCAAGACCACCTATTTCTTCTATTGTAGAGATTCATCGTTTTCTTAAAAATCGGATGTCCATGACAACGTGCGCGCTCCCTGACTAATTCTGGAGCCCTAAAATTTAACGGTCGGACAAACCTCGAGTAACCCAAAGGTTTAGAATGTTTGGCGTTCGTGATATTCAAAATTCCGACTTCTTGGATGAAAGCCCTTTAGTTGCTTTCTGATTATGCCCACCTAACCAAAGGTTTTTGGTTTTATTTTGGGGATTTATCGTTGGAAGATTGTGATTTCTCCATCTAGATTTCCTTCCTATTCTGAATCACAAGATGAGGTGGCACGCTAGTGAAGCCCTAAGTGGCACCCTCAGAATAGAAATAAAAGAATTGAAAATTTGAACCCCAGCTTCCTTGGATGGTCGGCCAGGGTATAAGAGATCAATGGAAGCAGGGGTTCAAATTTTCTGACACTCAGTTCTATAGTAATTTTTGTTTATTTTTTGAGTGTTAGAAAACTTTCCCTCAGTTGAACCTTGCATTTGGGTGTCAATGTCATTTGCTTTATAACTCGGTATGCTGTCCAAAGAGAGAATTGGAGAGATCGATCACGCCGTCCACTACCAAGACACCAATGGCGGAGCCATTAAGGGGCTGGGGGTGGCCAAGGCCCCTCGAGTGTTTTTTTTTTTTTGAGTTTTGCATATGAAGTTTTTTTTAAACAAAATAAATCAGTACTAATTTAGGAGAAAGGGGATGAAGTTGGTGGTGTTTGAACCCTCACCTAGTGTAAGGAGCATAATGTGTCCATCATTTGGCTGTCACTCAATTTGCAACTTGTGAAATGGAATAACACTCTCATAGGGCATTTCAAAATTTTCAATTTGGTAAGGAGCATAATGTGTTTCATTTGGCTGTCACTCAATTTGCCATATGTGAAATGGAATAACACTCTCATAGGTCATTTCAAACTTTTCACTTTGGAAAAATGTACGGAGCTGTAGACACCCCAATCTGGGCTTCCAGATTAGTTTACTTACGGTTTTTGATTCCCCGATGATGAAATGGATCAAGAACACCCTGGGAATGATAGCGTATTTGAGCTTTGAGTGTTTGCAAAACCCTTGAACCTAACCTAGCCTAAGCCACTTCAAAAACCAAAAACCTTGCTGGTCCGCGCCAGGGCGCAATCATCTCGCGCCTGGGCGCAACCATCCCGCGCCAGGGCGCACCATCGCGCGACAGTGCGCCCGGGCGCACCATCGCGCGCCAGAGTCACTCCATCGCGCGACAGTGCGCCAGGGCGCACCATCGCGCGACAGACTGACTCCGTCGCGCGATGGTCCAACCTACCACCAACCTTTCTGAAGGAGGACAGTTGGCCACCAATGCAACCTCAGCCAGGCCTCGTGGACTAGCTGCACTCCTCTCTTTGCAGCCCGAACCTACCTCCATCTCCCCCTATTTATACCCCCATGGTTCATTCATAAAAAGGGTTCAAGTTTTGACAAAAAGATTACACTCCATGTAATCAAAGAACATAGCTTGTTCTTTCTCTCCCCATTTTCTCACACTCAACAATCCTCAAACATCCCAACCAATTTCAATTCAATTCGAAACTCAAATTTCGTTTCAAACTCAAACCAAAGGTATAGCTTACTTTTGTTCTGTTTCTGTTCTGATCCCTGAGGGGGGCTGGCAGGGCCAAGGCTGGTAATCAATACCAGTCCTGGTCCTAAAGCTGGCAAGGTTTCAAAAACCGTCATGGTAGGAACCAACGCGCGATGGTCCCACTCTCTCGCGCGACACTCCGGTGCTGCATGAGATGGACCGCGTGGGGATTGGTGTCCTACTGTTTTGCATTCATGTGTATATAGATCACTTTGTAAGCATGATAATAACCAGTTTATTGCTTTCTTTTGTTAGAAATTGCTAGTTGTAGTTCAATTTGCATGTTTTCTGTTTTGGAATACCCCTGGGATAATTCTGGACCTGTCCCAGAACCCAGAAAATGTGAACCAAGCACTGGTCTGGTTGCGCCAGGGCGCAACCATCCTGCGCCAGGGCGCACCATCGCGCGCCAGGGCGCATCCTCGCGCGACATAGTGATTCCATCGCGCGACAGTTTGCCTCCGACCAGTGAGTGGCCTTGCACGGGTAGCTCGGCCTTAGGCCATTATTTTGTCCCCACACTGTTTATGGGGTGTTTTATTAATTTGTAGGGCTTTTTAGCCTTTAAACTGTATATTATGCTGCTCATAACTGCGTGGTTTGTCCTGGGTGTGCACTGGTCCTTCCAGAGCCCAGAGAGTTTGAGAATAAGAGTTGTGGGTTTGAGCTCACCGGCGCGCGCTTGTCTTGGAATTATGCGCGCAAGAGTGAACAGCATGCAGTGGCTTGTTCAGTGCATGCTGGTTTCTTCCTGCGCACGTCACTCCGAAACAGGGGCTCCCCAGTTTGTTTAAACTCCCACAGCAGTCTGTTCTCATCCTATACTAACTGCTCATCCATGCTATCTATCACATCTCTCAAGTTGTTACAACTTTAATCCCCATTAAACTGTTTCCCCGCCCTAATTGGCTAAAAACTGATTAATCAAACAGAATCGCAAACAAACATCTTTCGCAAATGCCTAAGTAGAGACCGATCTCCGGATTGGGCGAGAGGGGTGCCATAAAACCCTTCCCCTCTCGTAACCTGGCTCCCGAACCCAGATATGGTTATGACGGACTGGTTCCTTAACCCTTTCAAATCAAACAGCGCGGCAAGTGCTTCGAAATACGGTTCCTTGGGTGTCGGACCTTCAAATCCAAGTGGCGACTCTGTATTTTCGCGAGCGCTTGTCGTCCAGCTTAAAAAGCGCTCCCGCGAACCGGCAGCATCTCTTCTCTCTCAAAAGGGTGGGAACGGAATCCCTTCACCGAGGAGAGAGAAAGATTCGGGCAAATCGCATTTGCCCACAGTGGCGACTCTGCTGGGGATCGAATCAATATTAATCTATACTTAGATTTTAATACGCTTAAGAACAATCCCACGAAAGCCTGTCAAAATAGTGAGCTTCGCGCTGCTAAAGAAAGGATTGGTGATTTAACAGGACCTCGTGTCCGGCCATCCAATCTGGGGCTTTTCCGATTTTTCTCTCGTGTAGTTTCTTCTAAGTATTGATCAATAAAGAGAGCCAAATTTGAAAAGGCATTTGCGAATTTGCGATTCTGTTTCATTAATCAAACTTTTTAGCATTCTCATTTGCATCGATGTGGGATAAGCCTCGTTGGATCGTTTTGGCAAGCCGGCACGGTTTACCGGAGCCCGGGGACCCCGAATGACCAACAACCTTCGACGATGATGAGTCATTCTACCGTTCGACTGTTGCTCTGCGGTTACGCGGGTAGCGGGAGGTATATCTTGGCTCTAGTCCGAGGAACCTGTTACAAGCCAAAACCAGCCTTTGCATATACAAATTACTAGCACTCTCCAAACTAGGACAGGTACCTACAGGGTAAGATTACTTGCATCTAACCCCCATATACTGTCTATGTGTTACTGCTTTCCCTATCGCATGTACTGTACATACATTATTTTGCATAGGAGCATACTTAGAGTGGTTCTTTCTTTCAAGTTTGTCTTGCGCAATCTAAGACGTTGCCATGACCCGATGAGGAGTCGTTCATTCTGTCGAATGTTCGTTATCAATCGCAAAGTCCTTAGTTCAATGAGACTTTGAGAAATCAAAATTTACTACATCCTTGGCTCATGCCCAGTTAAGAGTTCAACCAAAAATATGGAACAACAAAAGTAGTGATGCCGTGTCACTGGCGCCACCTAGGTTGAAGTGCGAAGTCACTATACACCGCCGTGTTCAAGGTTAAGGTGCCATGTCATCACCACCAAGTTGTTCCAAATTCAAAGTTGAACCTTCAAATGGGACTAGTTAAAGATTTAGTCTATTTTGACATCTTTTAGGATCTGACGATCTACTCAGGGACACACAGCTGAAAAGAATTCTGAGGCTTCTGGCAACGTCTGAAATTCGTAAGGCAAACTCGTCTCTGTTTCTGTACATACATACCGTTTTGCGTAGGAGCATGTTTAGGGCGGCTTCTAGGTTGTCTCTCTTTCGAGTCTGTCTTATGCCTATTAGGACGCTGCTAGGCCCGATGAAGAGTCGTGCATCTCGATGGTGTACGTTGTCAACTTTCAAAGTCCTAAGATCAACAAAACTTTGGGAAATCAAACCTTTTTAAGTCCTTGGCTCATACCCGATTGAAGTTTCAATCGAAAATAAGGAACCATAAAGTATGGATGCCATGACACTGGCACTACCCAGGTTGAAGTGCGAAGTCACTATACACTGCGGCGTTCAAAGTTAAGGTGTCATGTCATCTATACCGAGTTGTTCCAAGTTCAAAGTTGAAACTTCGAAAACGAAATAGACAAAGGCTTAGACTGTTTTGACATCTCTTAGTGTTAGTCGATCTATTTAAAGGATACACCCTCGAAAAGATTTCCGAGGATTTTGGCAGCGTCCAAACGTCATAAGACAGACTTGTCTGTAGTTGTAGAGTCTAGGAGGACACCGACGATGTCGTGTACATTGCATTCTAATTGCTGCAGGAACGTCACTGAGCTTTCAATTACTTTACTGTCTAGTTTGGAACCATTGCACCGAACAAGAGAGTACCGAAAGGAAGAGCCAAACCTACTTGGGAACGTCTTCAGCATCCGGTTCAAAGGCTTGTCAGGCTAGGAACCCAGTCAGTTACAACGGAGGCTTCTCCAGGTTCACTGTTGGCCGGCCTACAGTCGGGTTCGCCATCGATATTGCAAAAAGTCACGCCGCCGGCTTCCCCATCTTCAGCTTCTTCATCAAGCTCCATTGAAAAACCTGCAATGGCAGATCAGCCGCAACCGCTCACTCTGGAAACCATGCTCATGAACCTCCAGAACAGTATCACTGCTATGCAACAGAGAGCCACTCAGACTGATGCCTCCATCTCCCGTTTGAATGACCTTATCACCACTCGTCTTCCATCAGCAGCCGAAGAGGAAGGCGAGGACGATGAGGATGTTCATGCAGAACCTGTCTTTGTCGAGGATCCAAACCATGCAAGGCGTCTCATTGTTCAACCCAACCCTAGAGAGGCTCATGTGCCTGCTCCAAATCCAAACCCCGCTGTTGTTAGGCCTGTTCAAAACCCTGACATAGCTGTTCTTATGGCCAAGATGGCTAAGCTGGAAGAAGCTGTTTCAAAATCCGAGAAGATCAGTGCAGGGGGAATTGACCTGGATCGTCTCTGTTTGTACCTTAATGCTAGGCTTCCTGACAAATTCAAGATGCCTGACTTGGTTAAGTTCGACGGGAGCAGTGATCCCAAGACTCATCTCTTTGGCTACCATGCTGCAATGAAGTTGTTGGGTGTAGAAAGTGAGGCCATGTCTCAGCTTTTCCCACAGACTCTCTCCGGGCCTGCCTTCCATTGGTTCATGTCGCTCGACATCTCCAAAAGAAGAACTTGGGAGGATATTGGGGTTGCCTTTATTGCACAGTACAACTACAACTCTCAGCTCAAGATGACTACTCGTGAGTTGGAGTCCACCAAAATGGAAGCAAAGGAGTCCTTTGCGGATTTTGTTAAGAGGTGGAGAGCCAAAGCTGCATTGATGACTGAGCGCCCGAGCGAGAGGGATCAACTTCGCATCATCTCCCGCAATCTTCAGCCTGACTTCGCCAAGCACCTCATGTTGGTTCAAGCATCTGCAAACTTTGAGACTTTCTTCGAGTCAAGCCTAGCCATTGAGGATGCACTGCAGAGTGGAATTTTGTCGAGGGGGGAGTCTTCCTCACAAAAAGCTAAGCCGAGGGCTTACTCTGGAAATAGTAGCGCACTATTTGGTGGCAGCAATTATGCCAATTCAACTACAAATGGGGACAACGCTGCTGCTTCCCCCAACCATACAACCGATGTCAATCAGGTTCAACACGCCCAAAGCTACCGGGCCCGAACCCAACCTCGGAGTTTCTCTGTCTTCGAGGCACCTCTGTCCGCAGTGATGGAAAAACTTGTCAAGTCTGGGCATCTCAAGCCCTTGACCCCAACTTCTCCGCCAAAAGTCCTACCTTCCGGTTACAAGCCTCACCTCTTCTGTGCCTTCCACCAAATGCCTGGCCATCCCACTGACGCATGCTATCGTCTTCGACATGAGATTCAAGATCTCATTGACAATGGCACGGTTCATGTTCCACCAAAGCCTAACGTAATTTCCAACTCCTTGCCTCAACACAACTCTGACCCTCTGGTTGGTCAAATATCTATCACCTCCACTCAAATCAACCTGACCTCCACCATATTCAACCCTAGCCACTACATCGTCCCAGCAAATCAACCCAAACCCATCGTATCCATCCCATCTGAACCGGAGGTTAACATGATGGCTGTAGGTTGGGCAATTGAGGTCTTCACTGCCGACACCTGGATTGACTGCAATGAGGGGCTTGCAAAGGAGAAGACTGACTGGCTAAGGTCCATTATTCATGGGAGCACCGAGTAGGTTTGGTCGAAGAAGCTGAGGAAGCCGAAGTGCTGTTGCTTGGGCCTGACATCCGCTGGATCCTACCTCTTTTTGTGGAAGCTATGGGTAGCTTTTTAAATATTGCATTTTCAAACCGCGTCTAGTTTGCATTGGCATTTTGTCTGAGTCTGACATGGAGTCTTTTGCATTTGTCTAAGTCTAGCTCTGAGTCGGAGGTTGTGCCTCTAGGCCCTCCACGTCGTAGCTTTTGTTTCAAGTTTTGAGTCTTTGCTGTACTTGGCAACCCCGAGGGGCTTTCTTTATGATATGCACTATCTTGCTTCTAAGTACTTTGCTGACTTTTGAATAAACTGTCGACCCTGACGACGAAGGGATAGATTTCGATGGGAACATCCCCAAGGAAATGTGTTCCCTCGCCGAAAGGGAAGACGAAAGGCGTGCTCAGCCTATTAATTGAAATAGTAGTTTTCAAATAAACTAGAAAGACAAGGACAACCTCCCAATGGTTCAAATTTGGTTCAAAGCTGTTCCCAGAGGAGCATTGTGTCCAGTCAGACAGGCTCGAAGAGTTCATCAATGTTTTGGCAGGGTCTCTCAAATTACATGCCTAACGTTGACCCTGAGATAAAGGAACATCAAATCCCCCTGCTACCAGGCGCCAAACCATACAAAGCAAAGCTCAGAAGGTCCAGCACCTCATACCATCCTCAAATTTGCAGGAACAGCGTTCCGCCAAACACAAATTGGAAAGTTCAAAATTGGTCTGGAGCAAGGAATTTCAACCAAAGCGCCTTGGACTATGTGCTATCAAGGCCATTTTATTTGGGGCTGCGGCCAAACATCATCGACCTCGATGGCAACAAATTCAAATACCTTGGTCAGCATGGATCAATTCAAAAGCCTTTTCCCTGAGAGAAGCTCGTTGGGCTGAAAACCCCAAGGGTGGGCAGTTCCAAGCAAAAGTTAGAGCAGCTTGCTAGACCGAGAACCTATGAAGGAGGTCTAGGCAAAAGTAAAGGCGATGTTTGAAAGCTCGCTAGACCGAAAACCTGAATGGTCGGTTCTAGGCAAAAGTTAGAGCATAAAAGGTGAGGTAAAATACTCGAGTGAACCTTGGCCTGAACTACGTTTTGACCTGATTCCCTAGCTTGGGATACGTAGGCAGTCTCTCCTTGAGACTCGGTCACAATCTATCAATTGGAGCCATGGTTGACATTTGGTACACATCAAAGGTCGAAGAGGATCGAAGATCAAGCTGCATGGGAGGCGTCTGAAAGGGGGAAAACCTTTTGTCTTTCAGTTTTATTACAAACTACTACTTCAATTTCAAAAGCTGAGCATAAAGCCTTAAAAGAATTTAAGCATAAAAAACAGAACGAAATGCTGGCGAGGCCTAATGGCTCACAGTTTATTCTAAGTTCAGCGAAGTCTGATGTGAGCAGTTGCAGTAGCTTTGCAGTCATGTACGCTAGTTTGAGGTTCAGGCGCATTTGATTCGTAGTTATGTGCGTTGGTCTCAACCCTGCGCGCACTTTTTCAATTCGTACAACAATCGATAGCAGTCAGCTACTGCCTTCGAGTCCTGTTCAAGGGGCTATTGTCAAGTTTGGTCATACCGTGTAGACTTAATGTGACTGCACGGGGGTGTCAGTTTCAGTCCGGGCCTATATGTGTCATCATTTGCGTCTTATGTCCATCTTTGTGGCATTTTTCTAGATTTCAATCCATTGTTATGTCGAGATGCTTTTCTCAGTTCATCCAGGTCACCGTACATATGTTTGACCTTACAAGTGTCAGTTTCGCCTGTTTAGGGATATTGTGAGTTTTGGCACGTTAATGCACAAAATTTCATTGTATTCCATGTGTCTAAGGGTTCGCATTGTTCCCTGGGGCTCTTTCCCCTTTTTCGTTCGAGCTAGGCACGTCTGTACATATATGTGTGTCTGTGTGTTGACTCAGTTCACTTGTCAATGCAAATTAGATATTAGCGCATGGTTTATATGTCAATAAACTGAAAAATGCAATTTTTACATTGCTACTCTTGCATCTGTAATTCACAAGCTGTGGACTCTCTTGAGACAGCAGGGGCACGTCAGTCCAAGGCCAAGCAAAGCATATCTCTGGGGCTTATCCGCCCAAGCATTGAAGAAAGGGCATGCAGGCCCAATGCCACACCGCTACATGTCAACTGGGCATCAGCCCACTCAATATCTATCTATCTAGATGCGCATCTCAGAAGCAAAAGGCAATAAAGTAATGGGGCTCAGTGGTAGTCCTTAGGCATCATTGTCCTCTTAGGAGCCGCCCTTAGCTTGCATCTGCACTTTCAATTTGTGCATTTTGTTAGTATACATCTTTGCATATTGTATATGTCAAATGTTGAAAACAGGAAGGTGGCCAGAATGGTTACCATCAAGTCTTGGTTCGCCAAAGGATGCAATGCTATCTCCTGCGGTTTTGTTCTGTTTGTTAACGGAGGCAATGGAAATCTCCCTAACTCTCGATTTGTTGGCCGAAGGATGCGATGCTATCTCCTGCGGTTTTGTTATTGTTTGTCAGCGGATGCGATCGAAAATCTCTTGCGACATTGTTCTCATAGCAGGATGCGATAAAATCTTCTGCATAACAAATTAACGACAGCCGGTCCAGTCCATTTTTCAACGGCTCGATCATTCTGCACACTGATCTGCCCATCTCAAATCAACGACAGCCGGTCCTGTCCATTTCTCAACGGCTCGATCATTCTGCACACTGATCTGCCCGTCTCAAATCAACGACAGCCGGTCCTGTCCATTTCTCAATGGCTCGATCATTTATACTGATGATTGTCCCATCCTGTCTGCAACGGTTCGGTCATTTATACTGATGATCCTCCCCTCCAGACTTCAACGGCTCGATCATTTATACTGATGATTGTCTCATCCTGTCTGCAATGGTTCGGTCATTTATACTGATGATCCTCCCATCCAGACTTCAACGGTTCGATCATTTATACTAATGATCCTCCCATACTGTCAAATTCCTCAGCGGTTTGATCACTCAGCTCATTGATCTCTCCGTCCGCACCCACGACAGCCGGTCCTGTCAAATCCATCAACGGGATTTAGCCATATCGTTCATACAATCCACAACGATGATCAGATTATCGTCCGATTGCTTGTTCAATGGTCCACCCATCCGCAACTTGTTGTTCCCCAGGAGAGTCCGCCTCGGCCTGCCCCAAACAACTACCTTCATATCAGTCTAGCTTCACGCACATTTTCCAACAGGCTTATTTGTCTCGGATGGTCTATGATAAGGAGATTGGCCCTGATTCCCAACAGATGGAATTCGACCTGCCTGACACGACCTACCCGTGTTTGTTGGAATACTTTGTGCCGAGGATAGCTTGATACCCTGCAACGACGGCCTGTCCCGTCCACATCTGCAGCGACAGCCTGTCCTGTCCAAATTTGATCAACAAGCGGCGATTCGCTCGTCCACTTCTACTTCCATCCCCGGCAATGGACCAGCCAGTCCATTCCACCGATCAGGTTCCTTAAGTTTACTTGTCTACTTTGCTAGTATGCTTTGCTCTGGATTGCCTTGAGGGGGTGTCTAGAATTCTTTGACGTTACTTGTACCAAGTCGATGGTGCTTCAAGTGCCGTCAAAGAGGGGCTACTGTAGACACCCCAATCTGGGCTTCCAGATTAGTTTACTTACGGTTTTTGATTCCCCGATGATGAAATGGATCAAGAACACCCTGGGAATGATAGCGTATTTGAGCTTTGAGTGTTTGCAAAACCCTTGAACCTAACCTAGCCTAAGCCACTTCAAAAACCAAAAACCTTGCTGGTCCGCGCCAGGGCGCAATCATCTCGCGCCTGGGCGCAACCATCCCGCGCCAGGGCGCACCATCGCGCAACGATTTGGCTCCATCGCGCGACAGTGCGCCCGGGCGCACCATCGCGCGCCAGAGTCACTCCATCGCGCGACAGTGCGCCAGGGCGCACCATCGCGCGACAGACTGACTCCGTCGCGCGATGGTCCAACCTACCACCAACCTTTCTGAAGGAGGACAGTTGGCCACCAATGCAACCTCAGCCAGGCCTCGTGGACTAGCTGCACTCCTCTCTTTGCAGCCCGAACCTACCTCCATCTCCCCCTATTTATACCCCCATGGTTCATTCATAAAAAGGGTTCAAGTTTTGACAAAAAGATTACACTCCATGTAATCAAAGAACATAGCTTGTTCTTTCTCTCCCCATTTTCTCACACTCAACAATCCTCAAACATCCCAACCAACTTCAATTCAATTCGAAACTCAAATTTCGTTTCAAACTCAAACCAAAGGTATAGCTTACTTTTGTTCTGTTTCTGTTCTGATCCCTGAGGGGGGCTGGCAGGGCCAAGGCTGGTAATCAATACCAGTCCTGGTCCTAAAGCTGGCAAGGTTTCAAAAACCGTCATGGTAGGAACCAACGCGCGATGGTCCCACTCTCTCGCGCGACACTCCGGTGCTGCATGAGATGGACCGCGTGGGGATTGGTGTCCTACTGTTTTGCATTCATGTGTATATAGATCACTTTGTAAGCATGATAATAACCAGTTTATTGCTTTCTTTTGTTAGAAATTGCTAGTTGTAGTTCAATTTGCATGTTTTCTGTTTTGGAATACCCCTGGGATAATTCTGGACCTGTCCCAGAACCCAGAAAATGTGAACCAAGCACTGGTCTGGTTGCGCCAGGGCGCAACCATCCTGCGCCAGGGTGCACCATCGCGCGACAGACTCAGTCCATCGCGCGACAGTGCGCCAGGGCGCACCATCGCGCGCCAGGGGGCATCCTCGCGCGACATAGTGATTCCATCGCGCGACAGTTTGCCTCCGACCAGTGAGTGGCCTTGCACGGGTAGCTCGGCCTTAGGCCATTATTTTGTCCCCACACTGTTTATGGGGTGTTTTATTAATTTGTAGGGCTTTTTAGCCTTTAAACTGTATATTATGCTGCTCATAACTGCGTGGTTTGTCCTGGGTGTGCACTGGTCCTTCCAGAGCCCAGAGAATTTGAGAATAAGAGTTGTGGGTTTGAGCTCACCGGCGCGCGCTTGTCTTGGAATTATGCGCGCAAGAGTGAACAGCATGCAGTGACTTGTTCAGTGCATGCTGGTTTCTTCCTGCGCACGTCACTCCGAAACAGGGGCTCCCCAGTTTGTTTAAACTCCCACAGCAGTCTGTTCTCATCCTATACTAACTGCTCATCCATGCTATCTATCACATCTCGCAAGTTGTTACAACTTTAATCCCCATTAAACTGTTTCCCCGCCCTAATTGGCTAAAAACTGATTAATCAAACAGAATCGCAAACAAACATCTTTCGCAAATGCCTAAGTAGAGACCGATCTCCGGATTGGGCGAGAGGGGTGCCATAAAACCCTTCCCCTCTCGTAACCTGGCTCCCGAACCCAGATATGGTTATGACGGACTGGTTCCTTAACCCTTTCAAATCAAACAGCGCGGCAAGTGCTTCGAAATACGGTTCCTTGGGTGTCGGACCTTCAAACCCAAGTGGCGACTCTGTATTTTCGCGAGCGCTTGTCGTCCAGCTTAAAAAGCGCTCCCGCGAACCGGCAGCATCTCTTCTCTCTCAAAAGGGTGGGAACGGAATCCCTTCACCGAGGAGAGAGAAAGATTCGGGCAAATCGCATTTGCCCACAGGAGCATAATGTGTTTCATTTAGTTGTCACTCAATTTGCCACATGTAAAATGGAAGCAACACAAAGAATCAACTGGAGTACAAGTGAGGGTAGCAACACAAAGAATCAAAATTATTACGGTTCTAAAATCAGTGAGTTGGATCAAGATGTCCTTCAGCTTTGATAGGAGCAATTTCATGCGCCCTAGGCGCATGCCTGTGTGCCCGGGCGGAGTCCTTAAAATTTCCAAACAAGCCAAATTTCACGTGCATACTATATATGGACAGTCCCGAAATTTGATTTTCGTGTGATTAGAACTGTTAAAAAGCTTGTTAAATCTATTTTCTAATCGAAGTGGTTTTGGTCCAAAATTGTTTGTAATTCAAAAGACATGACCAAAATTGTTCTTAGACATTTAAGCCTTGCTTTGAATGAATCTCGATGATGAAATGACTTTCCGTACACTTCCAGGAAATGTGAAAGGTCTATAAATTCTGTGGAATACTTAACCAAAGAAAAAAAACTTACGAATAAGGGATTTGAGCTTTGAATGAAACTTAAAATGTGTTCTTGGCTTCGTGGCTCCTATAATTTCTACAATGGTATTCTTTCTACCCTTTTTCCATGAATGAAATGTAAATATTTTTATAGTCGGATCCCACCATCTTTTAATACTTTTAAAACCCTATTTATCTATATAAAATAGGTCTTGATCCGATTTAAAATGAGAGAGATGCGATTGTTTTACCGAAATGAATTATTTTTTTGATCCACTGAGGGTAAAATGGTCACTTCTTCAGATTTATTAATAACTTTGAATCGAAACCACTTGAGTTAGAAAGAAAATTTAACAAGATTTGTAACGGTTAAAACCACCCGTAAAACGGAGTTCGGGAGTGTCCGGGACAAGCCTGCAAAGATTGACTTGTTTGACCGCTTTGATGCGCCTGAGGCGTAAGTTCATGCGCCCGGGCGTATGTATGTGCGCCCCGGGCGCCATCCTCAAAATTTCCGAACAAGCCAAATTTTGCGCGAATGCTAGGGACACTCCCGAAATCCGATTTGCGCGTGGTTAGAACCGTTAAAAAGTTTGTTAAATCTACTTTCTAATCGAAGTGGAATTGGTCCAAACTTATTTGTAATTCAAAGCACATGACCATTTTACCTTTAATGAGTCGAAAAACACATCATTTGGATGAAAGGCTTGTATTCCCCTCACTCTAAATCGATCGGATCAAGACCAAATCTA
Source organism: Rhododendron mucronatum var. ripense (assembly GCA_019656295.1). Classification (NCBI taxonomy): domain Eukaryota; kingdom Viridiplantae; phylum Streptophyta; class Magnoliopsida; order Ericales; family Ericaceae; genus Rhododendron; species Rhododendron mucronatum. Next base: position 22,887 of record BPLT01000195.1, on the reverse strand, counting down.
TGTTGATGAATATGATTTTCAAAGTCCTAAATCATGATGGAAATGAAAAATGATTATAATAAAGTTTCATTTATGAAAAGTTAGTCGAAAGCAGACCGACTAAAACTTTCTAAAGAGATTTCCAAATACGAAATATGTACATGAAGTTTGGAATTATGCTTTCTATTCTATTTCTCTAGAGTTTGTCACACCATACATTCACAAATAAGAAGAAAAAAATAGAATATATGCTCGTAGGTCAACTTGATTTTAACTTAAGTTGACCTGTGTATTATAGTTCTACTTCGGAACCACCGTCACGTACTCACATGATGCTCCAGATCACTCTATATAGAACCACTACACATTTACTTGGGGCCATGCACTTAGTCATAGGTCCCACACGAATGTGTGGTTGTTCTAATCCTAAGGTATCCAACTAGAGTAATTTACAATAGCCGGTCGTGACGAACACTTAACCCTCTATGCTCAGATCCTATGCTAATTATCAAAAGCAAGTCGTGTGTGGGACACGGATACACAAGGCCAATAGACATTTGAGGGCTTCACGGGTTAGAAAGTAGATGCATAGATTGTGCTCAACTTTGCATCCATGAAGTGATATCTAGACATAAACAACTACTCCATAATATCATAGAATGGTATCATGGAATATAAGACTTACCATTCCTTTATCAATTCCTTTTCCAGTTTTAACTACATAGAGAGAGCTGATTTTCAGTTTTTTAAATACACAGAATCATGTTTTCAACTAAACAGGAGGTAGCCTTTATGGTATTCCTAGCGATTAGATGCTAAGATCGTTTTATCAATTTCCTTTTTCTAGGGGCCTTTCTGTAGTTATTCTTTTCTAGGTCTTTCGTCTGCACTTAACATGGCACAAAGGGGTTCCTTAAGGCCACAATTGTCTCTCGCCTATTTGCATAAGATTTCTTTATGTTTCTCCAAGAGCTAATGTAGTATAGATATCCAAAGCTATTCTGGCAATAACCCTTTCTTCACCACTGGATTTGTGCTCGACAATCCTAGCATTGTTTAACCCCATATGTTGTCTAAACCAGCAGCAAAAGAAAGTTTAGGAACTAAACCATTCAACTTCTTGAGCTAGGCGCAAAGGTGGCCTTCTAAACCAATTCTCCCCCATGCCAAGAAGTACCTCCTCAGCAGCAAAGATTTCAAATCAAACTAAGATATCAACTGGTAGTTGTGTGCAGAGCCATAAGCATTTGTTGTCCTTGGTGCATATTGTAAATAGCATAGCTTCCTTGGACATAGTAACCAACTCTAGCAACTGTCGGACTATTTCAACTGGAGTACATGTGAGGGAAGAAACACAAAGAATCAAAACTATTACAGTTCTGAAATCAGTGAACAGGATCAAGATATTCATTGCCCCCCCATAAAAATTTACCTTGCCTGCACTATCAATGACCTTATGTAATTAACACTTTTGCTGTTCCGTGTAACTGTCGCTGATAAAATGATAACTGGGGCTAGACGTTGGTCCACTTACATCGAAGACAAACCTGAAAAATTTTATGTGGCTACGATGAGAAAATATTTTACCAATCCCTGACCGAAATGTCCCATTGAAATGCCTTCATGCTTATATAATCACGTCACGTATACCACCATTGTGCCGAAAATTACATTTGAATTACTTATAAATATTTTCAAATGCTGGAATAAATTCAGATGATCAAACCCTTCAATAAGGAGAAGAATGAAGATGTTGAAGCTTATCGTGTGTGGTAGATCCCTGCACAGAACAAGGTTTCTTGCTGTTTACCTGAAAAGTAGCAAATAAATCGCATCCAACTGCATTGTCTTTTATGTCAAACTGGAGGACTTTGCGTCATAACAATTCATAACAGCACATTTTTGCATTTGCCCGATTGTTTTTCATTTTTTCACATAGGGGTTTCTGCAAAAACTCGTGTCAATTGTGGGGCTGCAACTTTTCGTAGTCTCTTCACTGTTAGCATTGGTTATTTAGTATATTGTGCCATGGAATCCGGCTTCTGGTTTATTTTTGGGTGCATTATTGACAGAGAGGTCAATGTATGTAGTAGCAAGGATGGTGCATTGCCTATTTCTCGTTCTTCCCCGGGGGCCAAATGAAAAGATGCGAGCTGTGCTTATCGAACAACTGGAAGCCCCATGACATGAAAACATGTTAAATGAGGCTCTTTTAACAATGTCAAGAGACTCTAAACATTGAACATTGAAAATCAACTCAGCATACAATTATTAGGACCAGACACTAGAAAAGGCAACTGGGATCAAATCTAGAGCTCATTTAGATATCCATTGGGATTAAACTTAGTATACTGTTGAAATGGTCACTTCTTCTGATGTATACATAATTTTGAATCGAAACCACCTGGGTTAGAAAGTAAATTCAACAAGCTTTGTAACGGTTCAAACCACTTGTAAAACTGAGTTCTCGAGTGTTCAAAGCAAGCCCGCAAAGATTGACTTGTTCTACAGCTTTGATGCGCCTCAGGCGCATGTTTGTGCGCCCCGGGCGCAGTCCTCAAAATTGCCAAAGAAGCCAAACTTTGCGCGCATGCTATGGACACTCCCGAAATCGGATATACGCGTGGTTAGAATTGTTAAAAGCTTGTTAAATCTATTTTCTAATCAAAGTGGTTATGGTCCAAAATTGTTTGTAAACATTTAAGCCTTGCTTTGAACGAATATCGATGATGAAATGATTTTCCTTACGCTTCCATAAAATGTGGATGGTCAATAAACTCTGTGGTACACTTAAGCAAATAGGAAAAACTTAAGAGTAAGGGATTTGAGTATTGAATGAAACTTAAAATGTGTTTTCGGCATAGTGGCTCCGACGATTTCTATAGTGGTATGCTTTCTACCCATTTTTCATTCGTGACCGTAATCAAATCCTAATTCACCGTACATTATGAACATTCCAAATATAGCATACTTCGTATCAGCCCCCAACAGTTAAAATTCATTTTAAAAAAAAGTAAGGAAAACTTGACAGATGGTGAGTTGGGAGGGGAGGAATCTTCTGAAGTAGTTCGAGGTCTTGCGTAAATCGCATTCCATAGATGCGGGTTTGGTTCCTGGCTTTGCCCATGCGCGCATAGAACTCGTATTCACGAAATGCAAGTTTTGATTAATCCAAATGGCGTCGTTGCAAAATTATGCGGTCTGGAGTCAAATTCCGCGGCCAAGAGCAAAAGAGGGCAGCCAAGAGTAAAAGAGTGCTGCCATTGTTCATAAGAGAGGTGTAGTTCCGTTTCACGCTTTCCGGATAATGTGGCCACGAGCCACTCTCTTTCTTTTATACTAGTAATTTTGTTCGTGATTCCTGCGTCTTGTTCTCACACGAATACGTAGGGCTTGCAACAAAACTTACGTAGAAATTCTCGATCATCTGATTAGGGAAGAAGCAGAACACAATAATTCCTCGAGCTCCAAATAATTTCCCTCATTTCAGCTTTCTTCATCATTCAATTTCTCTCATTTGCAGCATAATTCCTTTAACTATTTCGCTCATTTTGCTCGGTGGATGAAGATGATTTTGTGGGATTTTTTAAATAAGAATTTCGTGCACCACTTCCTGTCTAGCTTCAGGGATGTTTATCTTTCACGTGGCCGCGTCGAATAATAGTTGGCCGCGTGTAATTGCACATGGCCGCATTGAACTACTGTTGGCCGCGTCTAATTGCACAAGCCCGCGTCGAATTGCATTTGGCCGCGTGGAATTGCAGTTGGCCGCCTCAAATTGCACTTGGCCGTGCAATTCGACGCGGCCAAGTGCAATTAAAAGTGGCCAATTGCAATGCAACGTGGCCAAGTGTAATTCGACGCGGCCAAGTACAATTCCTTGCGGCTACGTGCACTTCGAAGCGGCCTAGTGCAATTCAACGCGGCCAAGTGTAATTAGACGCGGCCAATTGCAGTTACATACGGCCAAGTGTAATTCGAGGCGGACAAGAGTAATTTGTACCAGCTAAGTGTGATTCGATGGGGCCAAGGGCAATTCGATTCGGCCAAGAGCAATTTCATGCGGCCAAGTGCAATTCAACGCGTCCAAGAGTAATCCGTAGCGGTCAAGGGAAATTTGTTGCGGCCAAGAGTATATTGATTTTTTTCGAATAACCAAATACTTTTGTTTGTAAATAATGCATATTTAATTCCATCCTTGGTACATTGGTCATTTTCTTTTTTCTTTTTGTCGACAAATTGTTTAAGCATATACATTATTTTTAAGTTTTAAAATTAAAAAAAATTACTTATTTTTTAAATAAAACTTAGCAGAATGGGGCTAGTCTTAAGGTACTTACAATTGAATTTTTTTTTTTTTGATCCTTACAATTGAATTGAATGAAAGTCGAATTTAATTAACTCAAGCATGACTCGAAATGAGTTTCAAAACATGTTCAAACCTTGGCTTGTTTATACGTTATAAAAGACTGGTTTTTAATTAAGGAGAAGAAAAATAAGATGACACCCATTGCAATTGGAGTGGAGTGCAGTTGGTGTCTTTCTTTTACCCCGACGCACATGGGTTCGATTACTGCGGTTCCTGCGGTAAGCACCCATCCCTATCCTCATGTCCCCTAGGATATAGTAGATTAGGAATAACGAATGACCCAAAAAAAAAAAAACCACCCCTATTACGTCACAAGCAGTTTTCTTCATAAACTAAATTTGCAGACGTCTCAACATTGCATAGCTATTTGTAGGAAATTCCAATGCATCTATTTCAAGTCCGAAGCTAAGATATTACCACGTGACATGAGCGTTAAAGCAAATGTTTAACTCTTCCCAACGGTCTATGGAGACTTGAAACTCAAGTATCAAGCGAAAAATTCCAAGCAGTTAACTTCACGCGCTTGTATTTATTTTGGAAAAAAAACTTGTCCTTCTTTGTTCGGAGCGAATACTTCTATTTTCAATTTAAGAAAATCCTACTAGGAGAAAGGAATGTGGGGGTGGGGTTTGAACTCTCACGAAATTAAGTGCCCACATTACCTACTATACCAACTGAGATGGTAGGCAACCTCACGTTTACCCTTTTTTCCTATTACATTTCTCCTCCACTTTTAAGTCTTCCCCACAAGTTCAAAGGTCCAAACATAAGTTTGAAAATTCCATCTTTTGTGATGCATGTGGTATATGGTGTATGCGAGTTTCCAAAGCTAAAATAGAATGGCACTATACGATTGTGGAAGACTCTGGAACACAGGAAACCCAATATATTTGGAAACGTGTACGTTAATTCCTATCAAGACCACCTATTTCTTCTATTGTAGAGATTCATCGTTTTCTTAAAAATCGGACGTCCATGACAACGTGCGCGCACCCCGACTAATTCTGGAGCCCTAAAATTTAACGGTCGGACAATCCTCGAGTAACCCAAGGTTTGGAATGTTTGGCATTCATGATATTCAAAATTCCGACTTCTTGGATGAAAGCCCTTTAGTTGCTTTCTGATTATGCCCACCTGACCAAAGGTTTTTGGTTTTATTTTGGGGATTTATCATTGGAAGATTGTGATTTCTCCATCTAGATTTCCTTCTTGTTCTGAATCACAAGATGAGGTGGCACGCTTGTGAAGCCCTAAGTGGCACCTTCAGAATAGAAATAGAAGAATTCAAAATTTGAACCCCAGCTTCCATGGATGGCGGCCAGGGTATAAGAGATCAATGGAAGCAGGGGTTCAAATTTTCTGACACTCAGTGCTATAGTAAATTTTGAGTGTCAGAAAACTTTTCCTCAGCTTAACCTTGCGTTTGTACGTGTGTCAATGTCATTTGCTTTATAACTCGGTATGCTGTCCAAAGAGAGAATTGGAGAGATCGATCACGCCGTCCACTACCAAGACACCAATGGCGGAGCCATTAAAGGGATGGGGGTGGCCAAGGCCCCTCGAGTGTTTCTTTTTTTTTTGTTTTGAGTTTTGCATGTGAAGTATTTATGCCTTGTTCCCTTCGCGATTCAAAAAGAATTTTTCAAAAAATTCCCTCTAGATTCCCCCTATTTTCCACCTTTTTCTCTCTATCTCTCTCCACTCATTACCCCTACTATTTTTCAAAAACACTTTTCAAATCTCAATCCAAACAAAGCATTATTTTGGGAAAAAAAACTTATCCTTCTTTGTTAGGAGCGAATACTTCTATTTTAAATTTAAGAAAATCCTACTAGGAGAAAGGAATGTGGGGGTGGGGTTTGAACTCTCACGAAATTAAGTGTCCACATTACCTACTATACCAGCCTCACGTTTACCTGAAAAGTAGCAAATAAATCGCATCCAACTGCATTGTCTTTTATGTCAAACTGGAGGACTTTGCATCATAACAATTCATAACAGAACATTTTTTCATTTGCTAGACTGTTTTTCCTTTTTTCACATAAGGGTTTCTGCAAAAACTTGTGTCAACTGCGGGACTGCAACTTGTTTTAGTCTCTTCACTGTTAGCCTTGGTTATTTAGTATATTGTGCCATGCAATCCGGCTTTTGGTTTATTTTTGGACGCAGTATTGATAGAGAGGTCAATGTATGTAGCAACAAGGATGGTGCATTGCCTTTTTCTCGCTCTTGCTTGGGGGCCAAATTAAAAGATGCAATCTGTGCTTATCGAACAACTGGAAGCCGCTTGACATGAAAACATGTTAAATGAGGCTCTTTTAACTATGTCAAGAGACTCTAAACATTGAACATTTAAAATGAACTCAGCATACAATTATTAGGACCAGACACTTGAAAAGGCAATTGGGATCAAATCTAGAGCTCATTTAGATATCCATTGGGATTAAACTTAGCGTACTATTGAAATGGTCACTTCTTCTGATGTATACAAAATTTTGAATCAAAACCACCTGGGTTAGAAAGTAAATTCAACAAGCTTTGTAACGGTTAAAACCACTTATAAAACTGAGTTCTCGAGTGTTAGAAGCAAGCCCACAAAGATTAACTTGTTCTACAGCTTTGATGCGCCTCAGGCACAATTTCAAGCGCCCCAGGCTCATGCCTTTGCGCCCCGGGCGCAGTCCTCAAAATTGCCAAACAAGCCAAACTTTGCGCCCAAGCTATGGACACTCTCGAAATCTGATTTATGCGTGGTTAGAACTGTTAAAAGCTTGTTAAATCTATTTTCTAATCAAAGTGGTTATGGTCCAAAATTGTTTGTAAACGTTTAAGCCTTGCTTTGAACGAATCTCGATGATGAAATGACTTTCCGTATGCTTCCATGAAATGTGGATGGTCTATAAACTCTGTGGAACACATAAGCAAATAGGAAAAACTTAAGAATAAGGGATTTGAGCATTGAATTAAACTTAAAATGTGTTTTCGGCTTTGTGGCTCCGACGTTTTCTATAGTGGTATGCTTTCTATCCATTTTTCATTCGTGACTGTAATAAAATCCTAATTCACCGTACATTACGAATATTCCAAATATAGCCTACTTCGTATCAGCCCCTAACAGTTAAAATTCATTTTAAAAAAAAGTAAGGAAAACTTGACAAATGGTGAGTTGGGGAGGGGAGGGATCTGTTTAAATAGTTCAAGGTCTTACGTAATTCGCATTCCATAGAGGCGGGTTTGGTTCCTGGCTTTGCCCATGCACGCATAGAACTCGTATTCCCCAAATGCGAGTTCTCATTAATCCAAACGGCGTCGTTGCAAAATTAAGCTGTTCGGAGTCAAATTCCGCGGCCAAGAGCAAAAGAGGGCGGCCAAGAGTAAAAGAGTGCGGCCATTGTTTATAAGAGAGGCGTAGTTCCGCTTCATGCTTTCCGGATAATGTGGCCACGAGCCACACTCTTTCTTTAATACTAGTAATTTTGTTCGTGAGTACTGTGTCTTCCTCTCACACGAATTCGCAGGGCTTGCAACAAAACTTACGTAGAAATTATCGATCATCTGATCTGGACAGCAGCAGAACACTATAATTCCTCGAGATCCAAAGAATTTCCCTCATTTCAGCTTCTTCATCGTTCAATTTCCCTCATTTGTAGCATAATTCCTTTAACTATTTCTCTCATTTAGCTCGGTGGATGAAGATGATTTGGTGGGATTTTTAACTAAGAATTTCGTGCACCACTTACAGGTATGTTTATCTTTCATATGGCCGCTTCGAACAGCACATAGCCGCATAGAATTGCAGTTGGCCGCGTTGAATTTCAGTTGGCCACGTGAAATTGCACCTGGCCGCATTGAATTGCATCTGGACGCTTGGAAGTGCAATTGGCTGCCTCGAACTGCACTTGGCCTTGCAATTCGATGCGGCCAAATGCAATTCAATGCGGCCAAGTACGATTTGAAGCGGTCAAGTGCAATTAAATGCGTCCAAGAGTAATTCGTAGCGGTTAAGGGAAATTTGATGCGGCCAAGAGTATATTGATTTTTCTCATATAACCGATTACTTTTGTTTGTAAATAATGCATATTTAATTTCATCCTTGGTACATTGTTCGTTTTCTTTTTTCTTTTTGTCGACAAATTATTTAAGCAAATACATTATTTTAGGTTTGAAAATTAAAAATAATGGCTTATTTTTGAAATCAAACTTAACAGAACGGGGCTAGTCTTAAGGTACTTACAATTGAATTGAATGAAAGTCGAATTTAATTAACTGAAGCATGACTTGAAATGAGTTTCAAAACTTGTTCAAACCTTGGCTTGTTTATACGTTATAAACGACTGGTTTTTAATTAGGGAGAAGAAAAATAGGATGACAAGTCCGAAGCTGAGATATTATCACGTGATATGAGCGTTAAAGCAGATGTTTAACTCTTCCCAACAACCTATGGAGACTTGAAACTCAAGTATAGAGCGAAAATTCCAGGCAGTTAACTTCACGCGCATGTATTTATTTTTGAAAAAAAACTTATCCTTCTTTGTTCGGAGCGAATACTTCTATTTTCAATTTAAGAAAATCCTACTTGGAGAAAGGAATGTGGGGGTGGGGTTTGAACTCTCACGAAATTAAGTGTCCACATTACCTACTATACCAACCTCACGTTTACTCTTTTTTCCTATTGCATTTCTCCTCCACTTTTCAGTCTTCCCCACAAGTTCAAAGGTCCAAACATAAGTTTGAAAATTCCATCTTTTGTGATGCATGTGGTAAATGGTGTATACGAGTTTCAAAAGCTAAAATAGATTGTGGAAGACTCTGGAACACAGGAAACCCAATATATTTGGAAACGTGTATGTTAATTCCTACCAAGACCACCTATTTCTTCTATTTTAGAGATTCGTCGTTTTCTTAAAAATTGGATGTCCATGACAACGTGCGCGCACCTTGACTAATTCTGGAGCCCTAAAATTTAACGGTCGGACAAACCTCGAGTCATCCAAAGGTTTAGAATGTTTGGTGTTCATCATATTCAAAATTCCGACTTCTTGGATGAAAGGCCTTTAGTTGCTTTCGGATTATTACCACCTAACCAAAGGTTTTTGGTTTTATTTTGGGGATTTATCGTTGGAAGATTGTGATTTCTCCATCTAGATTTCCTTCCTATTCTGAATCACAAGATGAGGTGGCAAGCTAGTGAAGCCCTAAGTGGCACCCTCGGAGTAGAAATAAAAGAATTGAAAATTTGAACCCCAGCATGCTTGGATGGTTGGCCAGGGTACAAGAGATCAATGGAAGCAGGGGATCAAATTTTCTGACACTCAGTTCTATAGTAATTTTTGTTTATTTTTTGAGTGTCAGAAAACTTTTCCTCAGCTGAACCTTACATTTGGGTGTCAATGTCATTTGCTTTATAACTCGGTATGCTGTCCAATGAGAGAATTGGAGAGATCGATCACGCCGTCCACTACCAAGACACCAATGGTGGAGCCATTAAGGGGCTGGGGGTGGCCAAGGCCCCTCGAGTGTTTTTTCTTTTTTATGAGTTTTGCATATGAAGTTTTTTTTTTTTTAAACAAAATAAATCAGTAATAATGTAGGAGAAAGGGGATGAAGTTGGTGGTGTTTGAACCCTCACGTAGTGTAAGGAGCATAATTTGTTCATCATTTGGCTGTCACTCAATTTGCAACGTGTGAAATGGAATCACACTCTCATAGGTCATTTCAAAATTTTCAATTTGGTAAGGAGTATAATGTGTTTCATTTGGCTCTCGCTCAATTTGCCACATGTGAAATGGAATAACACTCTCATAGGTCATTTCAAACTTTTCACTTTGGAAAAATGTACGGAGCATAATGTGTTTCATTTGGCTGTCACTCAATTTGCCACATGTAAAATGGAAGCAACACAAAGAATCAACTGGAGTACATGTGAGGGCAGCAACACAAAGAATCAAAATTATTACGGTCCTAAAATCAGTGAATAGGATCAAGATGTTCTTCAGCTTTGATGCGCCTTAGGAGCAATTTCATGCGCCCTAGGCGCATGCCTGTGTGACCGGGCGGAGACATCAAAATTGCCAAACAAGCCAAATTTCGCGTGCATGATATATATGCACAGTCCAGAAATTTGATTTTCGCGTGATTAGAACCGTTAAAAAGCTTGTTAAATCTATTTTCTAATCGAAGTGGTTTCGGTCCAAAATTGTTTGTAATTCAAAAGACATGACCAAAATTGTTCTTAGACATTTAAGCCTTGCTTAGAATGAATCTAAATGATGAAATGACTTTCCGTATGCTTCCATTAAATGTGGATGGTCTATAAATTCTGTGGAACACTTAACGAATGAAAAAAAACTTACGAATAAGGGATTTGAGCTTTCAATGAAACTTAAAATGTGTTATTGGCTTCGTGGGTCCTACAATTTCTACAATGGTATGCTTTCTACCCTTTTTCCATGAATGAAACGTAATTATTTTTATAGTCGGAACCCACCATCTTTTAATACTTTGAAAACCCTATTTATCTATATAAAATAGGTCTTGATCCGATTTAAAATGAGAGAGATGCGAGTGTTTTACTAAAAGGAATTGTTTTTTTGATGCACTGAGGGTAAAATGGTCACTTCCTCTAATTTATTAACAACTTTGAATTGAAACCACTTGAGTTAGAAATAAAATTTAACAAAAACCACCCGCAAAACGGAGTTCGGGAGTGTCCGGGACAAGCCCGCAAAGATTGACTTGTTTGACCGCTTTGATGCGCCTGAGGCGCAAGTTCATGGGCCCGGGCGCATGTATGTGCGCCCCGTGCGCAGTCCTCAAAATTTCTGAACAAGCCAAACTTTGCACGAATGCTACGGACACTCCCGAAATCTGATTTGCGCATGGTTAGAACTGTTAAAAAGTTTGTTAAATCTACTTTCTAATCGAAGTGGATTTGGTCGTAACTTATTTGTAATTCAAAGCACATGACCATTTTACCCTTAAAGAGTCGAAAAATACATCATTTGGATGAAAGGCTTGTATTCCCCTCACTCTAAATCCATCGGATCTAGACCAATTCTATGTTGATGAAAATGATTTTCCAAGTCCTAAATCTTGATGGAAATGAAAATTTATTATAATAAAGTTTCATTTATGAAAAGTTAGTCGAAAGCAGACCGACTAAAACTTTCTATAGAGATTTCCAACTACGAAATATGTACATGAAGTTTGGAATTATGCTTTCTATTCTATTTCTCTGGAGTTTCTCACACCACACATTCACAAATAAGAAGAAAACAAATAGAATTTGTGCTCGTAGGTCAACTTGTTTTTAACTTAAGTTGACCTGTGTAGTATAGTTCTACTCCGAAAGCACCGTCATGTACTCACATGATGCTCCAGATCACTCTATATAGAACCACTACACATTTACTTGGGGCCATACACTTAGTCATAGGTCCCACAAGAAGGTGTGGTGGTTCTAATCCTAAGATATCCAATTACTAGAGTAATTTACAATAGCCGGTGAGCCCTAAGCTAAATATCAAAAGCACGTCGTGTGTGGGAGACGGATACACAAGGCCGATAGACATTTCAGGGTTTCACGGGTTAGAAAGTAGATGCATAGATTGTGCTCAACTTTGCATCCATGAAGTGATATATATACATAAACAACTACTCCATAATATCAAAGAATGGTATCATGGAATATAAGACTTACCATTCCTTTACCAATTCCTTTTTTCAGTTTTAACTACATAGAGAGAGCCGAGTTTCAGTTTTTTAAATACACAAAGAATCATGTTTTCAACTAAACAGGAGGTTGCCTTTATGGTATTCCTAGCTATTAGATGCTAAGATCGTTTTATCAATTTCCTTTTTCTAGGGGCCTTTCTGTAGTTATTCTTTTCTAGGTCTTTCGTCTGCACTTAACATGGCACAAAGGGGTTCCTGAAGGCCACAATTGTCTCTCGCCTATTTGCATAAGATTTCTTTATGTTTCTCCAAGAGCTAATGTAGTATCGATATCCAAAGCTATTCTGGCAATAACCCCTTTTTCACCACTGGATTTGTGCCCGACAATCCTAGCATTGTTTAACCCCATATGTTGTCTAAACCAGCAGCAAAAGAAAGTTTAGGAACTAAACCATTCAACTTCTTGAGCTAGGCGCAAAGGTGGCCTTCTAAACCAATTCTCCTCCATGCCAAGAAGTACCTCCTGAGCAGCAAAGATTTCAAATCAAACTAAGATATCAACTGGTAGTTGTGTGCAGAGCCATAAGCATTTGTTGTCCTCGGTGCATATTGTAAATAGCATAGCTTCCTTGGACATAGTAACCAACTCTTGCAACTGTCGGACTATTTCAGCTGGAGTACATGTGAGGGAAGAAACACAAAGAATCAAAAGTATTACAGTTCTGAAATCAGTGAACAGGATCAAGATATTCATTGCCCCCCATAAAAATTAACCTGCACTGTCAATGACCTTATGTAATCCACACTTTTGCTGTTCCGTGTAACTATCACTTATAAAATGATAACTGGGGCTAGACGTTGGTCCACTTACATCGAAGACAAACCTGAAAAATTTATGTGGCTACGATGAGAAAATATTTTACCAATCCCTGACCGAAATGTCCCATTGAAATGACTTCAAGCTTATATAATCACGTCACGTGTACCACCATTGTGCGGAAAATTACATTTGAATTACTTATAAATATTTTCAAATGCTGGAATAAATTCAAATGATCAAACCCTTCAATAAGGAGAAGAATGAAGATGTTGAAGCTTATGGTGTGTAGCAAATAAATCGCAACCAACTGCATTGTCTTTTATGTCAAACTGGAGGACTTTGCATCATAACAATTAATTACAGCACATTTTTGCATTTGCCAGACTGTTTTTCCTTTTTTCACATAGTGATTTCTGCAAAAACTCGTGTCAACTGCGGGACTGCAACTTTTCTTAGTCTCTTCACTGTTAGCATTGGTTATTTAGTATAATGTGCCTTGGAATCCGGCTACTGGTTTATTTTTGGGCGCATTATTGACAGAGAGGTCAATGTATGTAGCAGCAAGGATGGTGCATTATCTATTTCTCGTTCTTGCCCAGGGGCCAAATTAAAAGATGCGAGCTGTGCTTATCGAACAACTCGAAGCCCAATGACATGAAAACATGTTAAATGAGGCTCTTTTAACAATGTCAAGAGACTCTAAACATTGAACATTGAAAACAACTAAGCATACAATTATTAGGACCAGACACGAGAAAAGACGACTGGGATCAAATCTAGAGCTCATTTAGATATCCATTGAGATTAAACTTAGCATACTGTTGAAATGGTCACTTCTTCTGATGTATACATAATTTTGAATCAAAACCACCTGGGTTAGAAAGTAAATTCAACAAGTTCTGTAAGGGTTCAAACCACTCGTAAAACTGAGTTCTCGAGTGTTCGAAGCAAGCCTGCAAAGATTAACTTGTTCTACAGTTTTGATGCGCCCTAGGCGCATGTCTGTGCGCCCCGGGCACAGTCCTCAAAATTGCCAAACAAGCCAAACTTTGCGCGCATGCTATGGACACTCCCGAAATTTGACTTACGCATGGTTAGAACTGTTCAAAGCTTGTTAAATCTATTTTCTAATCAAAGTGTTTATGGTCCAAAATTGTTTGTAAACGTTTAAGCCTTGCTTTGAACGAATCTCGATGATGCAATGACTTTCCGTACGCTTCCATGAAATTGTGATGGTCTGTAAACTCTGTGGAACACTTAAGCAAATAGGAAAAACTTAAGAATACGGGATTTAAGCATTGAATGAAACTTAAAATGTGTTTTCCGGCTTAGTGGGTCCGACGATTTCTGTAGTGGTATGCTTTCTACCCATTTTTCATTAGTGACTGTAATCAAATCCTAATTCACCGTACTTTAAGAACATTCCAACTATAGCCTACTTCGTACCAGCCCCCAACAGATAAAATTCATTGTTAAAAAAAGTAAGGAAAACTTGACAGATGGTGAGTTGGAGAGGGGAGGGATCTTGTAATACCCCATATATTAAAAATAATGAAATTTGCATGCAATTGTGGCGTTTCTTTATTTGAAGGTGTGTGCACGTGATGGTGTGAGGTGTGTGCATGTGTGGAGTACATGCACAGGTATCTTATATATCATAGGTATATAAGGTCTTAATTTTGGAAAAAAAGAGGACAACTTATTAAGGGGGAATTAGTGGGGGTTCGGGGGCTGTTTGGGAGAGACAGAAGGGAAAAACTGGAAAAATGGTAGTGGAAATTTTAGTGTACCAAACTAAGAGGGAGGCTCCCTACCTTAGTTTTCTTTTTATCCGAGAGCCAGGGGTGAGTTTTGAAAACTCTTTTCCGAATTTGTTTATGGTGGAACAAAGGGATCAAGGGTTGAAAGGAAGTTTCAAGGGAATTATACGGGGTTGAGATGTTGGTATTCATGTTGGGGGTTTTACTCGACATAATTATTAGGTTGTCAATCACAATATTTTGGTATTGGGTTCTGTCTTAAGGATTTAAATTTGACTTGAGGGTGATTGTGTTACAATTGTGGTGCTTGAGGATTTGGGTTGTTACAGTTGGTATCAGAGCGCAGGCGGTAAGTCTTACGTGGGATGTGTGGGTCAGGAGAATTGGTAAGTGGGTTTGGAATTCTATTGACGAGTTGATGCTTTTGTTATATACAAAATATTTTTGCTGTGTGATATTTGTTTTGGAGGATATAAAAAAAAAAGAAGAAGAAAAGAAGAAAATGGTGTGTGTGATCTACGTATAATTCCAGCTATAAAGGATATATTTGTAGAGATTCCTAATTATGTGTATGGTAGTAGCTATTCTGTTTCTCAATTGAGTTTGGGATGGTTGGTCGGTGTTGATTTCTGTTGCGACCAGAGACATTTCTTCCTTCTAGCTGATATAATTTCTAGTGCAAAGCAAATTAAAATTGACGGTTTATGCTTGAGATTAGTTATGTGTATTCAAGTATCAGAAAGACTTGTGTTGGCTTTTTGTTAGGTGGTAGTGTGGTTATTGTTCCTCCATGATTGTTTTACACTAATGCTTGTACCTTCTTAGCAGGACAGTTAATGACTTGTGGGTTAGCATAATCTCGTGTTATTACCAGGGCTCTGTACAGGGTGTGAATGGGTGGACTGATACTCACAGCTTAAGGAGAAGAGGGAAAAGTGGGAATTCTCTGCACTTCTAACTTTGTTTTCCTATGATTTTGTTGTACTATGGAATGTACCGATCATTAAGGGACAATGGCATGATTCTAGGGTGGTTTGTGATTATTATAACGAAAGTGGGAAGTTGTGATAAGTAGCGATATTGTGCTTGGCTGGGTGCCAATTTATTTATTTAGCCTTAGTGGCGTTATGGATTTAGCCTTAGTGGCGGTATGATTATTGCCTTAGTGGCGTTATGGATTCAGCCTTGGTGGCGTGGTTTATAGCCTGTGTGGCGATACACTTGTGCCTGTGTGGCGATATACTTATGCCTTCGCGGCACGGCATGTGTGGCGATATATCTATGCATGTGTTGTGATATATATGCCTTAATGGCGATGTTCTTATGCATTAGTGGTGTGATACTTTCTTTTGTTATGCCGCGCGTATAGGCATAATTTTTGTAGTAGGGAATTTATGTGTTAGTGATGTTGCTTTTATAACTCAGATTTACACCAGTATAGAATTTTGTGATGAAATTACTCTTTATATAGAGTTGTTTGTGGCAAGAAAATTATGGAGATGGCCTGTAGTGAGCACGTGGAAGGGATTGAAAAAAGGGAAAAAAAACTTATCGCCAAAGTTGTCTATGTTTGATGACACTTGTGATGTTTTAGTGTGATGACACTCATGACGTTCAAGTACCCTAGAACTGGGAGATGCAATCAAAGGACGCAGCGGAAGCATGGAATTAAATTACATATCTTTTATAGATAAATTTCGGGGACGAAATTTTCAAAGGAGGGATATTGTAATTCCCCGTATATTAAAAATAATGAAATTTGCATGCAATTGTGGCATGTCTTTATTTGAAGGTGTGTGCACGTGATGGTGCGAGGTGTGTGCATATGTGGAGTACATGCACGGAAAAAGGGCAGTGGAAATTTTGGAAAAAAAGAGGACAACTTATTAAGAGGGAATTAGTGGGGGTTCCGGGGCTGTCTGGGAGAGACAGAAGGGAAAAACTGGAAAAAGGGCAGTGGAAATTTTAGTGTACCAAATTAAGAGGGAGGCTCCCTACCATAGTTTTCTTTTTATCCGAGAGCCAGGGGTGAGTTTTGAAAACTCTTTTCCGAATTTTTTTATTGTGGAACAAAGAGATCGAGGGTTGAAAGGAAGTTTTAAGAGAATTATACGGGTTGAGATGTTGGTATTCATGTTCGGCGTTTTACTCAACATAATTATTAGGGTGTTAATCACAATATTTTGGTATTGGGTTCTGTCTTAAGGATTTAAATTTGACTTGAGGGTGATTGTGTTGCAATTGTGGTGCGTGAGGATTTGGGTTGTTACAGATCTGCTGAAGTAGTTAGAAGTCTTACGTAAATCGCATTCCATAGATGCGGGTTTGGTTCCTGGCCTTGCCCATGCGCGCATAGAACTCGTATTCCCGAAATGCGAGTTCTCATTAATCCAAACGGCGTCGTTGCAAAATTAAGCGGTCCGGAGTCAAATTCCACGGCCAAGAGAAAAAGAGGGCGGCCATTGTTTATAAGAGAGGCGTAGTTCTCTTTCACGGTTTCCGGATAATGTGGCCATGAGCCACACTCCTTTAATACTAGTAATTTTGTTCGTGATTACTGCGTCTTCCTCTCACACGAATAGGCAGGGCTTGCAACAAAACTTACGTAGAAATTCTAGATCATCTGATCAGGGCAGCAGCAGAACACCATAATTCCTCGAGATGCAAAGAATTTCCCTTATTTCAGCTTCTTCATCATTCAATTTTCCTCATTTGCAGCATAATTTCTTTCACTATTTCCCTCATTTTGCTTGGTGGATGAAGATTATTTTGTGGGATTTTTAACTAAGAATTTCGTGCACCACTTCCAATCCTGCTTCAGGGATTTTTATCTTTCACACGGCCGCTTCGAATTGCATATGGCCGCGTAGAATTTCAGTTGGCCGTACCTAATTGCACCTGGCCACGTCGAATTGCACATGCCCGCTTGGAATTGCACTTGGCCGCCTCGAATTGCACTTGGCCGTGCAATTCGATGTGGCCAAGTGCAATTCAAAGCGGCCTAGTGCAATTTGACACGGCCAAGTGTAATTTAACGCGTCCAATTGCCATTACATGCGGCCAACTGCAATTCGAGGCGGACAAGAGTAATTCGTACCAGCTAACTGCGATTCGATGGGGCCAAGTGCAATTCGATGCGGCCAAGGGCAATTTCATGCGGCCAAGTGCAATTCAACGCGTCCAAAAGTAATTCGTTCCGGTCGCGGGAAATTTGATGCGGCCAAGAGTATATTGATTTTTTTCGAATAACCGAATACTTTTGTTTGTAAATAATGCATATTTAATTCCATCCTTGGTACATTGTTCGTTTTCTTTTTTCTTTTTGTCGGCAAATTGTTTAAGCAAATACATTATTTTTAAGTTTTAAAATTAAAAATAATTACTTATTTTTTAAATAAAACTTAGCAGAACGGGGCTAGTCTTAAGGTACTTACAATTGAATTTTTTTTTTTGATCTTTACAATTGAATTGAATGAAAGTCGAATTTAATTAACTCAAGCATGACTCGAAATGAGTTTCAAAACATGTTCAAACCTTGGCTTGTTTATACGTTATAAAATACTGGTTTTTAATTAAGGAGAAGAAAAATAAGATGACACCCATTGCAAGTGGAGTGGAGTGCAGTTGGTGGCTTTCTTATACCCCGACGCACATGGGTTTGATTACTGCGGTTCCTGCGGTAAGCACCCATCCCTATCCTCATGTCCCATAGGATATAATAGATTAGGAATAACGAATGACAAAAAAAAAAACCACCCCTATTACGTCACAAGCAGTTTTCTTCATAAACTAAATTTTTTTTTTTGATAGGCAACAGGCCAAATACGGACCACAAAGAAAGAGGTACCGTACAGGCCTACATAAAAGAAAGAAAAAGAAAGAAAATACATTCAATGGAAATTGAATGAGGCGCAACCCAGTTCAACAGCCTAACCATAAACTTAGGTTCCACTACAAAAGGGATCTTCAGCACAAGAACAACACAATAGCAACAATATCAGCATCAGATTGAGTAGAAATAGCTTCCTCTATTTAAAACCCACAGCAATGGTTGGCAGCTTAGCCTCAGAGTAGAGAATACCAAAGGTGATGTAAATACTCTTAGCCCTTCAATCTAAGAACACTCAGTAGAGCAGCAAAAATTCCACACCTCCATGTGTTACATAACCGCATTGGCAATCCCATTAGATCAAACAATCTCCACAGCCCAAACGATCTCCAGCAAGTTTCAGCATTCAAAGCAGAGAAGGCCCAACCTGATCTTAAACTCTTGGTCCTCCAAAGCTTGAAGGAGTATCAGAAATTTAAATAGAACAGCATCATGACTTCTTGACCAGAGATTACAGCTCTAAATCATCCTCTTGACCAGAAAATTAAATAGTGACTTCTCTAGGTTTGAAATTTTCTGGATTCCATACAGTTAAAATTCCCCTAGAAAGACCAACCGCCCCAGATTCAGCTTATTCAACTTCAGAGGATCCCCATAATCTTTGAACAGTAGACGTTTCAAACCTCTCAATTTTAGTATCTTGCTGTAACGGCCCGACTTTTCGGAAGCAAAATAAAATAATTCTTTAGGAAAATTTTGCAAAATAAATATGATTTTTCAAAATGGACGTTTAGCTATAACAATCTCACGAAAATTTACTAATTCAAATACATTAACTTCAGAGCTGATTCTAGGCTTGACACGAATTCCGAGTATACTTGATCTCCATTTCTGATATTCTTCCCGCGTCGAACTGCACCATCATTGAATCCTGCACCCTCTGGCAAATTGATTGCCAAAGCAAACGATTTGCCAGGATACGAACGTATCCGTGAGTGATAAATCACCCAGTAGAATAATCCAACCCAACCACCCCTCTTACTTTACAATTAGCAGATACAAGACAATATTGAATCGAAGAGCCAAACAGAGATTTCATACATGAACCAATTTATTACTATCCACTAACCTTATGTGAGATCTAAGAATCTCATCCACGAGATCCTTTCCTCCCATACCGCTAACTATGATCGTGTCATGGAAAATCCCCCCCTTGTTTGTCCTGCACACAGGGTTCTAAATGAATTCACCTAAGTTATGTACCTCATATGAATTCATTTAGGACCATAACAGGGGGCACGATTACCCTTTGGAACGTTCCATGGCGTACCATACATTAGGGTCGTCACCATTCCTAAGCCACTAACTATGACCGTGTCATGGAGAATCCCCCTTGCTGGCCTTGCAAGGCACGATTACCCTTTGGAACTTCCCATGGCGTACCATACGTTAGGGTCACCAAAATATCATCACTGGGCCCCGCAGGTCACCCTTAAATCAAATCCACAATCTCACGACTTCAACACTTTACCATTTTTCCATCAACTTAGCATCGTCTAGATAAAATCTATTCGCATACCACCCCATGTCTCTAGGGTCCAATCTAACATTCAAATCAAATGTCGGTGCAGTATACAATCAAATCAAATAGTAATTTAAAACAAATATTAAGCAATGCAATGAATCAGATATCGGTGCAATATGCAATTAAACCAAATAATAATTAAAACAATAATGAGCAATGTAATCACACAATTTCTAATAAATGGGCCATTGCCCCTATTCTTATATGGCCATGTTGTCAATAATAAAGTAGAACTTTTATATAAATTTTAATAGAATATTTTTTAAGCTCTCATTAATTTAATTCTTAAGAAATTAGATAGATTAAAGACTAATTAAATACATTAATTAGGTAAAAATATTAGAATAATTATCATAACCCTAATAAGAGTCCTAAAGGTCCTATGTCACCAGTTGAGTATCAAAAAGTTGAGTTCCGAGGGTCGCGGAATTAATTTTAAATGAAGACGTTAATTAAAGTGGCCAAAAGTGAAGTAAATAGATAATAAATAATTTATAAATTAAAATGTGTTGTGGTTAACAAAGTTTCATCTACTGGATGTAAGGAGTCTAAATAAAATTAATTGGGCATTAATAATAAGGGTTATAAGGTCGTAAAGAAATTTTGATTGGAATTATTTTAAAAATAATAATAAATAGTGAATTAAATAAAATAAATATTTAATTGAACAAGTTGCCATCTTTGAGATTCAAGAAGTCTAAAAAAAATTAGTTTGAATGTTAAAACGTTGGTTGAAAGGTCGTAATCAATTTTTGTTCGTAAACGTTGAACGATAACTAATAAATAATTTAATAAATAGATAATTAAATAAAAAAAATAGACCTTAACAAGTTATGATCTTTGATGTGTGAAAAGTCTATGAAAAATAGTTTGGAGGTCGAAAACCAAGTTTAGAACATCGCAAAATCGTTTCGAAACAAAACAGTCCAAACCGCAAGGTTGGACCGAGTTGACCTCTCGTCTAGACAGTCTGCCGCAATGTTGAACCTGGTTCTTGCGGCCCGAACATTGCGGCCGCAAGGTCGATGGCAGATTCGATTTTTTTGTTGTTTCGCAATGGTTTCGATGCATGGGTCCATTTAGGGCATAGGGTTATGCATAAAAACATTAAATATAATTAGAGGGAGGGTTGGAATGGATTATAATACCTCGAATTGGATCGAATTGATTTTTAAACGAAACTTGAATTTGAGGAAGAAGACTTCGGGTTTGAGGAACGGGGAACCTTGGGATTGAATTGGAGCTTATTTGGGGACGCCATAGGTTGTAGAAGGTGATCGATATAGTTGAATTGCGTTTCGGTTGGGCGTAGATACAAAACCCGCTTTTCTCTCTCTCACTTTCTCTCTCTAAACCTCCATTGATTGGAGCTCCAATTTACCCACGGTTTTCTCTTGTTTTTGACTCGGAGGAGCGTGTGTGGAATGGTGGTATGTTCGTGGGTCGGATTTGTGTGGTATATATAGGAGAATTTTGAGAGTTTTGATTAAAATTGGATTTAAAGAAGTTGTATTCTATAGGGCTTCGTAATGGACGAATTTGGGACGAGATAGACTGAAGAAGGAAGTAGAAATTGAGTAGGAGAGGGAGAGATGACAAGAGTTGCATGCATGTAATTAACATAAATTAAAAGTAAGATAATTAAGATTAAATTAATTTTATTTGTATATATCTACTAGATAATTATAATTAAGATAATTTTATTATTACAAATAATACTCTTTAAATGATATTATTAATGATAAAATTACGGGTCGTTACAAATTGAATTAAAATTTTGCTAAACGAATTTTGATTACGAAAAATTATTCTAGGTTCTAGTTTAATCTAATTATACTTTTAAAATAGTTAATCAATTACTATAGATAAAAAAAAAATAGTTTCTTTATAAAAAAAAATAGTGCAAAAATCCGGGTCGTTACACTTGCAGTAATAAAACAACAGAGTTTCTATCTCTAATAAGCTTGGAAACAAACCTCTTTTTAAGAAAACTACCTAAACCCCAAAAATTCCAGGGATTGATCTTCATTTAGGCCTCTGTCTTTTCCAAAACTGTTGAAGAATTATTGGTCCCTCATTAGAGGGGCAAAGGTATTATTCTCCAATGATGCTTTCAGTACTTTAGCTTCGTCTTCTATCATCTTTTTCATTCTCAGTACACCTGCATTTCCAAATTTAATGCCAAGATTGTTACCTGCTACAATAGTGTTCTGAAGCTCCTTGTCGATTGCATTGTGTTCCTGTTCCTGAGAAGCAATAATGTATCCGACAATATCATCCCCTTCTGAGCTCAACAATGCTTCCAACTGTTGGCTTGTAATGCAACTACACTTGGATTTAAATCTACGTGAAGGTTAATGCCCTGCACCTGAGAAGCCCTTAAAATAATATTAGATTCGCATGCCTTTGGATTATTAGCCACTTCATTCACTGACTCCTTTTCTTGCTCCTGCTCGATCTTCACCTTCTTGGGCTTTTGTATTTTGGACTTGGCTGCTGTTGTTGACAGATTCGAAGCACTCTTCAATCAATGGGCTTTGAGAATCCGGTACAATGGAATCCAATCCATGAACTGAATCAGAGCTCTCCTCATTATTTCTGTCACCAGTATTAGGATTCCCGAGAGACATAATCACAGCTGTTTTATCTTGAAAAGGAGGTTTCTTTTGAAATGGTTCTTTCTCCAACCCAGATTGGTGGCTACCATTAATATTACTCTTCTCAACCCTTTCACTTCCTCTACCTTGTTCTTTTCCATGTC
This sequence comes from Rhododendron mucronatum var. ripense, assembly GCA_019656295.1. NCBI lineage: Eukaryota > Viridiplantae > Streptophyta > Magnoliopsida > Ericales > Ericaceae > Rhododendron > Rhododendron mucronatum. The sequence continues at coordinate 110 of BPLT01000195.1, read as the reverse complement.
ATCCGAATGCTTATTCCTTTGCTTTTCCATGTCATCTACTAAATTTTCTTCCTTTTTACTGCTGGCGTCCCTGTCATCTTCTGAATTATCCACCTCATCATCTTCTAGCA